>JASDQU010099800.1:195257-214635 GCA_032191745.1 Picea mariana
AACCCTTATTAGTGATTAGTGATGGCATTAGTATTGTTCTAATCATAATAGTGGTAACTAGTATAATCAATACAACCTAGTTAATTGAATTTCTTTAACCTAGTAAGATCTTAGGGAATTAGACCATCTTATTATAGTATATACTACTCTAACCTTGTATGATTATGGAAACATAGACCCTTAATGGTGGAAGTAAGGGATATAAGCTAAACCAATGGAGTTGTTATAACAGAGTATGTGTGTTCGTAACCTTAATAGAGAAAATCGTATCATTCTAAGATTAGTTACCATAAAGAGGTAATAACATAGCAAAGAGCATGATTAGCTCATAACGATTACTACATGGAACTCATGAAAGATATGACACTATTGAAACCTATCACATTGCGTAATCTCTTGACTACAGAAAAAACATGATCTATCATATTCTCCTTATATATCTATGTTATTCAATAGTATAAGCTAGTACGATATGCGTTTAACACAAACCACAACTGGATGGTAGTAATGATATAACAAAGGGTGTTGATTATAGAAAGAGATATGAGTGCAATGATGCTCTACCTGTAGATTACGTATTACTCATATACCAAATACTATACTATATATAGTGGTCATTATGTTTCCATAACTAGTAGAGTTTGAAGCTAATTCATGGAAGATGACACTAAGCTTACTACTTATACATGTGCATTGATTACTAGTAATATGTATTTAATAGGGTTTACACTTGTTTAATGTGATAGATTAGGGAGATTACATACTATATATATGCTGTGTTTAACTTGGTAAGCTAACAGGCTAGTTTATAGCAAGATCATGTGGTTAAACAGTACTACTGATCCCATTGTACAAACTAATGTTATTCTATTGTTATGGTTACACCTTATGAAAGATGATATGTGATTGATTATTGATTACACTATCTTTATAAATCAGATGTAACTCCATTGAATAAGATGACAAATAGATATACCACATATAATAAACAGATCACTAGTATGGAAACATCTAATCATGATTACTAGTTATGTTTACATAAGATATGATGTTGATTATATGCAGAACATAGGGTACCTTCTCTATACATAAGCTCTTATAGGAGGGGTTCAATTCCCATTGCTTAAGGTGATTAGTTACATATAAGGTACTACTATGATTCTATGTTTAAGCCTTATATACATATTTATTACTAGTCTCTACTGTGCCTTATTAGTATAAGTCTTCTTGTATATAGATAGAGAAATGGTATTACTACTAGAACACTGTTATCTCAGCTGTAACTAGTATTCCAAGTGATTCCATCATAACTAATCAAAGTAGATGATACTAATTATGGAAACACTATACGAGGCTTCTATCTTATGTATTCCGTATAAGTATTGTTAACATGTAAGAAATAGATATGGGTGAATAAGCAGATCAAACTCTTCTACTAGTTCTATCCATGTGATTAGATTGATTAGAGGAATACTAGACACCTTGGTAAGAGCTTGTATTACCTGAAGTATTGTATAGATACTGTTGTAAACAACATATCTTAGTTAAATGAACCTATACCATTCAATAGCATGAGATAATATATGGAGTTATAAGCTACATGAATAAACGTGATCCTTATTATGGTAACTACTGGTTTCATCACATTTACCTTATTTACGTAATCAAGTGATTTGTGCTTATTGGTAGAGTATTGTTTACCTGTAATTGACACAATATAATACAAGTAACAATCATTGTGTAACTTTATGCTTATCTATTATGTAAAGTATGTACCTCATGGTTACAACTTACTCGATGGTAAATATTATCCTTAGCTTCTTGAGACGAGCCAGATTTCTGATTGAAACCTTTGTCGGGCAAGAAATCCTTCCTTTATAATTCATCTTCCTTATAATGGATGGGATCGGTGGTTTTATTCCCCCATCAGTAACACATGTGGCATAGGATTCTTTATGTCCCTCGGGTGGAGGGGCGATCAAATCGATACTGGACTCAAGAGATGGTGTGTGGGGATGGGACACCCAAAATTCCAACTTCTAGTGGGTCCTAGTGAGAATAAAGGATTATAACCTCGAGAGAGAATAGGTAGGCCTCATCGAAAATGAATTGAACAATGACCGTACCATGGAGATATTTGTTTGATCGACTGATCATATTTTTGGGATTGCAATATTTCCTTGCCAAGCAACGAATCAAGATCTATCCGATTTGAAGCACTGGAACATGGGCGGAGATAATCTAAATTGATTTTTTATTCTAACCAATGATCCAAAGACAGAAAGCCTTAAGACATGGCTCTTTCTTCTTATAATGATGACTCGATTTGAGATACTTGTAGACTTGAAGTTGTACGTTGATACCAATGGCATTTTCAACAAGTAAAGATGAACCATATTCCATTCTAGCAGGAGATGGTAAAAGTTGTCCTCCTGAATTATGGGTTATCCCATGGATGGATAGGATATATTCTTTGAACGAAGTCTCCATTATGGCTTCACTCATAACTATGGAATTTCTTATGCTCTGGAAAACTCCTAATATCTTAGTATGGCCTCTCCCTATCCTTAGTAGTGGTATGGTGTGTCTAAGGAGGAGGAGAAGGAGTCGAGGTGATGGGGTGGCTCAAAGAGAGGAGTAACAAGGATGAAGTCACTTCCAAACCAAAAGATTTGACACTGATCCTTGCGATCCCAAACGAAGGAAAGCAAGTGGAGACAGAGGTCGACTAAAAGAAATTGATCAGATGGGGGCTCACTGTCTTTGCATTAGGAGTAAAAATTTGAGGATGAGTTGTGGGGTTCAGGATGAACAGTGAGATGCAAAGATGTGTTGTTTACTGATTGGGGATGTGTCGTTGTTGGTCCAATATGGAAGAAACTTAGATGGATTCTTTTAATCGGGCTATCTCGTTATGTATACTCCTGATACGTTTTGTTTAGGTGTGGTGCATCTGTCTTTTGAACCGATAGCGCGCGCCTGACATTTCCTGATGGTAATCTCCTGACCAAAGGGAGGCAAGCACTAGTTCACAACCAGAGGTGCAAGCTGAGAATAGGTTATAGTCATGGGATTCGAGAAGGTTACACTTGTTTAGCTCAGGATTCTCAAGTCAACAAGTTCAGAAAGAAAGACAACGTATCCATTTTAAGTCCGGTACAGACTGTCTCAGTTTCAAGTGAGAGTATCTTATTACACCTAGGTGGTATAGATTATATAGACCAGAATAGAATAGATGATATCGAAGAATGTTCCCCATACGCTTGTGATCTGAAGTTTGCAACTTCTTACCCTGCACCTACCTTACTACTCTTTGGAAAGAGTGTACACTTATATGCTTGGTGCTAGCCTTCCTTGCTTCTTCCATATTCACTAAACATAGTGAATTCTCTTACCGAACCTAAACTGAATTACTGCCTCTTTCTCTCTACGAACTCTCCATCAGAAAAGATGACACCCCTGACCTGAGGGAAAAAAGAGTTGGTTCTCTAATTGTTTCACATCGGCCTTGATGTGTTAATTAAGCCTAGTTGTGGATATTGAACGTCTATTTTCCTGAGAGCATATTCAAATCCGTTTTCCAATACCGTGAGTATCCAATCTGTCCTTCCCCAACCCTAGACCTAACTGTGCTCTTTAAAAAGATATCTGATCAAACTGTCATACTTCCATCCCCTAGCTCGAAAATGGAAGTAGAACTCACTTTTGTACTGCCCATTTGAGGAAGAGCTTGCCTTAATCGAGTCACTACTACATCCTAAAAAAATAGAATTGTTAATACCGTTACTCAGACTAGAAAGAGCTACCTGTAATCAAACTCATAACTCAGAACTATTGCTTCAAAAGAGACTTTCACTCAGAACTCATAAAGAGGGAAATCTCATACTCCTACTCAAACTAGATCATATAAACTACTTGCTCAACTACTTCCTCTCAGATCGACAGCCACAACCAATCAAGGGGAGACTGAAGTGCTTCTTTCTAATCCGATTCCTCTTCCAATTTAGAGATGCCAACCAAAGGCAGAAGTTTATTTCTCCTAAAAAGGAAGGCTCCTCAAGAAAGGAAAGAGAATATTTCTTGCTACAGATCCAAGTCCTAGTCCATCGACAAGAATAAGCCTACTCTCGTTTGGAGTTTTCTAGCCAATGCCAGGAATGAGAACCAAATCCGAGTCAATCCTACTGACTTCTTGAAATGAGATTCCAATTCCCTATCTCAAAAGACGTAATCTTGTACTTGCGACCATACATGGAGTCATTTACTCAATCCAGTCAAAGAAAATGATTCAAATATTCTAGTTCTAGTTCAAAGATGACAACCCTCAAACGAGGAAGAAAGTAGTTTCTCGTCAAAAGGAGAGCTCCCAATATAGGATAGACATCGTCTTTCTTGTTATATATCCTATTCATGTTCAAGGAGAGCTATCTTTTTCCAATTCCAATTCAAGAAAATCCGAAGAATCCTGCCAAACCAAAAGACAAAAGACTGAGATTATTCATTCTAAAAAGAGCTCATATTCATTAGATGAGCTAACCTATTCTCATAAACAAGTATTAAAGAAAATTCCAGCTCCAGAATCAAAATCCCCTTGATGGGTTGAGGGTGACACTTCGATGGAATGGTAATGGCTTGCACATTGATGGTATTTGCAATTGACTTTTCATCGGTGAAATGGAACTTCGACGTCAAGTAGCTTCAACATCGCTTAATGAATGTGTAGAAGGCCAATCTATTTCAATGTGAGGGGAACTTCTTTCTTTCTTTAGGATACAAAATTGACTTCATGGGTTGTGGGGCTCTTTCAAGGTAGTTGTATATCTGGATTTAATCCTTCAAGTTGAGGTTGGAGAAGGACCAGGTGAGGTCACTACGAAACGAAAGAGTATGGGCGGTGAGCGTAGCGAGGCGTAACTCGCCAGTGGGGTATCGTTCCAGGAGGTTCCACGAGTTAGGTTGTCTTTATCTAAATGATTACTTGATAAGAACAACTAGACTGGATTTCTGGAATAAAACAACAAGTTATGAAATAGCTTCAAGTGATAGCTTACAGGAGAACTTGTTAAACTTGCTTTCAGGTATTCCGCAACAAGTTGCCCTCCATTTAAACAGGTATTTTCTTTGATGAAGTGTGACGTGAATCTTCTCCAAGAGTCACGTAATTATGTATATAATTTATGAATGCATAATTACATATATAATAGCATAGCAACATTGTTGAATGAAATAATCAGAAATGCATAATGCAACATTGTCTGTTGAAGYGTAATTACATAGAGAATTCATGACTTGAAGAAATGAAAAATGAAATCAAATCAATTTTGTGAATTCTTTTCTCATAATCCAAGCAAAACTAAAACTAATTTTACACAAGGAGTTTGGATTGAAGGAGATTAGCACCTTTTTCCACGTCTTAGACCAAATCCYGGAATATCCTTTTTTCTCTGATATAAAAAAGGATATCCCTTATCTCTGGGAGATCTACAAGGATATGAATAGGGACCCAGTCATATTACGCTCCCTTTTGGAGCTAATACAGGCAACCCTGAACTCCGAGGGCTTCCACCTAAACAAGTACAGGCACTATCCACACATATAGGGAGGGTTAATAACTTCTAAGCCATCGCCCTGCTCCTCTGGGACGACCTCTCTCTGATAAGGAATGAAACAAAATAATCATAATTATACGACATTTGGTTTGATGGTCGTTCCCCACTAACCACAAGGATATAGGGACTCCACATTCGATCTTTGGTGGCATTGTTGGAGTAATGGGCACATGCTTCTCAGTACCAATTCATATGGAATTAGCACAACCCGACTATCATATTCTTGGTGGGAATTATCAACATCATAATGTGTCAATAACGGCTCACGCTTCTCCAATGATCCCTTTATGGTTATGTTGACAGTGATAGGTGGATCTGGTAATTGGTCCGTTCTGATTCCTATAGGTGCACCTCACATGGCATTTCCATGATTGAATAACATTCCATCCCAGTTTTTTCCACCTTCATTGTTTCTCCCATTAATCCCAGCCTTGGTAGAAGTGGGTATTGACACTAGTTGGACGGTCTATCTGCCCCTAAGTGGTATTACCCGTCAGTCTAGAGAAGCTCCTAATCCAACAATTTCTAGTCCTCATCTATCAGGTGTTTCATCCATTTTAGGTGCTATCAATTTCGTAACTACTATCCCCAACATGAGTGGACCTTGAATGACTATGCATAGATCACCCCTATTTGTGTGGTCTGTTCCAGTGACATCATTCCTACTCTTATCATCACTTCCAGTACCGGTAGGGGAAATTACCATGTTATCAACCGATCAAATATTTAATACGACCTTTTTCGATCCTGCTGGAGGGGGAGACCTGATATTATACCAACATATCTTTCGGTTCTCTGGTCATCTAGAGGTGCATATTCCCATTCCACCCAGATTCTGTATCATTAGTCATATCATATCGACTTTTCCAGAAAAACCGATATTTGGGTATCCAGGCATGGTTTATGTCATGATTAGTATTGGTGTTCTTGGATTTCTTGTTCAGGCTCATCATATGTTTACTGTAGGCTCAAACATTGATATGCATGCTCACTCTACCACATCTACCATGATCATAGTTGTCCCCAATGGAATCAAAATCTGTAGTCAAATCGCTACTATGTGGGGAGGTTCGATACGATACAAAACACCCATGTTATCTGTTGATAAGAGGACTCACTGGAATAGTCCTGGAAAATCCTGGGTTAGACATTGCTCTTCATGATACTCATTATGTGGTTGTACATTCCCATTATGTACTTTCTATGAGAGCTATTTTTGCTTCATCTGCAGGATCTCACTTTCGAGTGGGTAAAATCCCTGGTTGAACATACCCTGAAACTTTAGGTCAAATCCATCTTCGGATCACTCTTTTCGGGGTGAATTCGACCTTCTTTCCCATGCATTTCTTGGGGATTTTGGGTATGCCACATCGCATTCCATATTGTCCATATTCTTACGCTGGATATAATTCCCTTAGTAGTTTCGACCCTTATGTATCTATAGTTGGGATTTTTTATTTCTTCGTGGTTGTAACAATCACTTTAGGTGGTGGATACAAAAAAATATGTGCTCCAAGTCCCCACGTTGTTGAGCATAATCCAACCACACCAGAATGGATGGTAGAAAGTCCTCCATATTTTCATACCCTGAAGAACTTCCAGCTATCAAGGAGACCTTGTGATAAGCAAAGAAATGCTCATCGGTTGCTACTAATAACCTAACAAAACTTTTCCGCAGGGAATAAAAAAAACCAAAAACAAACTCTATTTGTTTGTTAACTCTGATTTGCTGGGAATTCCTTTCATATAGGCTTCAACCCGAATCAACCCTGGTTTCATTCTTCAACCCTTAGGGCCAAGAAGGTGTGCATTAACCCACCTGTAGGGCCGCCAGAGAGGAGCTGTGCACCGAGGAAAAATATCCCTGACTTCAACCCTGGGTGGTTTCCAGTTTCCTTCAACCCATATCCTCTTTAATAAGGTGAGGAGAGGTTGAGTTTGAATTCCTCCTTATGTTCAAAGAAACTTGAAATGACAAGAATTTTATGAACGAGTGAATGAATGAGGTGAAGCACACACCACTGAACGACATCCCCACCCCAAGGATATTGGATGAACTTATTAGGTTAAACATAGTGAGAGCTTATCCTCCCTGGTATGCTGATGTTGGGAAGAGAATGAATGTCCTTCCATATCCAGGGATAGGATCTCGTTCATAATTCTAGTAGATTTCAATGCATATAGTTTCATTTTTTTGTTGGGTTTAAACAAACATTGAATATAATTGAACAACATGATAATGATAGGAAGGTGTGCACACATACCATATATATCTCTAGGTGATTGGATTGGTGATTGTTTCCACTTACAAGAATAGTTCATCTGGAAAGCCACTGCATATCTCTTCTCTTTGGAAAGACATTCCTCATTCTTTCTCTGAACAAGAAATCATCCCCCACCTTACCCCCTATGGGAAATATCGTTATGAATTGTGATTGTCTAACTGCCTACACTTGCTAACGATTTTCACAAACTGAAGTGCATACCCCGACCATATTTGGATTGAACGAAGGGAGTGATGCCATGTAGGAAGAGCTCGCTTCATATGCCCTCGAACTCCCTTGATTTCATGAAGGGAAGGGGAAAATTAATTCTCTTTTTCACTATGTTCTAATCATTTAGATCCCAACAAATGATGACATTGAGTTCCTTCAACTATATGCATCGACATCTACTAGAATGAGATGCTTGACAGAATGAAGGGAGAATGAGATTAATCGAGGCATGTCCCCATCTTGACAACATCGTACTAATAGGCCTGGTGTTTTGCACCAGTCCTACTTCTTCAACCACAAAAAAACAATCAGACACATCCAATGGTTCACCAGGTGCACCCGAATAACATACATATATTCTAGTGCACTTCCAGGGGGATTCACATTAAAAACCATCGTATATAATAGTATTAGAATAATATTACATATGTCATAATACTGATTGATTGGATGGTGGTGAATGTTAATGCTCGTATGAGGGGGGGGGGAGGATAAGTAGGGGTGGGGTATATTGGTCAAATCTAGAAGCAAGCATCAAACCTACCATACGAAATAAATTCAAGAAGGAGAAAGTTTTCAAATAGAGGCTAACGAGATGGATCGAAAAATATATCAGTGACGAAACCATGGGCACGTTGGTCTGCTACCCCTCATTGTTCTCCCAACCTTACTGGCATGAACAAATATCTCCGGGTATTCTCTTTACTTTCCTCTATTATCAACTCCCCATGAAAAAATTCCCTATCTTATATATATTCTTCCTCGGGGGATTATGCTAGACCCTATCTACATCATCATCTTGAGGCCCTCATGTCTATTCAAACTGATGATGGTTATTCTCTAGCCACCCACTTATTGATAAAGATGTCTTGTTGGTCAAGCTTGCTGGGTTAGGAGTTGCTTGTTGACTCTACCAATACTCAATAGAAGAAGTAGGATTAATAGGTTCATAAGGGGCCGTAGGATTCAGGTGGGAAGCAGGACCTCTAGGGAATTAATGCACTAGATCATAGATAGGATTATATCTTCCTCGACTTCGAGTGCAACCATTAGTGAGTAAGTTACCTTGACTTCTAGATCTATCCCGATTTGTTCTCTTGAGGGAAGGAGATCAACCTGGCACATTAGGTTGGAGAGAGAACCCTTAACTGATTCTGACTAAAAAATGAACATGTAGCTTACTACTATTTTAAGGGTGCGATCAATGCCTAATTAAGGTTGAGTGCTCTCCCAGTGGTTGAGTTCACTCAATTAACTTGAAACTTTGATTGAAGATCAACCTTGACTAGAAGTATGGAGATAGCATATATATACGCGACAACCCACCTTCCCTATAAACAAGTCGAATGAGATTTTAGTCGGTATACCTCCACCCCCCTATGAACCAAACTTCGATCGAGGGAGATTCAATGCACTCCAATTTTGATCCATCCCATCAACATCCCCACTCCAATTTACTAATGAAAGGGTTTCGGGCATCCACCACAACCAACGATCACCATTGAAACTGGTCGAGGCATAGATAGTTCGATCCACTCCAACTTCGGTCAAGAAAGAGGAAATGTAGATTGATTGAACCATGCTTTGACCCACCAACCTACTGAGGGAAACAATGACAACATCAAACTATTCACCATCGACACAACCAGAATTGCCTCTTATCCAAAAACTGACTACTTGTATTCTTTAATAAAAAAGTACTAAATAAAGGAAGGGTGGAGCGGGCACAGGAGAGGCTCGATACCCAAACTAGTTCCTGGTTTTGGCCATTACCCAAGGTTTGTACACTCGACCATGTAAAACTAATCGAAGTGGGGAAAAATCAAAAGGAAAACAGATGAACCAACCTTATTCCCCAGAGGGAGAAGTTGGCAATCACCTTCTCCTTTCCCAGGGATAGGACAATTTGAGGGTTTCTAGGCAGAAAAACACATGTCCCAAAAGGCCCATGGACTAGGGAACTATCCAATATTCCCATCTTGCAAAATTAGCAATTCCCTTCGCTAAAAAATTTGATCGCTAAAAAATTCAATCTACTGGGGGTTGCCAAGTCAATCAGTACATAGTGAATCGAAGGATCCACACATGCCTATCGCATTCCCTTGCCCAAAGTCCTTCTTTTTCCGAGTGATGAAATAGATCAACATCTATTATGATGATTCTTCTTTATTCAATCTCCTTTAGTAATCAGTCGGTTTCGCCCTTTGTTCATGAGCTTGGTGAATCATATGCAACCTATCCTAGACTAGATAGGGGGTACGTTGAGACTCAAATTCCATAGGGGGAGCTGGAATAGTTACACACTCTAGTTGGAGATGCACTGATGGAGAAGGAAAATGTGAATTTTAGAGGTATATTTCTATATAAGCAAAGGAGAATCAGCTCACCACTTGCTTCTATTGAGAAAAGTTCATACACCTGCCGCTAGCAACTATACTAACCACCTACCCACCCAAACTACTTCTTTCTGTAGGAACAGGGTACTTCNTGTTGGAATTACTATAGGTGTCAACCCCATGCATAAAATATGGGCTTGTAGTTCGGTCCGGGGTGGAAACTTCACTAATTAAGGGGGGACGACACAACTATTCAAATAGTTGAGTTGATTCATGGGGGGAGAACACACCTTATTTATTCTATTAGCGAGAGAAGGAAAGGAATTAGTGAACATGTTGGGGTGGACCTCTTCTCTTCAGGTAGGAATATAGTAGTTCGATTGTCCTACCCCTTTTAGTCCACTTGTCCTTGAAATTGAATGCTTATTTTCTTCATGCAGGTGGGGATTTTCATTAGATTGGAGCAGCATGTAAAAAAATGTATTGTTCTATGGGTTCTATAACAACAACGAGGGGAGGGAGGGATATGGAGTGGCATACGTTAGCAACTTATTAGTGGATTCAGGGGACTGCGTAGAATATGACAAGCACTTTGTATCAGATCGACCTGCTAATTGATTCTCTCCCCTCTCCCTATTACTAGGGGCATAAATGACCTGAGTAGGATTAGTTGGTAAGGAATCGATTCATATCAAGTATGTAATAATGATGTATGTTGTCTTTCCTGAGATAGAGAGGACTCATGCTCAACCCCGAATGTTTTGATTCATTCCATCGGTTGAGAACTCGACCAACCCATTTATTATTATCTGGAAAAGCACTCGACCTCCTTCCCATTTTTTCCTGGACCAGACCGAACCCCCGATTAATGAGGGATAAGGCATGGGGATATTCTTGATGGAGTCAAAAGGAGGGTAAGGAGCAATTAAGGATGGATGAAGGTTTTCAAGGTGCCTTGGGCAAGGTATGCAGTGATGAGGTTTCGGGGTTGACATGGATCGATGGGGCCTATTGTTTGATATGCAGTGGATGCAGGGTGGAAAATGGGGTTCATGGTGTTTAGGTATGCAATGGGTGGGTTGGAAGTTGATTTAATGGTAGTTGTAGGTTGGTTGGATACATAAATCCTCGCTCGGTAACTTGTTTCCGTCTTCTGTAACAACAATGAATTCCTTCCCATGCAACAAGGTTGTCACTGTTGTCGAAAGCTGAATGATTCATGAAATGCTGAAATACCCTCCTATCACACATGAAAAGTAGTAAGCCAACCGCTATATCAACTATGTATCTTCATTCGATGCTGCAATAGGACCAGGCACTTCGTTGGCAGGGGAAGAATAGTTTTTGGAAGGGTGTCGCACTTCAATACACCAGTGTTGGTTTCGAGCATTCAGAACTTATATGCAGTGGTTGAAAGCCTTATGAAATGAACCCCCATTATTAATGACAGAGAGAGATACTTGCTGGGATGCAACCATTTCAATGAATTAGAAGTCACTCTTATTTAAAGGTAAAGAGCTAGAGAGCACTCAACGACATTGGACTGCCAACAACCTGGCAAAGAAATGACCTTTAGAGGCTTCAATGCAATGGGACCGACCAGACTGCCCTTAAAATGTCGGACCACCTTGAAATGGATAGAGCTTCAAAAGGATTGAACCGGTTGACTCTTAAGAGTTAGTGGATAGTTGGATAGAGCTTTTCAAGATCGACCTTGTTGCAAATGCCACAACTCAACTTACACTTTAAAAGATTGAGGTTTCAGGCTCAAATGATTCGAGACCTTTAAAAAAAGACTTTGTTGGTTCCTAGGCTCCCATGTTGGAAGCGATACATAGGCGTCCCCCTATGAATGTTTCATTAAGAAATTAATTACCTTGTTCACTATTCATTAATCCGAATTAGTAAGAGGGACCATCTTCTAGAAGATCGAGGCGGGAGAAACCATAGTGTTTACGAGACCTATCTTAAGAGAGAGACCTTGTCGATTTAGCACAAAACCCCCTCTCCTATTATTAAAGTATAACCCTGGATTCAAGGGCTCGCCTAGAGAGACACCAATGACATATATAGATTGTCCACTTTCTCTGCTATACCTCTAAACCAACCAACCCGATATATTACTTTAAACGGAGGTGGAGTCTACTCTATTAGGAGTATTATAGACTAAATGTTTTTGTTATGGATTTGATCCAGATATATTATGTACTAATCCATCTGCTATTACTCCAGTTCAATTTTCTCATCCATATCACCATGAAATGAAAGAGGTTCAAATCCTAAACAAGCTCTACTTCTGGGAAACAGTAATAAATGGATTAGGATTTCTTTTCTGTACACAACAAGAAATGAAACGTCAAATCCAATGTCAGGATGGCCGACATGAGAAATGATGTAGATAGAGAAGGCAATGATTGATTTTTTTAAGCCCCGTCCATAAAATTAAGGACTTTCTTTGACCCAACCATTCATACCACATTAAAACACCTCCTTCCACCATTATTGGAAATCGACTGGTCTCAAAACATGAATTCATAAGGTGGTATGCTTAGAAACTGGACTTGGTCAAAATTAATGAAACGACTTGAATAATGGTTGACCAGTCAGTCAGAGAAACACATTTTCCTACTCCACTGCAAACCATAGAAGCCATAGAGTCCTATATATGTAATAGTTGACATCATCCACATTCTCATTATGATTTAATGTGTAGAGTCTAATATTCAAATAGTTTGAATGAAAATCCGAAGTACCCATAGTATGGAATGGATTAGGAAGAATTTAGGTATTTCTCTTAGTTGAACCCACACTCCAGCCATCCATGTGCTCGAAATCCTTAGAAAAAAATCAAAGGCTTAGACAAGAATCCTCTACCATCATCAGCTTTCAAACATCAGTCAGTCATTGAAATTCTCCCACTAAACTCTACCTCCCCCCTCTGTCCTGTTTAACCAAGATCAAACTGATACACACCTTTTATTAACATTGAGCATCAGAATCAATCATGATGGAGAATTAGAGGCACCTTCTTCTAGTAAACTAAAACTAGTGTGATTGGCAAGTTCATCATATCAGTGGTGCACCCACCTAAATTGAAATAATAGGCCAATTCGTGCCTCTGTAGTGCTTAGTAGTTGTAGTTGAACCAATTCTGATGACGGATCAGACCAGTTCACTTCAAACAACCAAGGCACCTATAACTTGAAAACATGCTCTTTTAGCCGAGTACCCACATTTAAGTGACCAATTAATTGTTCTAACTCCATAATATATTTACCTGATTCATCCCATCACTCTAGAAACTATGACTACTAAAAGACTGCATCAAAGCAAGGATAAAGCGGTTCTCTTTATGAGAAGAGAGATTGAAGTGTCACTAATTGGTTTGGTCAAGTCTCTCTTCTTCGGGGTGGGAGTTACCATTCCCTCTGAAGCAGTTGATGAGCTTTAGACCTACCAAAGAAGCAATCCGAGTTCAGGATCCCACCATTAAACTAGCACTCAACAGAACGAAATCTTGAAGTAGGCTTGATGTCTTCATCAATAATATGGCATGCAGATTCTTTCACCAATTCCTCTACTTGTGACATGCGACACACTTCCTCCTTTTGTGGATTCGGTGTCGAGGGAAAATATTCATCAATTCCATTATTGTGAGTATCCTTAGGGTCAAGCACCTGTATTTCAAGTGTTGAGTCACCTATATATTATTACATATTAACAAATTCTCTCCCTCCTTGTATTTTTATAGACATCAAATGAGTGAAATTTGTTTGAGACATGTTTCAAGTAGGTATGAGAATATTGATAGTCTCTCCCTCGACAATATATTGGAGTAGTTTTCACTTAAATAATAAGATTGTTCGCCCCTATGGGTGAGTACTTTATCTCTTCTTCTCCCAGCAGGTGAATAATTCAGTACACCTAGGAAAAGGAAAATATGTAAATGACGGCCAATATATTCACCAGTTTCAAAGTTGACCCACAGAAAGAGTGAGTACTCAACCTATTGCCTTTTCTTTCTTGTAATTGAAAACCTTTGAATTTTGATGATTTTCAAATCTATTAAGGGTACCAACTAATATGAGACCTCAGATTTTAAGGTAGAGCCCCGATCTCACTTGTTTTCAGCCATGAAGGCCATCAAATCGACAGGAGAGTGGAGAAGTAGGGGAATATTTCTCCCATGCGGAGCTGTTTCAAGACTGAACCACACTTGACTTGTTGATAGAGACCCCAATTATTATCGATCCTTTCAAAAAAGGGGAATATACCATCATTAGGCACATTTCAACTAAAAAATATTTTTTCTCTAGGAGAATATGATTGAAACAAAGACGAGTGAAACTTATATTAGACCTTTCCCATTCTTGAAGTCGAGGGATGGGGAAGAGACCTATCTCCCAATCTAACTCCCCCAGCTAAAATCCACTTCTTTATGGCATGACATTCTAGTTGTTGGGTCACTATCAATGGGAAGACGGTGGATATCCACCGTTGAAATGTGTTGATTTTCATCTCTTGATTCATATGGGCATATACACGAATCTTAGGTGAGTTCCCGAGATGGGGAAAAGGTATTAGTCATTGAAGAACTCACCTTTGAAATTCCTTGGGTACCCAACCAAGAATAAATAGTCGAAATGGAATGGTATCTTTCCCTATGTCTCTAAAGCGAGCACTCTAATTGATCACTTGTAAGGAAAAACTTATTCTTTATCGGTTGAGCCAGGGAGTTGGATTGGATTAGTCGCTCGACATAAAACAGGTTCATATTTTGAATTCCTTGTATTCCCTGTAAATGGGATCCTATCCACTTGTTGTTCTGACCGGCTAGGTTGTTGATCACCTTGGCTCAAGAGAGATGTGAATCACCCTAGAATCACTAGTAAAGGGTGGCTCAGTTTAGAGTTTGTCTTTTTCATTTGTTCCCTCTTCGGAGAGAAAGAGGATAGGACTCGATTGAGCACACCCAAATAATTAGAGGGGAAGATTACTTGTTGAACACTCAACATTTCCAACTAGCATTTATGAGAAAATAAATGGGGTAAATGGAATGGTATCTTCTGTCTCTAGTTGATCAAATCTACTTTCTGCTATAGAAAACTTGTGTTAGATAATCCAAAAATACAATTATCATAGTTTATAAAGTTAGAATAAATTGATTATTAATTTAAGAATATTAAATTAATAATCTAGAATATTTGATAAATAAATGTAGACCTTTAGAGATATATTATTGTTGTAAATGATATGACTCTAAAGAGGTGTCATATCTTAGGCTCTAAATGAGGAGATTTGTTTTAAGATTGTTAAGATAGCATTTATTGTAAATGGACACTTGTTTATTTAATAAGTGATCCATATCTTGAGTTTGTTASGACTTTTAGCCTATATATATCTCATTGCAAGAGTATTGAGTTGTTGGGATGTAAACTCTTGCAATGTCTCTTATGTAATTTCTTTTCCTATTAATAAAATTGTGTGTCTAAGGACACTTCGGCCATTATTGTGGTATCAGAGCTCCAGTAATGCGGTTGAACCGAAGAAGAGATTTGCTGATCGGCGGAAGAGATCTCTGCGTTGCAGACCAAGGAAAGTCGGCGCATACTCTGTCAGTAAATCGGTTAGTTATTGTTCAAATTTTTTTTAAAAGGGAAAAGAAATTGTTGTTAATTTCAGATTTCAGTCATAAGACTCAGCAAAGGTGATTTTTGCAAATTGAAAATCCTAAAACTTGAAAAATTTATCCATGGCGAATTAGTTTCTGGCATATAAAATGCTGTGTAATTTCTAAGTCATTTCAGCGCATGATTCAATACATTCTTCAGTGTTTAGTTTTGCCCTGTGTGCAAGTCCACATGTGCTAGTTTCGCCTACTAGTTTCATTTTTTTATGAACATGGAAATGCTGAGTAACAAAGCCATGAGTAACTGAACTGCCAAGTATCACCTCCGTTTCTGGATTCTATCAGCCTCTGTTGCCGTTTTCATCAATCTCAAAACACATGTGTTAACCTACTATAAGTCAGTCCTTGACGGTTGGGATTTCGATCTGCTAACTGTACATTTGTTTAATGTTTAAAAACGTGCATTATCAGACTTCCATACACCCTCGTGGTTAAACCATATGCATTGTTGTATGCATTCTGTAACTTGGTGATTGAATAGCGCGAATTCGTGGTCGAATCCGTGTGCGCGCGAATCTATGGTCGAGTCCATGTGCACGCGAATCAAGTCGTGTGAAGCTGATGCAAGATACACTTCAACAAATTGGTATCAGATCTGCATTAAAATCAGATCTGCATTAAATTCATGTTGATTATGTTTCAACATGTACATCTTATCCATTAACGATTGAAAATAATACCTTCAAGTGAAGGCTCTAGATGGAAAGTTTCATTTTCTCCAGCGGGTTTTGCAGTTACAGAAAAGAAATATATTGTACAAGAAACTATTCAATATTGAGATTATATGAATGTATTTAATGAGTTCATGTTTTGTGAGATGGTGAAAATCTTTTGACAATAATTTTGGTCTAGTAAGAAGTAGCCAACTGGAGAGCATAAATAATGCTAAAAAGGGCTTCATGTTTGGAAGTTCAAATTACTTGAGTTGATATTGTAAAGGCCACGGGTAAGCAAAATGTTCATATTTGTGCAGAGTTTGCGTAGACAAAGAAGGAGCGAGCAATAAAAGAGCAGCCAAATTACATTATATGCAGTTCGAATATTTTTGGGTAATCAATATTTTGTAACTCAAAGTATTTTTACTTTGAGGGGGGGTGATTTTCTTTTTGCAAGAGTTTCGAAGAAATATTTTTTTGTAAAAGTATAAAATTTTGAAATTTCCTTGAAATTTGACTGGAGCCAAGTACAAAGCTCAGTCATTTTTTCCTTTTTTTAACGACTATATGAGGGTCAAAGCCAAGCCCCGATAGATCGTTTTTGTTGTGATGCGTTTGGTGTGTTGTTCATCTTCCTTGGCGTGATTATTTCTAGTGTGTATATTCACTACAATCCAAATGTCGAAGTTAATTAATTTATTCTCCGACTCAGATAAACTTGAAGGCAGAAAATCTTATAAAACATGGAAACGACTCATTGAAAGTACTCTCATTTACAATGAACTTTGGCATGATATCTGTAATGAAGATACTAAGCCCACTAAGCCGACAGATGCAGCGACATTAGCAAAATGGGAAGTTAAAAATTCCAAAGCATTAGCACTTATTAAAGCTTCAGTTAATGATGAAATGCATGTGCATATTGAAAATATGACTGATGCATGGTCTGCCTTGAAAGTGTATAAAGATTTATTTGATACTTAGCCTGAATTCAAGAAAGTTGATCTTCAATTAAAGTTGCTTCAACAAAAATTGACTGAAGGCGGTGATGTCCATGAATATATTTCCTGACTTAAAAACATTAAGCAGGAAATATTAAATGAGGGATTTCAAGCAGTGGATGATAATTTTATGACTACAATCTTAATAGCTGGATTGCCTTCTTCTTATACACATTTTTTAGAGACTTTACAAGTCACTGGTAAGTTAGAAAAACTTACATTTGATGAATTAAGTGAACTATTGTCTCAACACAATAAAACTTTTGGAAAGAAAAACCAAGTTGGCGAAGATGTTTTTCTCTCAGAAGCAAGCACAAGTAAGCCTTCCAGTGACAGTCATAGCAACAGAGGAAGATGAAATTTTGTACAAAGTCGTGGAAGAGGCAAACATAGAGACAATAGTCAAGGCAGAGGAAATAGTCAAGGTAGAGGCAACAGTCAAGGAAGAGGGTATTTTCAAGGAAGAGGAAACAATCAAGGCAGAGGATATTTTCAAGGAAGAGGAAATAGTCAAGGCAGAGGTTCTTTTCAAAGCAAAAATCAAGGTAGAGGACAGACTCAGTCCAGAAATCAAAGCAGGGGCAGAGGAAAAAATTTTGGAGGACAGAATTTTGGCAGAGGGAGAGACTTCAGTCAAATTGTTTGCAGAAGGTGTAACAAAGTCGGTCATTATGCAGATGATTGTCGCACTTCCATTGACAAAATCGCCAAGTTTCAACAAAACACAACACAATTTGCTAATGATCGACATGATGATGATTCAAAATATGTGTTTACCTCATCTTCAACATTACAGATTTCAAATGACTTTCAAAGTGATTATGAAGATGCTTGGATTTTAGATTCAAGGGCATCTCAACACATGAATTTCAGATGTGACTTCTTTTGGGATTTTAAAGAATGTCATCTTAATCCTGTTTTTCTTGCAGATCATACTCAACATGCTCCTTTTGGAAAAGGAGTCGTTAAAATTTATTTACCTGATATTGGAGAACGACTAATTTCAAATGTATGGTATGTACCCACTTTCAAAAAGAACTTGTTGTCTTTAGTCTTAATTCGACAAGCAGGACATCAAGTCATTATGGAAGATGGATTGGTGAAGATAAATTCAGTTAAACAAAATATGAAAACAGTGATGACAGGATATGAAGATGAAAAATTGTTAAGGATGAAAGGAACAATTATTCCAAGACATTCAGACTTTGCAGGATCAGTCAGTACAGGTATCTCTCCTATCAGGTTGTGTCATGTGCGATATGGACATCTCAACTTTGAAAGTCTGTGTCAATTGCAAAAACAAGGGATGGTTAAGGGACTTCCCACTTTCAAAAAGGATATTTCAAGATGTGAAGCATGCATTTATGGAAAATAGAGTCGATAAAGTTTTTCAACAAGTTCATGGCGTGCAAATCGACGGTTGCAACTAGTTCACAGTGATGTTTGTGGACCCCTTGAAACTTCTTTCGGTGGTTGCAAATATTTTTTACTCTTTGTTGATGATTTCAGTAGAATATCTTGGGTTTACTTCTTGAAACAAAAGTCAGAAGTATTCGACAAATTTAAGATCTTTCGACAACTTGTTGAAAATG
>JASDQU010099800.1:217339-227359 GCA_032191745.1 Picea mariana
AGATGCAGTCTCACCCGAAGTAGCAATAGGGAGTTGTAGGACGTGTCTACAAACAGAGGAAATGCAAAGTGGATCCAGGACAACAAAACATAACAATATAGATATTCCTTACCCTTCCTAAGCTTACTTTGTAGGTTATATCTATGATCTAACACAATAATGCAATAACAATATATCAGATGGTTAATAACAACACATCAATCACAAAGAAAAACAAGATATATGTGGTTCACCCTCTCCCTAGGGATATGTCCATAGAACTGTGTTTCTTGATATATTAGATGAAAACATATAGTTCTATCTGCGCACTTAGCTGCAGATCTCTCTCTCTTTCTCTTCCTCTCTTCCCTCCCTGTGTGCCTAGCTGCAGGGTTGATCTTCGCACCCAACTAAAGATCTTACAATACAGACTCAATATTATTCTCAACAATAGTAATATAAGTGACTAACAATCCCTTTTCAAGCAACCCCCTCGAATCTCCTAGACCTTTATTTCTACATAACTTGACCACAGTCTAGGTATCAAAACCCTAGGTCCACTTGACCTGTGCTTTAAGGGCTTTGACAACTTGTCCTTCCTTCTTTTCCGCAAGGTGCTCCAAAGCACTTGCTGATGTCTTCTTCTGCTTGCTAAGTTGTCCACGATCCATTTTCCTTACTGATTTATCTTCCTTGATCTTCTCTTCCAACGGCTATATTTTCCTTTCTTTTCTCCTTCTTTTCTGCTTCTTTTCCCACTTCTACCCTTCCTTGGTTTATGTTCCTTCCGCGCAGTTTGTGCTTCATCTTTCTTCCTTAATCTTTTCTTCTTTACATAACCAAGGGCTAACATGATGGTTAATGAAGTCTTATTGGGATAGTTGTGATGATGGGTTGGAGTGATATCTAATGAGGGTTTGTAGGTTAACAATGAGTAGGTTAACACCTCTAAGAGAAACACATCCCATCCCTGGCTTGGAGACATACGAGTCATGCATCCACCAATAGAATCCATCTTGGGTGAGACTATGCAGTGCACTATGTGCATTGTGTTGCCTTTTGGTATCCAGAAGGGCCGATGGTAGAAGGGTTTGTAGGTAATATTATAGTTAGAACCTGGGTCAGCCCATAGTAAACCCAACAAAGATGTTGTGGAGATGGTTATGGATATGATGTGATCTAATTACCTAATTAAGACTTAGTATTTATGGTCACCTATGGTTATATAAAGGCACCATTTGTACAATAGAATGTACACATGAGAATGTTATGATTTAATATATATTTTCTCCTTCAGGGGTTTCTTTAGTGTAATTCTCGTTGTCCCTTGCTTTGTATGTGTATTGTTGTTGATTAGAATTTCAACAGTGTGAATTTCTATGGCATTGATTCATAAGAAACCATGGAGAGATGGTAGATTTGCATAGATTGCAATAGTAATATGTTGGATTGTTTCTAAATTATATGATATGTCAAGATTCAATGGAACAAGTCTCGTGGATACCTTCTTAGAACAAATGGAGAAAGCAGTTTTGGAGGATCGAAGGGTACATGCCATGGATGCAGTAGTTTGAGGAACACCTACATGCAAGTGGGAAACACACTGTGGGACCATACGGGACTGGGTGCAAGTGGTCGAGTACATAAAGGTAAGATCCCATCCTATATCTAACTTTGAATTGGAAAATAGATATAAGTGTATTGAATACCCACAGGAGCATATTTTCTACTGTGAACAACATTGTAAAACCAAGAAAATCCCTTCCATACAATTGGTCCATCTATTTTTCCACACAATGGACATGGTCCCTAGAAGTTGGTACATGCAAGAAGAGACCAAGAGGAAAACAATGGAATTGGGTAGTGTAAGTGCATAGTTTTGTATGACATTCAGTTTCATGACCGAAGCCTTCGCACAGAAAGAGGCTCTCCTACAAATCAAGGATATTATCTTTCACTGTCAGTTGAAGGAGGTCACACCAAAGATTTTTTTCACCTATCATAAGCCCATGGTAAATATGAAATATGTTGTACAATGTTGGAAACCTAACAAAAATTATATTGACCAAGATGACCTAAGGGGCATACAGATCAAAGAAAATGAGGGCGAGCACACAGTGGAAGGGAATGTGTTAGATATGGTGGCATCATACTGTGATCATCTGATTAAGACAAAGAAACATAATATTGGCACCAAAGAAGCACCAAATCTAGCCATCATCGGGGATTATTGGACAAGGAGGCCATAACACAAGTGGTATATTTTCTAAAGGAATACGAGGTTTTGTTTCCTCATATCTTCTCGAAAATGAAGGGACTCACAGGTTCCCTTGGGGCCATGAAAATTCAACTGAAGCTAGATGTTAAACCAGGAAAAATAATTCCCTATCACTTAAACCCCAAGTATAAGAAGAAGGTATGGAAGGATTTGGATTGAATGTTGGATGCCAAAATCATTATTCCTGTGGAAGAGTCAGAATGGATTAGTCTATTGGTGATGCAACCAAAGAAAACAAGCAACATAATAATTTTTGTTTACTTGCACAACCTTAATGCAGCCTATGTACATTACCCATTCCCCACCCCCTTTACCGACAAGGTTTTGGAAAATGTGGGTGGACAAGAGTCTTATTCCTTAACAAATGGCTTCTAGAGATATCACCAAGTACGGATTGTTGAAGAAGATCAAGCCAATACAAAGTTTGTGATGGAATGGGACTCCTTTCATTACATGGTGATGCCATTTGGGGTGAAGAATGAACCCACTGTATTTTCCAGGATTGTGGTCACAACATTCAAAGACTTTATTCACAAGTTCTAGGAATATTACTTGGATGACTAGATGGTGTTTATCCTATTAAAAGAGCACATGCAAGCCCTCTAATTGATGTTGGACAGATGTCACCAACATTATATTTCATTAAATTTGAAGAAGTGCATCTTTCATTTGGGGGATTTTGAGGTCTAAAATGTGCCTTCTAAGATATTTAATAAAATATTATGAGTTAGTCATTTTGTGTGGGAGGTATATTTACAACTCACTTTTTTCACTACAATCCATGTAACTATGGTAAGTTAAATTGAAAAGTTGTCTAGTAGTAAAATTAATAAAAAAAACTTTTATCGATGTGACTATAAATAGAAGTCAACTTTTCAAAAAAAATCATCGTCCTTAAACAACTAATACATGTGTAATTTGTCATTGAATAACTTCATATTTAAAATTTTTAAAAATATATAATAAAAAATACATATCTTGTAACACAGGATATGGTATAAGTCTCATATATTCCAACATGTGAAATGTATACCATATCATGTGTATGATATATTATACCATATCATTTTTTATATGATATATTATATAACACATGATATGGTATAAGTCTCATGCATTCCAATGCATGAGACTTATACCATATGAACCCACTCATAACTTTGGATCATTGGACCATGAACCCAATGTACTTCAACCAACCAACACACACTTCAAGTCAAGTCTATTTTTTTATATTTTTAAAATTTTAAATATAAAGTGTTTAATGTATGAATGGACATGAGTACTTTTTGGTTACTTTACTCAAAAGTAAATTACTTTAAGAGTACTTTATTCAAAAGTAAAGTACTTTAAGAGTACTTTACTTTACATATATATTTATATCATATTCAAAACTAATTTGTGAGTACTTTTTCATCATGAGTATCTTTTTTAAAGCACTACCATAGGTAAGTATGGTTTTTTATCCACCATTTATAATGTGACAAATAAGAATTTTTAACTCAAACAATTCCAAATCATCCTCAAGCGATGATGTCATCTTCTAAAATGTGATTGGTTCCTTTAAAGTTGATTTTGATAGCACATTTTTTTGTTTTGAGGCCCATTTTAGACCTCAAAATTCCCCTAATGTGTACACCATTTGGGACACTACTTGTGCATGTAATATGAAAGGAAGTATAGTTAGTGGATCAAGACAAAATTGTTGTGATATTGGATATGGTGGCTCCCACTTCTGTCAGGGAGTTGTGTGCCACCCTGGGTCACACAGGGTATTGCTAGAGGTTCATCCAAAGTTACGCAAAGATTGTTGCACCACTGGAGAAACTACTACACAAATATACAGAGTACCTCTAGACATAGGAATTCCAGGAAGCATTGGATACCCTAAAGGAGAAGTTATTCATTGTGTCGATCTTTGTCTTTCTAGATTGGTCCAATATTTTCCATGTTCATGTTGATGCCTCCTCCATTGCGTTGGGAGAGGTCCTCACATATCATGGCAAGGGGAATATCAATCATCTGGTTTACTTTTCCAGTCACAAACTCTTTGATTTCGAGAAGAATTATACAACAAAGGAACATGAGGGCATGGTTGTGGTATATGCCTTACAAAATTTTCGACATTATTTGCTTGGCACCCCCTTCAAGTTCTTCATGGATCATTTGACACTCAAATATTTGAGGGGAGATTATGTCGATGAATGTTTCCCTTCCAAGAGATTGAATTTGAAGTGATTTTCAAACTAGGAAAATGTAATGTAGGACTGGACCACTTGTACAGGATTAAGTTTGGGGAAGCAAGTCATAGCTTAGACAATGACCTCCCAGATGCATAACTCTTTCACGTAGTGGTGGTTCCCGATCAACTTGACAATATAATTGAATTTCTAACTAGAGGAAAAGAACTAGTTGTGTATAAATAGGCCCAATGTTGCCAACTGGTGACCCGTAGTGTAGATTATCAGTTAATTTTTGGCCAATTATACAAGCTCAGGGTCGATGGTATTTTGCGCAGGTGTGTCTTAGACCATGAACGAGACCATATATTGTATGAATCTCATGAGAGAATTGGAGGAGGTTGCAATGCCGACAAAGCCATGATACATAAGGTGCTACATGTAGGCTTATGGTGGCCGCTAGTGCTTTCATATGCCAAGGAATATTATAAATAGTGCAACATCTGTCAACACATTGGAAAGCTCTGCTGCATAGATGAATTTCCTTTATTTCCCATTAAATCATTGGATCCATTTGAAAAGTGGGTCATCATCTTTGTGGGACCAATTAGTCCCTTGGTGTGTCAGTTAGGTGCGCACTACATTATATTGGCCACAAAGTATTTGACATGATGGCTAGAAGTGACGCATGTCAAAGATTGTACTACAAAAAAAACGACACAATTCATATTTGAAAATGTGATTACTAGGTTCAGGTGCCCAAAAGTATTGATGAGCGATCAAGGCACATACTTTATGAATGATACTATCCATGAGCTCACTCAAGAGTTCATGATCCATCATCTTAAGAGCACCGCCTATCATCCACAAGCTAATGGTATGGTCGAAGCATTCAATAATATTATAGAACATGCCCTAAGAAAAGTTTTTAATGTGCAGCGTGATGACTAACATCAACATATTCCAACAGTACTATGGGCATATAGGACAACATGTAAGAGGTTGACAAAGTGTACACCCTTCAGGTTGGTCTACGAAAAGGAGGTCATCATGCCACTAGATTTTATTGTTATGAGTTTGTGCATTGTCATAACCACCCATATGTATTGTGAACAATCACTTCAATAGTGGTTATATGATCTTATGGAGTTGGAATAGGACTGTCTTATGGTGGTATTCAGACAAGTGGCTGAGAAGTAGAGATAGAAATGATGGCACAACTGCAACATCCACCAAAACAAATTTCATTAAGGTTCTTTGGTGTGTTTATATGATAGAAAAATTGTCAAACACCCTAGCAAGTTATGCACGCACTGGTTGGGCCCATTTTTATTGGTCTACATCAATGAATTCAAAGCAACTAAGTTGGACACATGGCAAGGTCAACCACTTAAGGGACTTGTCAATGGAAATTGTTTGAAGGTGTATTATCACTCGCAGGGGTCAAATGCACTTTGAAAACATCACTCGAGGCATAAGTTAGCATAGATTAGGAATAGTGTAACATAGGGAGTAGATAGGTAAGTACATAGTTGGAATAATTAAAAAAATAATTAGTAGCACAAGACGCTCCACAACACTAAAAGGTCAAGCAATCTAATTCATCCAAATCACACAAGGACCAGGTATGAAATCAATTAATATGTCTCCACATTTCAAAAGGCACATATTCAATATGACATATTAGTACCATTATCAACCACTTCATGGGAATCGACCATGGGTCAGTACCACTCTTCTGAATTTTAGCATCAGCCAGCCACTCGCAATTTCCTGGAACATTTTCTTGACCATCACCATAACTATTTATACACCATGCCAGCATCAGTTCCAACAGAGGGATCCTCCATGCCTCAACAACTAGTGTCCCCATCTATTGACGATTGAGTAGTTCTAGTAGTTCTTTCACCAGTAGTTTCGATTGCAGCCCAAATTCTAGTTCCCCAGCTATGTCCCTGAGTCATGGTCATTTTTTATAGACGTTCAAATGCCTACATCTCTCATCCCAATAGGGTGTTCCAAGATCCAATAATTTCATTCTCGTAGTGGTTGATGATTTGAATACAACTGTTGGGTAGGGGCCCCAAATTCTTATTCACCAACAACATACCAATGGTTGCCACACTTTTGCTTGAATTTTTCTTCGAATTCATGGCAGTAATCTAACTCTCTTAGTTGGGAGTTGGTGAGCTTGACACCATGGATGATCACCTTTATTGAGGCCAACAAAATTCTGCAGGTTTCCCCCTCCACTGGTTGAAGAGGTCCAAATGTTCCATCCTATACATCTATCTAAATGGGATAGGGAGATGATGGAGGTGTAGGCTGATGGAGTATTCACATGGGGCACACTTCTCATAGGTCACTAAGTAATTAGGACAAGTTCTAGCTGTATGGATTGGCTTGGTTATGTTAAGCCCTAATATTGGCTCATTACCCCTTAATTAGGGCATATTACATTAGTAATGTTATTTTATTTATGTTGTCTTTATTCCATTAGTTGTAATTATACCTCCTAGTCTCTTATATATACCAAGGAGACATTTTCATTTGGAATCATCTTGTACTTGAACATTTATGTGGGGTAAAAGGAGGTTGCCCCCTCAAAGAGGCTTATTATCTGAAATTCTCTCTTTTTCAAGGCATTGAGTACTTATTCTGAGGTTTTTCTATGCTATATTGATTTTTGGTTCTTAACATATCGTATCAGAGCTCAAGGTCTTGGGGTTTCGCTGCTACATCTAAGACACCGTGGAATTTTCACTATAAATTGTTTTCTACAACGATTCAGAAGGAACAGATTGGAAGATATTTAGTAGACGGATCAAGGTACGTTGGGTGAAAATTTCATCTCCTGAGGCCTTATACTTTCGGAGATATAGCCTTTGTAAGATAGGGTTCTGGAATCATCCTTAATTGAGTCATTGTGGAATGTTCGCTATAAAAAAAATTCTGTAACGTTTCTGACCCTAAACTTTGGAGGATATTCTCAAAAATTAGTAAGGTATATGTGGTAGAAATTTCATCTTTTGGGTCATCTTAAATTTGTATATACACCCTATGGATGATAGGGTATCTGACTAGTCATATTGACTAGTCTCAAGCAGGTGTTCTGGGTAAAAAAATCATAAATTATTCCTAGAGTATCCAAATAGAATGAGACTAGTTTCATTTGATAGTAGACAACTCGTAGTAGTTATGGTACGAGTTTCAGAATTTTATATCAATTATTTTGTGTGGGGCATGCTATACAAGTGAGATCTCATGGAAAGGCCAAAAATCAGCAAGTTGCAGGGAAGTTATCGTAAATTCCACTTGGCACATCCAATTTTTATCAGACCTATGGCATTGAAGAGAAAAAATATCAGAGACATACAAAAAATAAAAGTTCATACTCAGAAGGGCCAAAATTTTGGAGATACAATAAAAGGAAGATTGTCTAGAAGAACCAACTCAAAATCAAGGTTTAAAGTGATACTTGGCAAACATGCCACCAAAAAAGGGAACTTCTACACCAAATAAGCCTCCAGGCAATCCTACTTGGACTCTTGATGAAGGTGAAGAAAGGCGTAGGGACATAAATGATTTACAAAAGAAGACAATAACCAAATATGAACTACAAGATATGATGGATTCAATGGAAGCTAAGTTGGATACTAAGATGGATGGTTTAAAAGGAGATATCATGGAAGGATTGAAAAAATTCCTAATAGAGAGGATACCTAAAAGTGAAAATGTATCCCATGAAATTCATGATGAGGACACAAGGAAGGTGAATCAAGAATGGAGAAACTCCAACTTTGGGTTGAAGACCAACCATGTTCCTAAGATTGATATGAGGAAGTTTGATGGCAAGGACCCAATCACATGGATACTTCAGATGGAGCAATTATTCGATCTACATAATGTGCCACATACACAAAAGGTATGAATTTCTTCTTTATATTTAGAACCCAATCAATTTGTATGGTATCGATGGCTTTGTTCTCGCAAATCACTCGTCACTTGGACAATTTTCACAGGAGAAATGATAGCTCACTATGAGGATACAAGGAGCAATACCTTCTTTAGCCAATTGATAAATCTCAAGCAAAAAGGTTCAGTTACCGAGCACATTGAGAACTTCCAAAGATTGAATATAAAGGTAACATATATTGCAGATGAGCACTTGATTGATGTATTCATAGGAATGTTAAAGGATAACATTCAACATGAGGTTTTCCTTTGGGAACCCAAATCATTGGAAAATGAATTTAAGGTGGCAAAAAATGTTGAAAGTAAAAATATTGCTATGGCTACTAGAAGGACCAATCCTAAAATCTATAGAGAGAATAATGCTCCTTCTTCTAAAACACCTCAACCTAGAAGGTTGACACCTCAACAATTGGAGGAAAGAAAAGAAAAAGGTTTATGCTTTAATTGTGACATCAAGTACAGTAAGGGACATAAGTGTGGTGAGAAGAAATTATTCTACATAGATTGTGAAGAGGAAGAAGAAGAAGAACAAGAACCATCTCAAGATGAAAACATAGAAGCAATTTCGTCTAAAGATTTGACTCCCATGATATCGTGTAATGCATTGGCTGGAATTAGCACTCCTCAAACCCTCAAGATCGAAGGATACATCAAAAAGAAAAAGGTAACAGTCCTAATTGATTCTGGCAGTACTCATAATTTCGTTCACTATAAATTAGCCAAATCTCTCAATTGATTTATATATCTAGTGCAAGAATTTCAAGTAATGAATGCAGATGGAGGAAATATCAATTTCTCTAGAAAATGCAATAAGATCAATCTTACTATGGGGGAATATGTAATGAATAGTCCAATGATTGCTATACCCATGGGTGGTGCTGATGTTGTACTAGGAATCCAATGGTTACAATCATTAGGAACAGTGGATTTTAATTTTCAAGAACATTTCATGAAATTTTCATTGGAAGGAAAAAAAATTGAGTTAAGAGGTATCACAGGGAAATCCAGTAAGGTGATAAGCTCTAATGGCATGGAAAAATGATTGAAAAATGGGCATCAAGGCGTTATTACACAACTATGATCACTAGATGTTCAAACATCTAAGCCATCTATTCCTCAATATCTCCGAGGGATCATTGATAAGGATTCCAAAGTATTTGAAGGTATTCCTAAAGGTCTTCCACCCACTCGAAATCATGATCATGAAATTCACCTAATTCCTGGGAGTGTTCCTCCTAACATTAGGCCATATAGATACCCTTATGCCCAAAAGAGTGAAATTGAGTGCATGGTTGAAGAAAAGAGGCTAGCATTATTAGATCTAGCCAAAGTTCTTACTTTGCACCAATGGTAATGGTAATAAAGAAAGATAGCTCATGGTGTATGTGTTCAGATTATAGAGAGCTCAACAAGATCACTATTAAAGATAAGTTTCCCATTCTCGTCATTGATGAAATGTTAGATGAACTACATGGATCAATCTATTTCACAAAACTGGATCTCCGTTTAGGGTATCATCAGATTAGAATGAAGGAAGAAGATATCCCAAAAACAACATTCCGAACTCATGAAGGCCATTATGAATTTTTGGTCATGCCTTTTGGCCTT
>JASDQU010099800.1:236965-278438 GCA_032191745.1 Picea mariana
TTTATGTCACTTCCTTTTAACATTAGGGCCGACCTGACACTTTCTTATTTTGTAATTCTTTTCTTTAATTGTCTTCAGGGCCTACATGTACAATTCACTTTGTCATCTTCAAAAATTCATTTCTCCTCAACCATGAGGATCAACGTGACGTGCCACATACCAACAGAAAGAGCATGATGTATACTATCCATCCATGGGTGTTGTGTCTTCATTTTCATTTTCATTTTCCTTCATGTCCAAATAACTTCATCAATCTTCTGGTCCAAAACCCATGACTAGGGTTGGCATCAATGACAACAACCAATCTTCCAACAGATCTTCCACTCCGGAAGATTTTCATATGGGGAAAATAAAATAGTTGAGAGTTGAAAATCCCGAGGGCCAGAGAGCTGGAATCAACCGTAGCCGTTGATTTGTAAGGGAGCTACATGTCGACAGATTGTGTATATCTGGGATCACGTGTGGAAGGAGGAAATAAGGTAGAAAAGGGGAGGTAGACAACATTTGTTGATCGCAGATCATCACCAAGGTATTGGAGATCGACGGATGATCTGGTTTGTGGGGCTAGAACTTTCTCAGATGTTAAAAATCTGATAGTGGGACGCAATTTATACCACAGTTTTAGCAAATTGATACATGGCAGCTGGAGGTGAATTGCGGGGAAAAAAGCGGGTTGGCCTAAATCCACTCTTGCCCATGCCCGCAATCACAGTTTTTCATGAGGTCATATCCCACGGTCTTATGAAGGAAAGGGATAATGAAAAAGGGGCTAGCACCTGAAACTTGGATTTTTGGAAGCACACAGGAATAGCCCGCGGGTCTATCAGGACCTGCGCCTAAAGGAGAAAAGGGGGCCTGTGTATAATGTTTTTGGGTTCAATCACGAGCCCGAAGAGTCAATTCGACTCAGAATATTGAAATCCTTTGACCGGGAGGTCAACAGACCCCATTGAGGTAGGGGCACTGCGTTGAAAGTGCTCATGGCAGAAATAGTCATGCACAGTGACTACAATGAGAGAACAAGAAGATTCAGGAATCCAGGAAGAATTCAAGACTTCTAGGTTCATCAAGGAAAAGTTGTATAGGGAGAAGGAAGTTGCTGCAATTTCTGTGGCAGAAAGTATGTTACAACTTGTTGATTCAGCTAGAGGAAAGAATGCTTGCATGTTTGGAAACATTGTTGGTGATGTTGTTGCATAAGGAAGAAAGCAAAAGAGAGCTGAAGTGTTGGTTATAAGTTTGATAAAAGAAGAAAGAAAGCTTCTACTACCATCAGACTTTCAGGTAGTATAAAATTTATTAATGGCAGTCATGCAGGTATGAGTTTTTATTACTCTTTTTGCATAATTGTTGAAAGGAAATTTAGGTAAGAATTTCCTCAGCTAGAGTTATTTTTATAAAATCATGGGATTATATTATTGAGTGCATACCACTAGATGTGGTAAAGGTTGGAGGCCTGTATTAATTCAAATATTTTTAGCTTCTAAATGCACACACTGACATAGTAGAATGTCATGTCAATTTGGTTATGGGGTAATAACCAAAGAATTAAAAGATAAGAACTTGTTATAGGAAGGAATTCCATTAAGCTAGTCATGTATGAGACCAGGACATGATTGGATATGGAAAGGTATAGATATGGAAAGGTTATGAGCCACACAGGTACTAAAAGCTTCCTACCTTTAAATAAAACTTGGACTGCAACCTTTTTGCTAACACTAATGAACACCACAAAATTATATTCTTGGTGTAGTGTTCAGGTCGAAAAGGAAGGCATCCAATTAATTGGTAAGACAATAGGAAGTGTGTGGAGAATGTGTCAACACATTGGCCAAAATTCCAACTCATGGATGGTGAGATACATGACTGAGATAAAGAGCATTATGTAATTCAATGCAAGGTGCACTGAATAAGTATGCATTGAGAATTGCACTCATGCATAGTAAGTGATAGAATTGTATACTAAATGCAATGGTTGAATATGTTTTGTAAGAACATGCATATATATTATTGCATGGAAATAATTGTTACTAACAATTGAAATGTTGTGAAAACATGAAGCTGAGGACATTTCAGGAGTTGTTGGACATTGCAACAGGAAAGTTGCAAGTCAAGTAGTCACATGAGCATTGACTAAAGGAAAATTTTCTTGTTCAGAAAAAGAATTAATGAACTTACAGATATTAATGTGAACATGCATATGCATAGAATGAAGTCGTTCTATTTTATTAAACTGTTTTGTAATTATAATTGAATTACTAGGTGCAGGAAATTCTAAATTAACTGCATATGATTTTGTACATATTGCAATTGAATTATGATGTAAAGGAAATATTGACAATTTGTTGGTTGTATGCAAGATGAAGCATTATCGGAAAAATGGTATGCAGTTTGGTGCCTATGGAAAACCACAAGGATAGCTGCATTCATAATATGGCAACAACCAAGATGAATTATGAAATAGAATTTCATGTTTTGGAGAAAAGATGAATTCCCTTTGAACTATGTTTGAGTTTCTAAATAAATTATTTTATGTTTTCTCATGATAATTGCATGTGGATGATGCAGATGAGATGATGTTGATTAAAGTTGGAATGTTGACTACAAAGAGTAGCTCAGGGAAGATGTTGATTGGAGACAACAGATCTTACCCTGTGGATCCCCGATGGATCTGAGTGTGTGTACACTTCTCCTTGGGTTGCCTTGGAGAAGGCTAGAGCCCTAGAGGGAGAAGTGTGGGGATAGGTTCCCCAGTATGAGTCCTGGAGGGTACCTGGAGACCTTGATGGAAGTTGGAACTCTGGGAGCCATGGTGCTCTGAGAATTCCTGAGCTGACCTGTTGCTGAAGCTGAAGGAAAGGGGTGTGTAGCAACCGATGGACTGTGTGACAGTGAAGGTTTACACTCCTGGGGTGGGACAAGCATGTGGGGAAAGAGATATCATTGGTTGGAGTGCTGCTGAGGTTTGGTACCTTGGTCTAGACCATGTTGAAGTGGAAGGTCTTCTCAATCAAAAGATAAGTACAATTCTATATTTATTGTATGATTGTGTATCTTGTATACATGGTATAATGTTATTAGAATTGTCTGTATTTACATATATATACATTGCATATATACTTGCATTACCTGCATCCATGACTGTACATAATGTGTTTCATGTTTCATTGCTTAAGAAATATATACCTGATGCTAATCATGTAATCGATTGGAATGCGATTCAGGTGGAGCAAGAAGGTGTCTTGCAAGTGCATCTAGTGCGCATATTGGATTGGGAGAGAAAACAACTCTAGAATCGAGCCATAGGGCTTGTAAAGGTCCAGTGGACCTGGTACGGTCTTGAGGACATGACATGGGAGCATGAGGATGCTTTGCGGGAAGAATACCTGCATCTTTTTGAATATTTTGGAAATCTTTCTCATGTTATGTAACGAGTTTCACTGAGGACAGTGCAAAAATAAGGGGAGGGGATTGTAATATGCCCCGGTAGTGCTCTAGTTTTATTATGAATTGTAATCATGTTTATAGGCTGGTGAGCTAAGTGTATATAAGTTGGTGAGCTTATGTGTTCATTAGGCCGAAGAGCCTAAGTGTTAAAGGCTAGGAGCCTGATTTTGTATATGTAATTATGCAGATCATTAATAAAATATAAACATCGTTGCATGCAAACCGACCATGAAGAAAGAGTGATGGGGGACTAAGCTTCCACAAGGTTTGGTAAGGGAGGAGGCTAAGTGTGTGGGCCTAGGGGCTAAGATAGGGAGATTACCTCTAAAGGGGATAATAATTTATTATTATTTTCTGAAGGCTAAGGTGGACATGTTGAGTGTTGTCCTAAGTTCCTGTAAAGGGAATGTGTGCTAAGTGGAACTCATGCGTCTCCAAGAAGACAAGTGTTGACCTGGGCACATGTAGTTAAAAATGATGATTCATCCATGTTGGGGGGTCATTCTCCCAACCTCCGAGTGGGTTCACTGGTCATTCTTTCATCCAGAGTCTGAACCCGAAAGCCTCTGTATTCGACCTTTGCAATATTCACGCACGCACGCACTTGAGACCCAAAATATGTGATTTGACCTGTGTTTTGTTCTTTGGTCATGCATCCATAACCTAGTGAGAACTCGTGGACTGAGCCGCATCTTCAGTGAAGCCCGAGCATCCCGTATATGTCTATGTCGCGTGTGTTTCATAACTGTTGGCGGTTGTGGCCACACAGTTCTTGGACTGAGTGTGGCTTGTTTCCTTCTATTTTCTTGAGTTGTATTGACTAGTGGTTGTTGTCCTCACCTTGTGGGAATTGAGTTGAAACTAGTTCAAGAAGCGGGTTGTCAGGCACGTGGATGAAGAGGTAGGTTTTCAGGCATGTGAGCAACTCTCCCAGGTGAGAGAGTTTGTTGGGAACTGGTTTTCTCCCAGAGAGAGTCCAGCACCAACTACGGAGCTCTGAGAATTCCTGATCTGGCCTATTACTGAGACCTAAAGAGGGAGGTGAAGCAACCGATGGACTATGCTTGTGAAGGTGTATACTACCGAGTGGAACAGGCATGTGGGGAATGAGAGTCCGTGAGTAGTGGGAATAAGAAGGCTCCTAGAGAGAATCCTTCTGGTTGCATTGTGCAGTGTTCCTATAACCTCAGCCTAGTCTAGGATTCTTTTTCCCTAGGTGGAGCTTAGTCCTAGCTTGGGGGTGACCCACTACTGAGTGTGATGAGCAGCGTGGTCTAAAGCTGGGAGTTTTGTGGAAGGTTTGCACGTAGTTGGTGGAGTTACTCCAGTTTCAAAGATAAGTATCATTATGTGTTTAATTTCAATTAAATGCATGACTGTGATGCTTGTATGTTTTCATGTATTTCGTTGCATGTATGAATTGACATTAATTCCATTAATTCTCTATGTTAGCAGCAATTATGTGATTACTCGGTATTTTTTGGTTAAGTTTCATTAAATATGCATGTTATATATGTATGTATGAGAATTTTCCACAGTGGTAGCATTGCCGGACTTGTGGATGGTCGGGGATGTTACAATATGGTATCAGAGCTAAGTGAAGCGTCTGCGTAGTAGCATTGCCCGGCTTGTGGATGGCTAGGGATGTTACAATAGGTTATCATGACCATCAAAGAGAACAATGAGTAGATCTCAACAACTAAGGAAGCCTCATTCCAATTGTTACCTACAATCTTCCAAAATAATTTTCCCTTCATGGAGATGTATTGGACATTGGTGTAGAGAGTGCAATGTTAGTCCTTTGTCCTTGTATCATCGAAATATTGAGTCATCTCATTTCTCTGAAGTTATTATATGGTTTATGCTTGTCACCTATATCCATTCATGTGTACAATTCATCAAATATTTGGGTGGAAGAAGGTGTTATGGTTTCACACAAAGGTTCTCGTGAAAATGGAAATGTTGTTGCAGAGACAAAATGCTTGTATGCATGTGTAGGAACCAAAGAGTTGTTTCCATGTAGAGAATCAATTAATCCTAGCACAATAAGGTAGACCACACTTCCTTTTGGGGGGGTTTTTCATGAGGGAATAATTGTTGGGTTATTTACACTTGTTATATCTTTTTTCCTTCATATCTCATAATACTTTCCCTGATGATGGACCACACTGGTTTGGTCCAAAACGTTGAATATCAAAAACCAATGTGATGAATCTAAAAGAACTATCTCATCAAAACAATGATCGCAAAAGTCTTAGAACAGAAATAGAGGGAATAATTGTTGGGATCTCACTAAACAAACATGGACTGACATTCGACTTGGCTTCATTGACTACAAATATGGACCATCTCTAAGTTTGAGAGAGATAGAAATGAATGTTAATTGTAGAGTTTGGATATTGAGATTTCTCAAAGCTAAGAATTAGTGAGAAAACTTCTACATTACTAGAACAATCAAGCCAAGAACCAGAGCTAGATCCATAGACAAAACCAAAGCCATTTGCCAAAGTCACAAGACAGAGCTAGATCTAGATTAAGAGTTGTAGCTAGGAGCCTAAGTTAGAGCCATGTTATAGAGAAACAAAAAGAAGGCATATTGATCCAGATTAGTTTCCTCTAATATTTTGGAGATCAAAAATCCTCTCAATGGAGAGGTGTGATCTGAAATGGATCTGAACAAGAGAATGGTTGTAAGACTCAATACTTGCAAGTGTAATCCAAAAATTAAGGAAGGTTGGTAACTGTGAAAAAGACAATGTGAAGAAAGGTGGAATAAGACAAAGGAGAAGAAAAGATGAATTAATTAAGATAAAATAGGAGAAAAAATATTGAGGAATGGAAATGAAAGGTCATTCATGTTAGGCTTTCCATTACCCCAACTCTCCCTATTTATTTTTGTACTTTAAATTTCAAAGGGTATTTTTTGGGCCAAGAGGAGAAAATTCAATGGAGGAAGAGCTATGTGAATTCTTGAATGGACATAGAGCCATGAACTAGATTATACCATAGATTGCCAAAATGAAAGTTGAGCAACCATTCAAAGCTAGTTTCCCCATTTGGGTTTCTAGGGTAAAAACATCTATATTGTATTATGGTGTTGAATGGCTATGTGGTTGTACTTTATGTATTTCTACTTTAGTTCTAGTTTGAATGACCGAATGAGAATTCAAAATGTTGCATTGAATTGATGGCTACAATTAATTTTTGTGGAATGTCATGCATTCCAAGATACAAGCATCATTGAGGGATTCCATTGTAAATAAATGCAATTGTAATATACTTTGTACCTATCTTCATTTTCCCATAGCTCATTTCCTAATCCAGGAGGATCTCCACACAAGGATTCAATACTTTGCACAACATGAAGAAGGTCATTAAAATGATGATTGATGATACGTGACAAAGTTTAAAAGGAATGTTTAATGCTTCATATTGTAAAAATGATTATTATTTTTTGGCATAATGTGCTCATGTATTTTTCATTTAATTTGTAAAAAGGAAATTAAAATTATTTGTGAGAATCCAACTCACAAATTAGTTTCCTTATTTTAAGGGGAAATTAATTTTATGTGAGAATCCTAGCTCACAGATTAGTTTCCTAATTTTAAGAGGAAGTTGGGAGTCTCATGAAGTGGTTTGGGATTCTTCCTCATTTTATCACAAGTGGTTTCCTAGTCTCAAGGTGAAGTTCAGGTTGCTTGAGATGCTTTCTCATTTTTTTTCTTGAGTTGTTATTAGATCCTAAAATTGTGGATCTTGTCTCCTTGAATTATGGAGAGAGGGAAACTATATAATTTCCTTATGTAAGCATTGTAAATGGAGGCCACCTTGAGGCCCCTTTAGGCCCCTTTGAGAGAGCTATGCATGGGGAGGAATGTACTATGTAGTCCTTCTACTGTATGAAGAAATGTCACTTATGTGAGATCCTTAATTTTTCTTTGTACAAGAGAAGGATACTCTGGTACTTTCTCTCTGTAAGGAGCATGTGCCACATTTTGTGAGAAGATTTCAGCCCTGCTAAAGGAAGGACAATAAAGTGATCTGTATTCCAAGTGGATATAGAGATGTAGCCAGAAGGTTCTGGTGAACTCTGATAACATATGGGTGTCAAATTATATGTGTCAGTTTTTGTTTGCATTCTCACTTGATTAAGTACAGATTTAATTGCACATATGCACACTATGATGACAATTTGATCATGTTAATATGCCAATGCTTAATGATTATTTTCTCATTTTCACATGAAATTAAGCGTTAGTAAAATTTCCTCAATGGAGGATTTTTGTAGAGAAATATCTCATGGAAATACCAGATCAAGTGGTAATAGAGAAAGTCTGATCAATTTTGCAGATTGTGAATATAATCATGGGAAAAGAAAAGAAGCAAGCATGGATTTGTGAGCTTGAAGAAATCAACCAGACTACTCAAGCAAAGAACATTGAATAGAGGAGGTTTCTTCAAGAATCTAAAGAAGAGAATAACAAACTACAATTGTAGCTACAAGCTATGGAGGAGCAAGTTGGGTAATTCCCAACGACGGAAGAAAAAATTCCTTTCAAGACCAGACCAACTTGTGGCCATGGCAAGTATATCCGTTATGGTTCTTGTCATGAAAATATTGATGACTTCACATATTTTAAGATAATAGAGGATGATATCTAGGCACCAGGTAACCAATGTGGTTTCCTAGAAGCCTCATATACAACTTCATCCAACCAGGAGGAGCAGTTGGTCAAACTTTAGGAAGATGACCAAGTGTCACAAATAGGAATGGAGGTAAAGAATTCTCCATGTTCAATTCCTTCCCTTATTAATGATGATGCCTCTTTTGGTTCTTTCAAAAGGCACACTAAGGGCATTGGATTGAAGTTGTTGAGGAACATAAGGTATAAAAGAGGAGGTCTTGGTATTAATGTACAAGGCTTCATTCAACCATTGGAGTTTGAAGGAAGACCTCGATATGTAAGGTTGAGGTATGGTGAAAGAGAATGCTCAAAATAAACATGAGAAGAGGACTCTTCAAGAAAAGAGTTGAAATCATCACCAACACCATCTAGGAAAAATGATGGCACATCACTTTCTAAAAGTGATAGATCTAGCACGAGATTCTGGAGGAAATCAACGTCTCCTCAAAAATCTTGGGATAGTAAGGGCATTGCAAACTTTTGGAAGAGAAAATCTCTTTACAGTGAAACTGAGACAGACATGAATTCATGCAACTATTGCACTTGCTACCAAATGAGTGGTCACTAGAGCTTAGGGTGAAGCTTAGTGTGAAGTATGGAGGCTGATGTGGTGGTACTGTGAATGACGTGGCAGAGTGACTAGGCGGTATGACAACCTACATGGCGTAAACATCAACAAATGATTGGGAAGATAGGTGGCGCTAACATAATTCACATGCGATAGTTTACTAGACTGCTAACTAGACACAAACATCCAATCTGGAGGTGCCACATGGTCTAATCACAGGGTTCCACGTGGCACCCCACGGATGACCAATAAGGGATCAAGACAGAAAAGTTAAAAATTAAAAATGGTTGGTGCCGAACCGATCGACGACCAACAATATGAACATAAAATTTGGCAATTTATAAATATGGTCAGACCCTAAATTTGGTGGCCAACCAGCCAACCAACGGTTGACAAAGAATTGGTGGAACATTTAAATAGAGCTAGTGGGAATCCTGCCTGAATTGACGCCGAAAACGGTTAAATGTACATCGAAATAGTTTTAATGGTGGTCAGACGTTTCCAACAAACCAACAGAACCTTTTTTATATGCCAAGTCTGGAGGTTTGAACCCAAGCCTCCAACGAAAGAACCAAATAGTTCTATCGGCTAGGCTACCAACCACTTTGTAATATCCACCCATGAAAAAATTATTTAAACCCAATGTTTGGTATCTGATGGGGAAAGGATCCAGAGGACGCACAGGAACCAAGAGGTAGGGTTCCCCTCGCACACAGATCAAGACGACACGTAGACTGATGTCGTACAAGGGCACATTTTTTGAGACAAATCCACATTTATTGTAGGGTTTGTACAGTACGTTGGCATGAAGAATGAGGAAGAGATCCCAAAAGGGGTCCTATAATACCTCAGTTTTGAGTCCCCATATGAAATGATGTATTTTATTTATTTAACGAAAGTCCAGAGTGCCCAATCAGTTAAAGAGCCTAGCATGCCTAGGAAATGTACTGCTATGATCATTATTAATATTAAAATACATTGTTGGCTGAAAGATAGACAAGGACAAGAGTTATAGGGGGGTATGATTCCATGAGAGAGGGAGATTAAAGGGATAATTCATTTTATCATATTTTATTTACACATAATTGTTTTAATGGAGAGAAGTGGTTACATGTGATTCTTGGGGAAAGGCCATGGGGTTCTTGATTTTCAAGTAAATATTTAAACCCATCTTGTGGGTTGTTTGGGGGTTCATCTTCATTCACTATGTTCATTCATTATTCATTGTTCACACTCTCCATTATGTTCACTTTTTTCACTCATTCATTATTCTTGTTGGAATGGTACCATGGGGGTGAATTATTGAGGAGGAGGTCATTGTTTGTTGGTTGTAGCAGTGACTGGTGTGTTTCATCCATGGATTAATGCCTACATTCCTTAGATTCATTAGAATGTACTAAATTTTATTCACTGCTATGATTCCTGAGAGTCTCATCATGGAAATTATTGACAAGATGCACTAGAGTCCTGGAAGGAGTTAGATAGCTTGAGGGACTCCATGACAAAGAAGGGGATCCATTCTCTTGGGTTGTGAAATATGGAGAGAAGAGAGTTGGTTTACTTTGGATTGTTGTGTGTTAAGAAACCTGTGAGATCTTAAGTACTGACTAGTTTGGGAAGATGAGTGACACCCTTGAACCATCCTTGTGGATTCATATCCCTAGCTCAGGGGTGACCTGCTATTGAGACTTGGAACAATAGTGTCTATGGTTGTGTGGAACGTCCTTTGTCTACATCCAATTGGTGAATTCATTTCATTAAAGATAAGTTTTCTCTGTCATGTGTTTCTCTACTGTATATTAATTTATGTTATTTATTAATTATTGTCTTTGAGATTCGTATGTTATAACATGCATGCTTGTTGGTTATTGCTATGCATGGCATGTTTAAACATTATTTATATTGTAGCATGAATATTTAGTATTGCATGTGTTGTTATCATGTTTCTTTCATGCGTCTTTAATAATTAAATGGTATCATAATTCATAATCAGTTTTGAATAGAGTTTTTGAGGTAGCGTGCTCAGCCCGTGGGTGGTTGGGTACATTACAAATTGGTATCAAAGATTCTAGTTGAAACACCAGACTAGTATTGGCTAGAACTATTGGAAATGGTATTATGGTATTGTCATTAATAAACAATATGTATTTGAGATCCTAAATCACAAGAGAGATAGTGTATTATTTTGCACGGAATCAAAGCACCCAATGTTAAGACCTTTGGGAAGGTCGAAGGAAAGCTCAAGAAAAGGGGAACCTTGAGGAAGTGCTATTGGGATCAAATTCCCAAGAGATCAACTGTAGAAACACCTTCAGAACTGTGAGGAAAATCTGATACAGTCGAGAGATATGAAAACCATTGATCGTGGATCGAAGGCCCATATCAACGATCATGGTTCAATTAGAATCCAAGTGTCAAGCCAAAGAAGTCTCATAGGAATCAAACCTCTGAAGGACATTGATCACATGTCAATAAATATTCAGGAGAAGGCGGATAAACAAGTGCCGTGAGATATAGTTGAGAAATTTTGGGTATAACCAAAGCCATCAGATCAAACCATTAAAACCTCAGTCATTCAAATTGGTTGATGAGTTCTATGGTCATTCAGATTTCACTGTTCCGGGGATAAATGAGTTAGAAATGGGTGGAATCCCCAAAGGCCGAAACCATGAATTAACATAGGCTGTCAATCTAATATCCCTTTTGGTGAATTATTGACCATTAGGTCAAGAAATGGAAGGATGGCATAAGCACTTCGGTAGGTATAACTCCGAGGGAGTTGAAAAACTTGAGAGTTGTAACATCCTGGAGTCTCGGAGTAAAAAAATCATGTATACTATCGATCTAAGATCCCTTTGGGACTTTTCTCAACAGTTAGATCAAGCAGTGGAAGGATGGCGTAAGCACTTCAATAGGTATAACTCTGGGGGGTTTGAATGACTTTAGAGTTTTAATATCCCAGAGTGTCGAAGTCCTGAAATAAATAAGGACCATCCATATCAACACTTGATTAAGTCATAGTCATTGGATTAATCTAGTGGAAGGATAACATAACAGGATGTGTTAATCAATGGTAAGCGATCATCGCCACTTTATGACCACTTCGACAGGTATAAATCTGGGGGAGTTGAACAACTTGAGAGTTGTAATATCCCAGAGTCTTAGAGTGCCGAAGTCATAAAATAAATAAGGACCATCCATCTCAACACCTGATTAAGTCGTGATCATTGATTTTATTGAAGCCTCTAGATGAGCTAGGATCGTCCAGTCAACATGATACAAAATCTCAACCGTCTAATCTACTAGTAGAGATAATACAAGTACTTTGACGAAGTGTACTTTGGGAAGTATTACTCCGGAAGAATGCAAGAATGCCAAATTTCGGAGGACCTAGTTCCAACACTAGTCTCATGATAAGGTAAAGGGGTTGATTAGAGGCATGAAAGGCCTATAAGTAAACAAGCCCATAGACATTTTCGAACAAGGCCCTTTGTAGAAGAATAAAGAGAAAAGCGCTAAAGGAAAATCACTTAGAGTGGATAATCCCTTGGTTTCGAGCCTGCAACCACAAGGAAAGTGGATTGGAGGAAGCGCCTATGTAGAATTCAAATTATTCAAATTTTGTACCAATGTAAAGGCCATGTGGAATAATTTTACAAGATTGGCACACAATCATTCCATTGCCGCTACAATATCTCGTTTGCATAAAAAGGGTGAAAGTGACTCTTTCAGGAAGCCATAACTTTCAACTTGGAGATTAGATTGGGGCATGGGAATAATCATTAGAAAGGGAAGAGAATATATAAGGTAAGAATCAAGGTGGAAGACATCAATAAAACAACCTTCAGAACCAGGTATGGACATTGTGAGTTTGTAGTGGTGCCATTTGGACTGACCAATGCACTAGCTATCTTTATGTGCTTAATAAATGGCATATTCAGAAATTATCTGGATAAGTTTTTCATTGTGTTATTGGATGACATACTTATTTATTTTAAGTCTGAGGAAGAGCATGAACATCACTTGAGGTTGGTGTTACAAGTGCTGAGGGAACATCAAATTTATGCCAATCTTCGTAAGTGTTATTTTTACCAAGAACAAATCCATTATTTGGGTCATATTATTTCAGAACAAGCTATAGCAATAGATCCAGAAATGATTGAAGCCATTAAAGGATGGCCAACACCCAAGAATGTTTCAGAAATCAGATCTTTTATGGGATTAGTCAGATACTACATGAGGTTTATAGCAGGGTTCTCTAAGATTGTTCATCCCATAACTTCTTTACAAAAGAAGGGAATCAAGTTTGAATGGACAACATAGTGTGAAGAGAATTTTAATTTGTTAAAGGAATTACTTGCTAGTGCACCTATTTTAAATATTGTTGACCCAAAGGAGAATGTTGTGGTATGTACAGATGCATGCAAGGAAGGACTTGGTGGAGTCCTCACTCAAAATGGACATGTAATTGGTTATGAGTCCATAAAACTCAAAGAACATGAGAGGAATTATGCCACACATGATTTGGAGATTGTTTTCATATTTCATGCATTGAAGATGTGGAGGCATTATCTCATGGGAAAAAGATTTGAATTAAGGACAGACCATAGTGGGCTGAAATATCTTTTTGAACAACCAACTTTGAATGTTAGGAAAACAAGATGGCTAGAATTTTTAAGTGAGTATGACTTTGACATCAAGCATATCAAGGGAAAAGAAAATATTTTTTTTGATGCACTCAGCAGAGTAGCACATCTCATGCATGCTATAGTTGTTAGTATGCATCAGTCAGATTTAAAGAGAAAATTTTAGATGTTGTTGTTATAGATCAACATTAAATACAAGTAAAAGAAATCTTACAACAAGAAAACATACAACAGAAAATTAAAGAGTATGAGATTAAGGAAGATGGATTACTTATGCATAAGAATAGAATTTGTATTCCTAGCTCCGGAGAACTTAGGAATTTGGTATTAAAAGAAATGAATAATGTTCCATATGTTAGACATATTGGTTACCAGAAAACAATTGCAGTAGTAATAAGCTAATTCTTTTAGCCAAGAATGAAGAAGGATGTCGCTGATTACATTGCCAAATGTATGGAATGTCAGAGAGTAAAAGATGAGCATAGACACCCAGTGTGTTTTCTTCAGCCATTGTCAATTCCAGAGAATAAATGGGAAGTGGTAACCATTGATTTTATAACTAAATTTCCTAGGACAACAAGGCAACATGATTCTTTAATGGTAGTTGTGGATAAATTGACAAAGGATGCTCATTTTTTTCCTGTGAAAATGACACATACAACAACTAATATTGCATAAATTTACATGAGGGAAATTGCTAGGTTGCATGGGATACCTAAGGCAATTGTTTCAGACAAAGATACAAAATTTAATTCAAATTTTTGAAGGGGATTATTTAAAGAATTTGGTACAAATCTGAATTTTAACACGGCATACCATCCATAGTCAAATGGGAAGATAGAGACAGTCAACCAAGTGATTAAAGACATGTTGACAATGTATGTGATGGATAAACCATCTAAGTGGGAAGACTATTTGCATTTGGTTGAGTTCGCCTATAATAATGGGCATCAAGATTCATTGAAGATGAGCCCATTTGAGGCTTTGTATGGTAGAAAATGCAATACTCCAGTGAGTTGGGACAACCCAGCAGAAAGAGTAGTACTTGGGACAAAATTGCTCAAGGACATGGAAGACTAGATGGTTAGAATTAAGAAGAATTTAAAGGTAGCTCAAGATAGACAGAAAAGTTATGCAGATGAGAACAGGACAACTAGAGAATTTAAAGTGGGGGAGCATGTTATTTTAGAAGTGAATCCCAAGAAGAGCACATTGAAGTTGGGTAGTTGTACAAAGCTAGAAACAAGATTTTGTGGTCCATTTGAGATCTTGGACATAATAGGGCCAGTTGCATACATGATTGCGTTGCCTTCTTCCATGAATGTGCATAATGTATTTCATGTCTCTTTGCTGAAAAAGTATATACATGATCCTAACCATGTTATTGATTGGAATTTGATTCAGGTAGATCCAGAGGGAGACCTTCAGGTCCAACCGGTGCGCATATTGGACAAAAATTTCAAAATGCTTCAGAATCGAGTTATAGAGTTGGTAAAAGTTTAGTGGACTTGATATGGTCCTGAAGATGCGACTTGGGAGCATGAATATGCCATGCGGGCAGAGTACTCACGACTTTTTGAATAAATTTGGAAATTTTAATTTATGTTTTGTATATGCATTAAGGACAGTGCCAAAGTAATGGCGAGGGGAATGTAATACCTCGGTTTTGAGTCCCCATATGAAATAATATTTTTTTTTATTTGATGAAAGTTCAGAGTGCCCAAGCAATTAAAGAGGCCAACATGCCTAGGAAATGTAATGCTATGATCATTATTAATAATAAAATACAACGTTGGCCCCCGGGGGGCAACTCAATTTTCAAGTGCCCTGAAAATGAAGTTCCAAAGAGGTCTCGATTTCAACTCACCCCAACTAATATAGTGTGTAATGCGTGGGGAATCTAGGCACACCTGGAGGTTATAGTGGTAGCAGTTGGATAACAAGACCACGTGTAACACGAGTACGTGCCCAACTAGTTGTTGATTCTGCCAGCCATAAAAAAAAAAAAAAATACAACATTGGCTACAAGACAAAAAGGACAAGAGTTATAGGGGCTATGATTCCACGAGAGAGGGGGCTTAAGGGGATAATTCATTTAATCATATTTTATTTACCCATAATTGTTTTAATGGAGAGAAGTGGTTACATGTGCTTCTTGGGGAAAGGCCACAGGGTTCTTGATTTTCAAGTAAATATTTAAACCCGTCTTGTGGGATGTTTGGGGGTTCTTCTTCACTCACTCTATTCATTCATTATTCATTGTTCAGACTCTCCATTATGTTCACTTTTTTCACTCATTCATTCTTGTTGTTGGAATGGGACCATGGGGGTGAATTATTGAGGAGGAGGCCATTGCTTGTTGCTTGTAGAAGTGACTGGTGTGTTTCATCCATGAATTAATGCATGCATGCCTAAGATGCACTGGCATGTACTAAATTTTATTCACAGTTGTGAGTCCTGAGAGTCCCAACATGGATATTATTGACCAAATGCATTGGAGCCTTGGAAGGAGTTGGACACCTTTGTTAGAATATGAAAGAATGTGCTTGTTTTACCATTGACAATACCCTTGTCACCCAACCATAGGCCGAAGCCACCCTCCGAGCACCTTGACCTTGACAAAGAAGAGAATACTGGTAGAAAAACAATATCCAAGCAAGGCTAAAACATCAATCAAGAAGTAACCAAGCTGATCAGATAGTCTCACCCAAAAACTGTCGCAACTCCTTCCCCGGGACTTGCACACAAGACTGCTAGACTGCAATGCGCAGAAACTAGATTTCTGTGTTTCTGATAAGTGCGTCAAATGAGAGACTAATGCCCTGTATTTATAGTATTCTGGTAGGCTTGCCTAAGCCGAATTCTCTCTCTGGGTACTAATTAATTCACATTAATTATATTTCTTCATCCAACATCTTGTCTAGGGTTTCCTTCATTTCTTTGCTTCCTTCCGGAACATTCTAATCTTGTCAAAGGTCACAATAGAGGTTCATACCTCCTGAAGCTACCATAATATCAAAACTCCCTCCTAGCTAGGGAGGTATGGTCTTAAGCACAAACAGACCATTCAACTGGTAGCATCATGAGCACCGTCATTATTATCCAACTGGATAATCTCCATGACAATTGATACAATATCAATTGATAAAACACAATTGTGTTTATCCATGGTAGTACCCAACTACTCAAATCGTGACACATAGTCAAAAACAGTGGAACATATCCACCACAATATCATATCTCTATTGTATGGAGACAGGAAGTCTCCACAACAATCATCTGATATCAATCTGCATTGAATCATCTGGGCCAATCTTTCACTCACATCTGTGAGATCTTGAAAGAATATTTTCCCTCAGAGTAGAACACCAATGATGAGCTATATGGATTATTATTCTCAAACAAGGAAGAATGATTGTTCTAATTTCTGAGCCTGGACCATTCCTCACCCTGGGCCATTCCTCTGACACTAAACAAAGTGTAACCTGGAGAGAATGAATCTGCCCTAAGGAATGTCTGTCTCTGATTGTTGAGCCTGGACCATTCCCCACCCTAGGCCATTCCTCTGACACTAAACAAAGTGCAACTTGGAGAGAATGAATACACCCTAAGGAATGACTATCCAGACCATTTCCTTTATTAACCATAAGAGGAAAATATTGTCCTATATCAACCTCCAAAACAGACCATTCCTCATGTTAACCATAATGAGAAATCGTTGTCTGGCGAGGTAGGCCAGTCTTCTTGAGTAACCCTCAAGAAGAGAGACTGCCCTAGAACACTCCCCATGTTAACCACAATGGGAAGTCATTGTCTATGATACATCAAAAATCTGGACCATTTCCCATGTTAACCACAATGGGAAATCATTGTCCGTCAGAAATCTCAATCCACTTTCCGAACAGAAAAGAATCTACCCAAGCTAGACTATTTTTCAATCTCGAAAATAAATGTCTTCAATAATATTTTCAGTGCTCCCTCCTAACCTAGAGAGTCATTCCCTTTCATATAAGGGAGTTATTTCCATGATCCCCATCCTTTCTCGAAAATATGCAAACTTTATTATGGCTAGAGTCTTTGTCAGGATGTCTATTGTATGCTCATCTGTGGGGATATATTCAATCTTTACCTCTCCTTCTTGGGCTTTATCTCTAATAAAGTAGTATTTGATCTCAATGTGTTTCGACCTTTCATGAAACACGGGATGTTATGATAATCTTATACAACTTTGATGATCACAATGTATTATGGTCGATTCTGGAATCTAATCAAATAAGTCGAAGATTAACTTCCTTAGCCATATTTCTTCTGCGCATGCTTCACATGTTGTGATATACTCTGCTTCAGTTGTGCTGAGTGCGACAGACTTTTGTTTCCTTCTGCTCCAAGATTCATAGCGGAGCCTAGGCTGAAACACATACTTGAAGTACTCTTTCTGTCTTCTGCACTTCCTGCCCAATCTGAGTCTTTGAATCCATGAAGTTGTATATCACTAGATGCGGTATATCTCAAGCCATAGTTTATTGTCCCACAGATATTCTTAGGACATGCTTTGCAGCTATCCAATGCTCATGTCTTGGTTCCACCTGGAACTGGCTTAGTGTATTTACGTCAAAGCAAATGTTTGGTCGAGTATTTACCAAATACATCAATGACCCAATTAGTTGTCGATATAGAGATGGATCTATTGGATCAGAATCTGGATCCTTCACTTTTCTTATATCCGTATTCATAGGTGTGTCCATGGACTTACAATCCATCATTCCAAACTTTTGAAGGATATTTATTGCGTACTTTCCTTGTCCAAGGAATACTTCACCATGCTTTTGCCATACTTCTAGTCCCAAGTAATAATGCATGAGACCTAGATCTTTCATATCAAATTCAGAAGATAATTCCTTCTTGCACTGGATGATGAGAGATTCTTCACCTGTGATGAATAGATAGTCAACATATAGTAGTAGAATTACAGGTGCATTGTCCACGACTTTGTAGTAAAGGTTTGGATCAACATGACTCTTGGAGAAACCAAGTCTCGTTAGATAACTGTCCATTCTGGCATACCAAGCCCTTGGAGCTTGCTTGAGTCCATATAAAGCTTTCTTTAATATGCAAACGTGAGTGTCTCTAGAATGTACCTCAAATCCTTGAGGTTGTTCAATATATACTTCTTCTTCAATAGCTCCATTGAGGAAAGTTGTCTTTACATCCATCTGATGTAGGTTCCATCCCATGGAAGCGGCAAGAGATATGATAGCTCTGATGGAAGTATATCTAGCCACTGGAGAAAAATTTTCATCATAATCTTATCCCTCCTTCTGGGAGAACCCTCTAGCTACAAATCTTGCCTTGTATTTATCCATGCTTCCGTCTGCTGCATGTTTGATCTTGTATACCCATTTTGAAGTTACCACTGATTTTTCTTTAGGTCTAGGTACAATTTCCCATACCTCATTTTTCATAATGGAATGATGTTCTTCCACCATAGCTTCTTTCCATTGTCCCTTTTACATGACTTCCTCAAATGTGGTAGGTTTTTCATCTAGAAGCTTCGTCATGTATGCGACATAGCTTGAGAATCTTTTAGGTCTTTTACTCTTTTTGAATGTTCCTTTTGGAACCTTGAGTCTTTATGCATATTGTAATGTGGCTTCAAGCCAAGCTGGTTGTTTCTTGGTTTTAGGTACGATATCTGAATTAATGTTTTTACATGGTTCCATAGATGGTCAGGTTGTTCCTTTTCATCATTTTCATTTTTCGTTCTTTCTTCATTAGGTTCTTGAATCTCTTCTTCTTCAATAGTTTCTTCTATGGATTTCCTGAAGGCCATCCTTTCATTGAATGTTACGTCTCTGCTAACTTCGATCTTGTGTTGTTCTGGAATATATATTCTATAGGCCTTGGATGAATCATTATATCTTATGAATATCCCCTTCTTTCCTGAGGGTTCTAGTTTATTCCTTTTGTCCTTGGGAATGTGAAAGTAAATAGGACATCCAAATATTATTAGGTTTTCCACATTAGGTTTCTTACTTGAGAAAGCTTCTTATGGTGTCATGTCCTTCAATATATGATGAGGACTTCTGTTCTGCACATATATTGATGTCATTGTTGCTTCTCCCCATAAGAACATGGATAGACCTTGATCATTTAGTAAGGCTTTTGCAGTTTCTTCAATATATATGTTCTTTCTTTCCGCTACACCATTTTGTTGAGGATTATGAGGAACAATCAACTCCCTCCTAATCCCTTCCGAATTGTAGAATGCAATGAATTCCTTCAAGGTGTATTCTCCTCCATTATCTGTTCGTAATGTCTTGATATTCTTGTTCATGAGGTTTTCTATCTCTGCTTTGAATTCTTGGAACTTGTTGAATACTTCATCTTTTGTCTTTAGTGTATATATCCAAGTCTTTATTGAATAATCATTTATGAATATTACGTAGTAAAGAGATCCTCATAGAGATATGACTGGCATCAGACTACAAACATCTGAGTGTATTAGATCTAGGATCTCCTTAGATCTGTTGTTGTTTCTTGGGAATGTTTCTTGATATTCTTCCCAAGGGCACATCCTTTGCAAATTCCTTCATGTGTAGATTTCAGTTCTAGTATTCCTTCAACCATTCTTTTGAGAAAGCGTAATGATTGATAATTAATATGAGCGTACCTTCTATGCCAAAGTTCATTAGGGTTGACTTCGTTATGTATGAGAGCTTCTTCATTTTTTTCTAGTAGTCTATACAAATTTCCTTCATGACTTCTAATAACCCTAGCATTCTCTATGTTGGAGTCTTTCTTCCATGATAACACCTTTCCATCCATGAAAGTTATTCTGTTTCCTTTGTCTTCTAGGCAAGATATCAATACAAGATTCTTTTCTAAACCAGGTACATATAAAACATTGCTTAAGTGAACATTGTTACCTGATTTCAACTTGACAGAGGCTTGTACAAATCCTTCAACTGGGTAAGTGCTTTTGTCTCCAAGCTCTACCTTGTACGATGTCTTCTTCTCATTTAGGTTTGAGAGTCTGGTTTGATCTCTTATCATGTGCCTAGAGGCCCCACTATCAATTATCCACATGTCATCTTCAATTGTTCCAGTAAGTGCTGAGTAGTGTAGAAGACTCATCGTTTCACTCATGTCTTCAGTTGACTGGTAGCTGGTCATGCCTTGATCCAAAAATTCAACTCTGACATTTATGTCTTCTAAGATAGCCAAAAGTTGCGCTGAACTAGGGCACATCTGAATATCTTTTCCTTGAGCAAGATGCTCCATCACAAGATGTCGAATATGAGATTTAGGGTTTCTACAACTGCTCCTGCTAGTAACCCTAGTGGTAGTGTCTTGGAAGCTACTCCTGCTAGTAACCCTAGCGACAGTTCCCAGCGAGATCGATATCCTAGCGACTATGCTTCCTTCCAGCGTTTAGACTGAATTAAGGAGGTGTGGGCCCATAACCTGTTATAATATGAAATAATGTTCTCATTTTACCATTGAAAATACCCTTGTCACCCAACCATAGGCCGAAGCCACCCTTCGAGCACCTTGACCTTGACAGAGAAGAGAATCCTGGTAGCAAAACAATATCCAAGAGGCTGATGCATCAAGAAAAAAGTAACCAAGATGATAAGATAGTCTCACCCAAAAACTGGCACAACTCCTTCCCCGGGACTTGCGTACAAGACTGCTAGATTGCAATGCGCAGAAACTGGCTTTCTGTGTTTTTGAGAAGCATGTCAAATGAGAGACTGGCGCCCTGTATTTATAGTATTCTGGCAGGATTGCCTGGGCCGACTTCTCTCTCTCGGTACTAATTAATTCACATTAATTATATTTCTTCAGCTGACATCTTGTCTAGGGTTTCCTTCATTTCTTTGCTTCCTTCTGGAACATTCTAATCTTCTCAAAGGTCACAATAGAGGTTCATACCTCTCGAAGCTACCATAATATCAACAAGCTTGAGGGACTACATGGTGGAGAAGGGGGTCTATTCTCTTGGGTTGTGCAAGATGGAGAGAAGAGAGTTGGTGTACTTTGGATTTTAGTGTGTTGAGAAACCTATGAGAGCTTGAGTGTTGACTGGTTTGGGAAGCTGAGTTACACCCTGGAACCGTCCTTGTGGATTCATAGCTTGGCTCAGGGGTGACCTGCTGTTAAGACTTGGAACAATAGTGTCTATGGTTGGGTGGAATGTCCTTGGTCTGTAACCAATTGGTGAATTCATTTCATTAAAGATAAGTGTTCTATGTCATGTGTTTCAATGTTGTATATTTATTTCTGTTGTGTATTAATTATTGTCTTTGATATTTGTATGTTAGAACATTCATGCTTGTTGGTTATTGCTATGCATGGCATGTTTAAACATTCTTTATACTATAGCCTGAATATTTATTATTGCATGTGATATTATCATGCTTCTTTAATAATTAAATGGTATCAGAATTCGAAATCAGTTTTAAAAAGATTTTTTGAGGCAGTGTGCCCGTCCCGGGGGTGGTTGGGTACATTACAGGTCTGGAAGTCACAATGATAGAATTTGATGAAAGTACAATCATTTTTGAACGATTTTTCACCATGAATCCACTAGTGTAGTTATAATTTGGATTCGAGCAGTGGATTTTGAGGGCTATGGTCAAACCCATGTTTGTTTGGCACATTTTTCAAGGTAGAGTTGCATCATTCAGAACAGGTTGAGTTTATAGTCAAAAGTTGCAAAATGACGATAAGGACCTGCTAGTGTTGTGTATGTTGATATTTGAGCAGTCGATTGTGCACCTTGGCATGAAACCCAATGTAATTTTTATGCATTTATGGTTTTTTCTTCTTTTTGAAAATTGCAAAAGGATGAATGTATGTTGCAGATTCTAGTGATATTTGAGTGTTGCTGCAAGGAAACAAGATATTAATTATTGTAGGAAATTCATTGTTTGATCCTTGCATGCAAATCGAGACGATGCAGTAAGAGGATTTTGACACTTCGACAGAAAATAGTCATGTTTACAACCAAAAGTCTCAGAATTACGAGACGAGGGTGATGATGATGGAATTTTCCTTATTTATTATGTTGCACATGTTTGTAATGGGGGATTTAAAAACCATAGAGTTGCCACTAGTGCACATTTGGGGGTATTCGCCTTAATGTTAATGATGTAAAAGGTTGTAATAGCCACTCTTAAAGTGATGATGAGAGTGAAAGGCATTTTGTTCTATGCCTAAATCTTGTAATCCTTGTTGGAAACATTGTAATGGGCCATATAACCATTGTTGAGAGAGAGGGATTTTTTTTCCTAGGCCTTTTTTGGCAACATTGTAATGGATCTTGTACACATTGTTGAGGGAGAGGCATTGTTTTTCCTAGGCCTATTTTCGCAACATTGTAATGGGTCTTGTAGCCACTGTTGAGTGAGAGACATTGTTTTTCCTAGGCTTGTTTTTCCAACATTGTAATGTGCCTTATAGCCACTATTGAGTGTGAGGCGTTATTTTTCCTAAGGCTTATCTTCACAATCATTGTAAACTTGTCCATGAGTGTTTTATAAACTCTAGGCAAGTTTGGTACTACTTTGAGAAGTTTTAATCCATATCTTTTCAGCTACTGATTTTCATTGATGCAAGTGTTGGAATCAAAATCCTCATTTTGAAGCACAAAGGTGAAGGAGAAGAAGGGTGCGGCCTTTCAGAGACATTTGTCATGAAGATCAAGGAATCAACTATAGATTTGGATTGATTCAAGTGTTGGCATCGACATCCTCATTCTAAAGTACAAAGGTGAAGGAGAAGAAGGGTGTGGCCTTTCAGAGACATTTGTTATACAAATCAAGCAATGGGGAAGTGCATAGTGGAGTGTAAGAGTCTTCCTAGAAGATGGCTGTCGAGATTCAAGTCAAAATTTCTCTCTATATTTTTGTGCGGAGGTATAATCCAGGAGGATCTCCACACAACGATTCAATACTTTGCACATCATGAAGAAGATCATTAAAATGATAATTGATGATAGGTGAAAATTTTTAAAAGGAATGTGTAATGCTTCATATTGTAAAAATGATTAATATTATTTAGCATAATGTGCTCATGTATTTTTTATTTAATTTGTAAAAAGGAAATTAAAATTATATGTGAGAATCCAACTCACAAATTAGTTTCCTTGTTTTAAGGGAAAATTAGTTTTATGTGAGAATCCTACCTCATTGATTAGTTTCCTAATTTTAAGAGGAAGTTGGGAGTCTCATGAAGTGGTTTGCGATTCTTCCTCATTTTATCACAAGTGTTTCGGAGTCTCAAGGGGAAGTTAAGGTTGGTTGAGACAATTTCTCATTTTTTCCTTGAGAGGTTATTAGATCCTAAAATTGTGGATCTTGTCTCCTTGAATTATGGAGAAAGGGAAACTATATAATTTCCTTATGTAAGCATTGTAAATGGAGGCCACCTTGAGGCCTCTTTAGGCCCCTTTGAAAGAGATATGCATGGAGAGGAATGTAGTCCTTCTGGTGTCTGAAGAAATGTACTTATGTGATAACCTTAAGTTCTCTTTGTACAAGAGAAGGTTTCTCTGGGATTTATGTCGTGTAAGGAGCATGTGCCACATTTTGTGTGAATATTTCAGCCCTGCTAAAGGAAGGAAAATAAAGCGTTTTGTATTCCAAGCAGATCTAGAGATGTAGCCAGAAGGTTCTGGTGAACTCCGTTAACATATGGGTGTCAAATTATATGTGTGGGTTTTTGTTTTCATTCTCGCTTGATTAAGTAGAGATTGAATTTCACATATGCGCATTATGATGACAATTTTCTCATGTTAATAGGTCAATGCTTAATAATTATTTTTTCATGTTCACATGTAATTAAGCATTAGTAAAAGTTCCTCATTGGAGGATTTTTGTAGAGAAAGATCTCACAGAAATCCCGGATCAATTCCATCCCCAATTGATTCTTATATCGTTGGTATATTATATGTTGGGAATTTTATCCCTTATATTCTTGTCTATTGGATTCATAGGGTGCACATAATATTCCAATACTTATCTTGATTACTGGCATAGTGTCTCTACTAATGTGAGAATCCATTATGGTTGTAGTTTTGCAGATTTTCTTCATAATTTCATTCTTGATTATATCTTGAAGAACACCAATAGATAACAAATATCCACCATCCATATATGGTGTCCAGAGATCAATGGTTTCCATCTCATAGTTATTGGATTTTCATAGGGGGTTTCTAAATTGGAATTTTTTAAGAGGTCATCTTTCCAAGTGAATTTTTCCTTGAACTTGGGCATTTGGCTCTGTCATTGGATCAATTCACTTCCTTGTTGGGCATGTTGGCTTGCTCATTGGCCATGCATGTCCCTTGCGATGGAATATACTTCCAACAAGCTTTGTAGACACTATATTATGCATGATAGTCATATGGTCCATATGCACTTGTTTTGGGGTATCTTTTGCTCGAGACAGTAGTCTCAATGATCTCTCTTTTTTTCAACTATCCAATTCCCAGAGAGAAACATGTGTTGTTCCTCTTGGACTTTATCATGGTTGTGTGGCTAGAAATAGTCTTTGAATGGGGTAAATGAATTGGTAATCCATGCTCAACACTTATTTGTGGGCCTTTAGAGAAGCTACTACCCACCACTAAATGGAGACTTAGGAGACAACAATGATAGTCTACTAAAGAACTACAATAAATTGAAGGATTTGAATGGAATGGTCAGATCACACTCCTGGCAGTTGTGAATTGATCCGATTATAAATATATCAGTTCAAGATTTTGTAAATGTTGTCGAATGGTTGAGCAGAGCTCCCTATTTTGTAATATTTTGATAATAGAGTTGTTCTCTGGTTTTGTATGAGACCTGATACTTTTGCATTAATAGAAGTCAATTTCTTTCATCATCCTGTTTAATCTGTGCTAAAACACCTGTGCATGGAGGATCTAGACGAGGGTTGTAGTTTTATTGTAATGTAGGTTTGATTATAGTACTTATGTGACCTGTTTTAGTATTTTTTTTGTTACCTTGTTTCTTCTTATGTTGAAATGATCGTGCATGGAGGGTCTAGATGGGTTTTTGTAGTCACATAGTAATGGAGGTTTGATTACTATGTTGTTGTGATATATTTTAGTTCCTGAAACTTAAGTTCAAGAGTGCTCTTGTTCCTGAGTTTTTCTTCACCAAGTTGCTTGAAGGCCAGATGCCCATGAAAGACTTGTCCACCTTTCTCACTAAGTCTTCCCTCTGCTCACCTTTAACCTTAAACTACTGACTGAAGTTAATGAGGACCTCATTTCCTTATGCATTGTTAGTCCATTTTTTGTGTTAAAACATTCTTGTACCGAGCTTTGTCCATTTGACCTCCACTCATAAGCCTACCTCCACAAACATTTTGATGGGTACTAGGCTTATCCTCTTCAATCTGAGGGTGACTCTCAATGCTAACATTAATGGAACTGTTTCCGAGGACAAAAGTGAATATATCTTCCCTGGGAGAACAAAAATGAATAGATCCAGTTTTAGATGGTGAACTGAAGCTAGACACATTATTCTAACTACTTATCTTTCACCATGGCGACTCCATTATTCAGAATCTATTGGTGGATCCACTGAAAGGAGACAAATAAAAAAGGTATGGAGGTTGTCTTGGATAGGAGGTTTTCCCCACTAAATTTCTCATTCATAGTTGGTTATCCACATCTCGTGCCTCAAATTGATGAATGGCAAGATCTGCTGCCAAGATTTTGTGAAGGTGAGAATGATGACCCTCTTTAACATGTTCTAGGATTTCATGCTTTGATGCAACAACTTGACATCCAACATGAATACATACGTATGAATTTGTTTATGAATTCTATTCAAGGAGATGCTCGTATTTGGTATCACTCTCTTGAGCTTTCTAGTGTTTCTTCACTTGATGAGTTTCATGCAGCTTTCAATATTCATTGTCAAAAGTTTTATTCCTCTGAGTTAATTTGTCATAGTTGGTGTGATGAGTATAAAGACTGTGTTCAGGACATAATTGATTCTTATGAATACTTTGAGAATGAATAAGATGCCTTGGATGAGGAATCAACTCTTTCTCTTCCCTATTCATCTGCATCAGATGAAAACTATGTTTGTTGTCTCAGTAAGGAAAGTGCAGAAATCGAGTCTATTTTGGAAGTTGATATTCTTTGTAACCCTATCTATAAAAAACCTAGATATGAGAATCCTATTTTTGACTCATATGATGATGATAAGATATTTCTTCCTAGATTGAATCTTGAAAGGCAACTTGTGTTTAATAATGAAGAGAAATTATCTCATGTTGGGCAGAAGATACCTCTTGTTATGTCATTCGAGACTCCTCCTTTATTTGATCATTATGGAGACAGTGATGAAGATGCTGAGGTATTTTTTGTCTTAGAAGAAAAAAGCATTAACAACCAACCTTCTAATGAAAATGAAAGCTTCTGCCAAGAGAAACATGTTAAGGAAAAACAACCATCCATTTATATACATGAGGAGATTTTTTTCCATCAACTAGCAGATGTTATCAGAGAGGGAAAAAGAGAAAGGGATCAGCAACCCGCATCAATCTTTCACTCACATGTGCTTTCCACAAATGTTCAACCATATGTGAGCAGCTGTAAAGAAGAGAAGGCTTCCTGTTACCAACCTAGTAAGTTTTATCACCTATTTTATGACCCTATAGGGGAGTACATGGAGTTGCATTTCCTCAATATACTTAAGCTTTCAAGCTTTATCTTACCTTTATCATTGGGAGGTAATCTTAAGGATGTAACTAATTTGTTGTCATAGTTTTATTCTCCCTTGTTGATCAGTGACAGAGTAAATAAGTTTTCAGTTAGGAGGTTACTTGAATGGCTCTAGTGGAAGTTTGTTTTCACCTAGCGCATTGTAAAAGCAGTTAGTGTAGGATTGTACATAAATAAGCTCCTTCTGGAGCATGTGTGTTTTCCTTCTTTTTGGAAGTAGAGAAATGTACATATCAACTTGTTGTATTCAACGAAATGTATTTGAGCACGACTCCACAATCCAACAACTAAGGCACTGGAACTACTTTTTTTTGGCAGCTCACAGGGAGCACTCCATCCCCTGTGGAGAAAAATGTTATCACATAAAGTTGTCAAGGTCACAGGATGACCAAGAGTGCAGGAAAGCAAGCAAGTGCAGTTTGTAGTGGCAAGAATCCCCTGTTCATTTCGATTTGGTGCCATCTCTAGAAATAGTTGGAAGGTTTCCATGATTGGAAGGCAGATAAAACTCTGGTGGGGGTGCTAAAATAGTCGACGCACCCAGATCTCATATCTCATTCAGATCAATGACCTAAAATCATTTCAGGGCCACAACATGCTCGAGTGTTAAAAGGCCTTAAGAAGGACGAAATCCTAACCACGGTTTTTCGGGGTGGCTACATGTAAAGAAGCGATGCATTTCGGGCCCAAAAGTGGTGTGGGCCTAAACCATTTCCCGCAGCTCCGAAATCATGTGCACGTATGATGTCGTATCTAACAGTGATATGTGGCCTCCCCCTAATAGTCAAGTCGCTTCTCAGATCTCGAGGAGGATTCAATTAATGAAAAAGGACTGGTATCTGAAACCTCAGCTCAGTCCATAAATAAGAATCTTGGAAGCTATGGTCAAAGAGATAGAAATTTCATCCCAAGGTACCAACTGGATGGTTTCTTCTTGCAGACCCACACTGATCTGAGCTTACATCTGACAGGAGGAAACACACACAGACTGATAGAAGGAGGCGCAAACAAAAGGATTTGAATGGAATGGCCAGATCACACTCCTGGAAGTTGTGAACTGATCTGATTATAAATAGATTAGTTCAAGATTTTATAAAATTCATCGAATGGTTGAGAAAAGCTCCCTATTTTGTAATATTTTGATAACAGAGCTATTCTCTAGTTTTGTATGAGACTTGAGACTTTCACATTAATAGAATTCAATTTCTTTCATCATGCTGTTTAATATGTGCTAAAACACCCGTGCATGGAGGATCCAGACGAGGGTTGTAGTTGTATTGTAATGTAGGTTTGATTATAGTATTGTTGTGACCTGTTTTAGTATTTTTTGTGTTACCTTGTTTCTTCTTATGTTGAAATGCTCGTGCATGGAGGATCCAGATGGGTTGTTGTAGTCACATAGTAATGGAGGTTTGATTACTATGTTGCTATGATATATTTCAGTGCTTGAAACTTAAGTTCAAGAGTGCTCTTGTGCCTGAGTTTTTCTTCACCAAGCTACTTGAAGGTTGGATGCCCATGGAAGACTTGTTCACCTTTCTCACTAAGTCTTCCCTATGCTCACCTTTAACCTTAAACCACTGACTGAAGTTAATGAGGACCTCATTTCCTTATGCATTGTTAGTCTAGTTTCTATGTTAAAACATTCTTGTATCGAGCTTTGTCCATTTGACCTCCACTCATAAACCTACCTCCACAAACATTTTGATGTGTACTGGGATTATCCTCTTGCAGTTTGAGGGTGACTCTCAATGCTAACATGATCTATTTGACCATATTGATGTTTTTGGTCCACTTCTCAAGGAGAATAACTATACTTGGAAATGTAGTGAAATCTAGTTAAAAAAGGTTGATGTGCATGTACAACCATATTAGAGAACTATGAATTGCATATACAAATGAAACCAAGCCTTGGAGCCAAGAAGCACAACCACTTGGTATATACTTTCCTAGCAATTCAAAATAATAGAGAAATTTGAATTCAGAGTCCCGATTACTATTATTGGAATTATTAGTCAGTTAATTGCATGCAGGTTACACCCAAGAATAGACCATTTTGAAGACAAAGATATTTATACAAAAAAGAGAAACAAAGAATATATTATAATTTTAACAATAAATATCCATGTTGATAAATTGAGTTGATTATAAATCCCTCATTTATGGAAAATCAATAGACCAAAGGTTCATTAACATTCTCAAAATAAGGTGTTAAATCCTCAAAGAAAAAAAAGAAAATTCTTATATAATTTACCAACCTTCTAATAGATAGTTGGAAGGTATAGGATAGTCTCCGCTTTGTAAAGAAAATGAAGAATCAATAATACATCTCTTCCTTCCATGTCCTTTTTCGCATCACATTTGGTAGGAGTGCTCTTCAAAATTGGGGCAACAATGTCTTTGGAAAGGAAACTTGATGGAGGAAGCATGGAAAAATTGGGTGTCGAATATTTCTGATCGAAATATAAAATCTCTTCCTTTGATTATGTGTTGGGGAATCTAGCTGGGTAGGAATCAAGTGATTTTCAAGGAGAAATCTATAGTCTCGGATATCATTGTTTCCTAAGGGATTAGCATACTTTCTCACTTCCCTCGGGAAAAAAATTCCAGTCCTCCTCAAATCCTTCAAGAGGCAGAGTTGGAGCTCTCCAAGTTGTAGGCCTATTTTGATGGGGCTTCTTAGCAAAACAACCTCTTGTGTGGTGGGGAAGCCACCCTCTACCTCAATGAAAACCATGTTTTTAAAATGACTATGGGGTTGGGGCCAGGTTCAAAAAACTTTGCAGAGCTTATGACCTTAAAACTTCTTTTATAGCTCTTTGCTATGGAAAAAGGAATCAAGAAAATACAAACCTTTGGATACTCTCTTAATGTTATAAATTGGGTCCGACAATCACAACAATGTCACAATATACAACTTCTTTCAATTCTTAAGGAGATTTATAGATACATGAGCTCTTTTGACTATTTTTGTATTCAACATGTCTACAAGGAATAAAATATGGAAGCAGATGTACTATCTAAAGACGGTCTTCATCTGGTACAGGGGAAATGGAAGATCATAGAGCTTTTGGAAGGAGAATATTATGAGTATTTACACCATCCATTCATAGATGGACACTCATCTACAATACCAACTTAGGGGTATATTAAAAAACATCAGATTTTGGACATACATTTTTTGATAGCCTAACCAAAAAATTTCTACAGGACACATTTTCTTAATATTATTGTTATATGAAAAATGTAAAAAATTCAAATCTTTCGGTTGAAGAAGTAAGTCTATTTATTTTATTTATGTTATATTAATGTATAATTAATTTTAAGTATTTACACATATTTAAAAAATGAAAAATTTATAAGTGGATTACTTTAACAAAATATTGTTGTTATATGAAAAATGTAAAAAATTCAAATCTTTATGTTGAAGAAGCGAGTATATTTATTTTATTTATGTTATATTAATGTATAGTTAATTTTGAGTATTTAAACATATTTAAAATTTTGAAAATTTCATTTTTTAATGTTCTAATGATAAATATATTGTATTTTTTTATTTACAAATATTTTAAATATATGTAAAATTTATATAATTTAAAAACTGTTTTCCCATAAACATTATGTATTAATGAAAATTTTATAAATATTTTTAACATCCATTACAGGGAGGGATATTTATGACGATTAAAAAGATGATTAAAATTAACAAGTTACATAACACGAATTATCACCACTAGAATTTTCACTGATTAACATGGACTTCTTGAATAACATCGATTTCTTGAAAGATCATCGATGCCTTGAAAGGTCATCGATGAACTCATTAACATGGATTTCTTGAATAACATGGACTTATAATTTTAACTCAAACATAACAAGCTATACATTTTCCTCCTCAATCAAACTTACTTAACTTATTACCCCTTTTAAAAATCTTAACAAATTTTAAAAATCTATAACCCATCCATTAATAACTTCAATAACGAATTTAAATTTTATACTCGACTTTTATGTTTTATTTCATAATCTATATTTATCACACATTCTATTTGGGATGAGTAACCAACGTGGCACATGTATTTTTTTTACCTTGGTTGAGCATTATAACATGACTTTACACATATGCATTAAAAAAAAATTATTCGTTTTGTCTTAAAATTATCATTACAAATTCCATCATTTAAAAAAAAATTATTCGTTTTGTCTTAAAATTCTCATTACAAATTCCATCATTTAAGTCTGATTTGTAAACACTTCACTAAACAATTAAAAAACATCATAAAATGTTCTTTTAATTTCTTTGTATATTTTATTATTTGTTGCCATGATGTCCAACAACATAAAGATCGAATTTATATTTTTGTTTTTCAAATTTAAAATTTATAATAATTATATTAAATTAAAACAAAAATAAAAATTAGTATTTTTTTTTAAGTAAAAAAGGGTGTTACCTGCTATATTATATTGGTAAAAATACAGAGACAAAAATACATAGAGATATAGGCTTACTGTGCCACCAAATATGCTACCATTTTACCGGAAACCAGCACAATTTGGGGCAAGTATAGCATGTCTAGGAAAATAGGCTAAAATACTGTTTCGCTGTCTGTCCTGCTCGAAGGAAACCATGACAGATGGCAATAGATCGTTTTAACTCTAAACAACAACATGATGTAAAACCAAACTAAAAGAAAAGCTCAAATACCCGGTGACCTATCGCCCTTGTCCTCCTGACACGTGGATTTGGCCTGAATGACAAACGCCTGTGCGCACGTTGGACATTTTCACTTTGCTGGAGCATTGGAGTAAGCGTCAAGGAGCAAGTCCAAGCGTTGTCCCATGAGGAAGGCTCTGTGCTCCTGGTCTGCCATTTGGCCTCGGAGTTCGAACATGAGATCCAGATGTGCTGCGCATAGGAGTGGAGCATGCAATTCGCTGGTTACTGCCTCACCTGAGGTGTCTTTCCCCACTTTAGCTCTAGCCTCGACCTCGTCCAGGGCTGCAATGTCTATGTGATGCATCATTATTACACAGGCGCCTTTCAAGACCTCATCCTCGTATGTCACCTCCTCGATGTAGCAGGTTGGGATGTCCTCACAGAGCCTCCCCTTTTTCTTTTCTATTGTTGGAGGTTCCAGGGTGGTCGCCATATCATCCGGGCACTGTGTTTCTTCTGTGTAGCAAATTGGGAACTCTTCTTTAGGCTCTTCCTTCAGATAGCTTCCAGCTTGTGTTTCAGGCTCAGTTGCAGGAGTTTTTTCTCGCTTCATGCCTGTGGGCTTCCAATTGTCCAGAGCTGGAGGGGTATGAGCTCTCCTCTCCATTGCAGGCTTAGTTACAGTGGCATAGAGTGCCATGCGGGTGACTCTAGCTCTCTGTCGAAGGATAGAATTTTCCATCGTGAGTGTGCGCTCAAAATGCTTCCTTCTCTGTCGATGCGCAGTGTGGGTCTGCCAAGCTGAACCGCGGCGAGGCTTGCCTCGCTCCCTTGGCATTACAAAGGAGGAGTGAATAGAAGGCACCTCCGGAGTCGGCGAAATACAAATGAGATTACACCAAAGCTCACAATCGACAGGGAGATTCAGAACAAGAATGAACCAGCTATGTCCAGGCTTCCTTGCTTTCATATTTTTGTGGGACGGCATCACATGGCCCCTCTTTAACTCTACCATATTGAATGCTGGTAGTGCCGGCTCTTTCGCTCGAGGGAGAAGTCCCGCGTCCGTAGGTCTGTTGTAATGGCCTGCTACCATCTTTAATATTGAAGGGAGGGGGAGCGACCTACAACATTTAAGCCCTGGTTTAGTGCTAAGCCGAGTGGCAAAGCTGCTCTACGTGTCACCCCATCCGGGGCATAAAAATAAAAATTATCAATTTCTTTCCTATATAATAAAATAAAATGTATAATATCATATTATATATATATATCTTATGACTTTTTAAATAGTTTTATACATTTTCTTCCATATTCACAAGTGCACTATGGTACAAAGTTGATTACAGAATACATAGGAGACAAATATTAGCTAACTTTTTATGCTCAAAGGGGTGTGTGCGCGCACACAAATTTGTTTTTTCCTTGCAACTTTTAGTTGTTAAACTCAAAAAGATATTTTGACTAGGCCTAAGGAGGTTCCATTAGTTTTCAAATGCTTAAGTTATTGATTTTTCTTCCTACACTATGGATTTTCCTAGCTTCCAATTCCAATTTTTGGATGGGGCTATGCTTTGCAAGCTAATAAAGAGAGCTTGAGTCCAATAGCGAGGTGATAGCAATCTTTCCCTTTGAACATGTGTTGTCCATGGAATATGATTTAACTCTTGAGTCCTTGTCTTGAGTGGATAAGACTTTTCTCTTTAACTCCTTTGTTACATGGATTTTAGTGCTTTGATCATTGTCCTCTTTATCTTTAATCCTTTTTAATTCCTCAAAGTGTTTTGCAGGATGGTTGATCTCTTTTTCCTCCCCAGTGGAAGTGGGAGGGGGATTTTTTTTCTTGGGCCAAGAGCCTCCCCTCCTTGGAAGGTTTTCATTGTTTTGGGTTGGACCTACATGCGCATCATTGATGGGGTGGAGATTGGTTGAGGATTGCCTTTTCTTTATGTTCAATGGTTTGGACACTATATATAAATCTTTGTCTTTCGATCCTTAGTGAAGGGCGAGTTCTTATTTGATCAATTCTTATTGAAGTGTCCATATGCATGGCATCTCCAATGCACTAGCTTTTGAAATTTATCTATGTGTTTAAATTTATAGGGTTAGTCCATCTTGGGGTTGCTTTTGGTACATGTTCCTTTGGTATTCTAAGAGTTAATTATAAGGGACTATTGTATGTTGGTGCTTTGAGAATCTTTATTTGAGGATTTAGTTTCTTTGTTCTACATGATATAGGGAATCCAATTGGCCTCAACAGTTTTAGGGAAATAGGTGGCTTGACTATTTTGACTAGTTGGTTGTGCAATGGGGTTTTTCTGGTGCTTTAGATTCAAGATTTTAAGTTGTAGACTAAGTTCATCCCTATCAATAATTGGCAACTTTGTTCTATTATTGGCCTCATGGATTATAGGGAAGCACAAGAAATTTGGAGAACCCTTCGTTGGCATCAAGAATACCATAATCATGAACACATTAGCAAAATCAAAACAACAAATTGACACCTTAGAAGAAACCTTAGAAGAAGAGTGTGACATGCTCAAAATTTAGCACTCAACCTAATCAAAAGTTCTCAGCCATCAACTTTCAACTACAAGATGTCTACAAACTTTGTTCACTCAAAATTTTAAAAGGGTGATGTAGTTCATCAAACGTTTGAATATATGAATATTGAAAATTAGTAATCTCATACAACCAACCTTGACCTGGAAGAGGCTAATAGTCATCATACCTTTCGCTAAATCTTATTTTATACACAATAATTATAATTTTAAGTGTTTTTTCCATAAACTATACATGTAAAAAATACTAGGATTTAATACTTTTTGAAAATATGCATACATTGTTTTCAATAGATAAAGTGCTAGCTATTTTGTTTGAAATATAAAATTAGCAATTTTTGCAATCTTATTGTTCAGCTATAACTACAACTTTTATTATACAAAAGTATTCTCATTTTGTATAATATCATTATTTATAATTTTAAAATAATTTTACATAATAATTCTCAATTATGTTTTGTAAGTTATAAGATGAGACGTTGTATACTTTTTGTTGAACAATCTACACCTTCTTACATATTTAATATTAAAATTTTGTTAAAGTCTTCTCATTGATCACAATCATGACGTGTTTTAGTTGATCAGATTAATGTGATTTGCACACTTTAAGTGGGCTTCATTTGTCGCATCATGAGTGTACCTATGTGACGACCATATATCAAATTGCATATGGACTCAATTTCGGAAAAAGACACCTAACAAAAAGATATAATCTCAACTAATCCGGGATTAAGATGAATGTATACCGGTAGATATCTAAGCTTTACTTTTCTCACCAAAAGATTTGAGAGATATCTAAGGGAGAAGCAAAGTTTTTAAGGCAAGTTTTTAGGCAACTATATAGATTCAATAAACTATAAAGAATGCAATTGTTGTGCAATAATCTATGAAGAATATGAATGAGAATATCTTTATGTTAGCCGAGATTTTATAACATAAAAAAAAATAAAGATAAATAAAGATAACATGAGATATTAATTAATTATGATAAGAAAAAATGTGATATTGTTTTGAAGAAATATGAATGGGAGAGTTGTTTTTTCTTTTAAGATAAATGAAAATGTTTTTAATAGTGTAATTTCACAAATATGATAACAAATTAAATAATATAGAGAAAATCATCAAAAATATGATAACAAGTTGAATTTGATTACTGAGTATATCATTTACATTCATGGAAGCATGCATATCTCTAAGAAAGGGGATGTTAAGTTGAAACTAATAGTTTTGTAGATGATGCTTGAGAGAAGCCTACTAATATTGCTTGATTGGTTTGAGATGAATCTTGGAATGAATTACGAAGACTATGTACTTATGAAAGGACAATATATCCCAAATTGTGACATGGTAGATAAATGTTGATATGGTAGTAGAAACAAAAATGAGATGAGACATAATATTGAAAAAAAAACTTATGTCGAGCTCTGTCAAATACCAGTGTAATGTCACTTGTTAGTGTCAAACCAAGTCTACAAACATGAAATTCTCTAACTCTTCATTGTGCCAAGAAAAATAAGATGTTTTTATAATTCAATTTGATATATAATATGTGTGCATCACACTAATAAAATAGAATATAATAATTTAACATTCAAGATCAACCAACAAAAAAATATTAAAATAAATTCATTTCCATTTTTAATATTTACCTTAATTTTTAGTTTATTGTTTAGAGTTTTATGTGTTATTTAGATTTTTTATAATTTTTTTTGATTAAGATGAATATATACTAGTTATTACAATAAAAAAATTCATTATGAAGATTATAGAAATTGAATACTAAACCTTGATTTTATTTTAATGAATACCTTATCTTGTTAAATTAGATGTTTAATAATATTTAGTACTTTAGCTACACTAACTTTCCAAAAAAACAACTCATAACTTTCATCACTCATAACTTTCATCATATTGTACTCCATTCTTTATAGTGTATGAATGGTTGAGAATTTATGTTCTTATCATTCTTGGTAAAATCAAGTCTAACAAAAACAACTATAAGAAATTGACACACTCCATTTTGGGTTGTTTGATGAGAGCAACTTTCAATTTGTTAAGAATCCAAACAATAAATTCAATGAGTTATTTCCAATGCCCACGCCCACTACATGAAAAAATATAAGTTATGAAAAAAGAGTTTAAGTTACATTTTACAAGTGCTTTACCTAACACAAATCAAAACAAATCAACTCATTTTTTTTAAGATATCAATTCAAACTCAAATGCATGGAGATGACCTTTTTTATATTGCTTTTAACATTTAATAATAAAGAATAAAATATTTTATTAAATTTGTAGAAATTTTATATTATTTGTATTAAAATTTTGAATATATTTAATAAATATTTTACCTATCGTTAATAAATTAAATTTTAAGATGAAATGATGAAAAAGAGTAAAATAATAGTGAAACTTACTAAATAAATTGTAAAGTTAGAATTAATTATTAAAATAAATAAATTATAGTAATAACTATATTATATTTAGGAAAATACATCAAATAAATTAAAAATGTTTTTTTTTGTTTGTTAGTTTATTTGTGGTTTGAAAAACCATTATTTAGGGATATCTAAGTTATCAAAATCATCTAGAGATGCACTCGGCCTGAGCCACATCAATCTTTAATATGGTTGGATTTTTTGTCCTCCCTAGATTTAAAGCCGATAACTTTAACATCAAAATAAATAAATTAAAAATATTATTAAAAAAAAAATTAACAAATTAATTTCAAACAAAACTAAATATAAAATAATAATAATTAACAATAAATTTAATAATAACAAAAAATAAAAGTAAAAAAATAAAATATTATAACATAAAAAGAGATTTAACCAAATTAATAAATAAAAATAAAATTATGAATTAACACTAATGATAAAGTTGAAAAAGGTTCAATAAAAGAACACAAATGATAAAGTTGAAAAAGGTTATGATAAAAGAATGTCTGATGAGGCAGTGGTTACGAAAATCTAATAAATATTTTAGAAAAATAAAAAATAATAAAAATTAAATTAAAAGAATAAAGATACCATTAATATGGAGAAAAAAAGAGTGAGAAAATTAGTGAAATAGGTTCTTATAAAAGAATGTTGGACGAGGGAGTGGCTACAAAAGAATGTTGGATGAGGGAGTGGCTACAAGAATCTAATAAATATTTTAGATTTTTTTTTTTTTTTTATGAAAGTTAAGTTAAAAGAATAAAGATATCATTAATATGAATATGAAGAAGAAAAAAAAGTATGAGAAAGTTAGTTAGAAAAGTTATTATGTTGAATTAATTTCTATTCAAATTCATTTTAATTATTTTTTTAAAAGTTAAATACATTCAATTATACATATATAAAAGTTTTAAATTTAGTAAGACACTCATTCATGACAACAAAATATAAATTTATTCAATTTTATAATTTAATTACTCTAAAATATAAAATATTAGTTTTCAAAACAAAATGATTCTTCATTTACATTATGTTTAATTATAAAAATTATATTTGAAGAATATTTATTCTATTCTTTTTATTTGTTGCATAGAATTTGTTAATTCTAGAACTAGTAAACATCATTATTATTATGATTTGAAAAATATTCAATTTATTGTATATTTTTTTTTTTGTTAGTTTTAGAAGCATTTAACATCATCATTATTATAATTAAATAAAAAACACCTATTTTTTTCTAAGTTTAGTTCTGCACTCACGAATCATCTCTGAACTCCTTTATGGTGGCCTCCATTGGGGGAGGCATCACCCTCTCCTATCACAATGTTGTGGTTTATAAGCAACCACGCTCCTCATCAACCAAAAACCTTGCCTACTCCAAATATTCTTAAAAATCCCCTTTCCAATGGATGTTCATATCTAACGTCAATATTTTTGTTGGATATCCGACCCCGTTACACCGACAAAACTAATAACCAGGTTATGTCGGAGTGCCAACATAATTACGTCAACCAACCGACGTACCGCCATTGAATTTTAGTGCATAAGAAGTAGTTCCTTCATTTCGGGCCATATATTTATCTTTCTCTAAGGTTAGGGGATATTTTTTGGGGGGATAATAGGCCTATATTGTGGGAGGATTCATATCTGTGCTTGAAGAAGTAGTGACTATTTTCTTTGGATGAGTCTACTGATCTTCATTCCTCGTTTATGTGGTATGTTCAGAGATGGTTGTTGATTTCTCGATGTTGTTGTTGGTATGGGGTCCTTTTGGATTTGGCTAATTGGGGGTATTTCTTAAGATCTTCCATTTGGAGGGGACCTTTTCAAATCCTTATTCATCCTTGGCTTGTTGAGGTTTGGATTGTTCAGTCGGCTTGTTTAGAGGACAATCCCTTAAGAGATGTTCGTGGACATGGAATTTACGACACCAAAATGGGATGTGTTCATATCTATAGTTTGGATCCATTCCATATCCCAGTACCTTATATAGATGGAAGTCGATAAAGCCTTTGAGACATTGAGGTATATTCAAACCCAGGCACAGGAGGTATATCGACCTTGTTGAGTTGCATCAACAATTCGATCGAACGAACCCAATGTATTACCAATTCCTTCCAGGATCTTTTAGTGCCAACATTCTTGCAAGAGAGAGTATATCCTGATCTTACGGGGGCAACGATGAAGTCTTATTTATCCAAGATGAAGTTTTCTTTCCATAGACACAGGTAGAAACCAACGAAACTGAAGAAATAGGGCCCATTCTAGAAGATCCTTTCTCGATCTTCAACGTCTCCTTTAGGCTTTTAGCAGGTCTTGATCCACCAAAGAAGATATTTTCCAGATGGCCACAATCCCATGAATTTGTAGATCAGAGCATGATCTTGCATGTACTGAATACTTTTCCTGAGGGATGTGGAATGAATTTCGTACTATGGGATTTCTAGTGTTTGGGGAATGCAGGTTGAGGAGCGTCTTTTCTCAGGGATCGTGGTGTCCTGATCTCTTAGGGTCTGAGCCTTCGGTTGGGAAAGAGTTTCATTCAAGTTTTCAGAACTGTGGATGCAGAAAGTTCACAAATCTCCATATTAAGTCATTCTTCCAATAAAATACTTATCTCCTTGTGGATAAAGTCCCAAATCCTTGAGGTGAAATTTTCATCCCAGGTGATCTTATTTACTCAGCAGTAAAATACTAATCTCTTCAACAGTAAAATACTAATCTCTTCAACAGTAAAATACTTCTCTCCTCTTCTACAGTGGAATAGATGTTCTCATATAATCTTTCATGTACATCAAGAAAACACAAAATTGCACATATATTAAGTCATTCTTCAAAAACCATTTAAATCTTTCATCTTTGGGATGTATTCATATTACATATAATCAAATGCTCTTTGAAATTATATGTGAGCTACTATATGTGAGTTCCAGAAAATACTTATCTCCTCTTTCTACAGTGGAATAGATGTTCTCATATAATCTTTCATGTACATGAAGAAAACACAAATCTGTACATATATTAAGTCATTCTTCAAAAACCATTTAAATTTTTCATCTTTGGGATGTATTCATATTACATATAATCAAATGCTCTTTGAAATATGCCTTCATCATAATCTAAACATAAGCGAGATCATGCACGCACATAGCTTATTTATAAATCTACTTGAATGTTAATTTTTGTGGTTAGTAACCACTTTAGTTAAAAGTTTGACAATACTCTGGCAAGAAGGAATTCACTTCGTTGTATGAAGAAAACACAAATGTCCATACTATGCCATTCTTGGACAAGAAGGAAAGGAATGCAATCGAAGAAAATTTAGAAACTTCCCCTTTTCTGATGTGGAATAGAGTTTGTTCTCAAATAATCAAATGTTCAAGTTCAAAATTAGGTCTTCATCATGATCTAAACATAAATAATCTTATATAGGGGTTCTATATATTTCAAAATAATTTATTAAAAAGTTCAAAATAACATAAATAATGTACTATTTAAGACAACGATAAGCTTATATAGGGGTTCTATATATTTCAAAATAATTGATCAAAGCATTTGTTATCACCATGACACTTCGGTATGGACTACAAATTTCAGATTTAGCAGAGGGCTAAAGTAGTGTAGAGATACGACGTGATTTGGAGGACTGGGCTACATCTGGCGGACAAGGGCCAATATAGCGGAGGCACGAAAGGTGGGGCCTGACAGACCATAGATCATGGACCGGCCCAGATCAACGACCAAGACCCATATCGGGCAATGAAATAGCACGAGGTTTAATTATGTGAGAGCGGGTCGCGGAAAATACCACGGTTTCTTTTCGTGGATGCATGGTGACACCAGAGATACATTGGGGCAAAAAGTAGTCTACTCAAAACCATTTTTTCCAGCCCCCGATATCAGAAGTTGATGGTATTATCACCTGCTAATCTGCATATTATTTTTCCAAAGCAACTTGTCCTTGTGTTATCTTTCCACTTAGATTTCAAGACTTTTTCACCAGCTCCGTCAAGCTCCCATCACCTAAATCCTTCACCCAATGGATCATCCAAAACGGTCATGTACTCCATGAGTAAAAAATTGGCAAATATCCCAAGCCTATACCTAGCCTTAATTCTTATCTAAATCCCTTAGTTCCATCACTTCATTCATTTTTACCCTTATATTCATATTCTCGTTGAAAATAAAAAATATTCCTTTATTAAACACCCTAATCCTATCCACAAAGTCATGTGTTAAGCCTCATATGCCCAAAGTCCTTAGAAAATAGAACAAAAAAGGGGTTTATTATTATTAATATAAATATTTTTATATTAAAATATTTATATTAATATTTAATCCAATATTTAATTTATGGAATCACGTCAAATCATATCATAGGCACGAATCTGAATTTATAATGTGGAAAAGTCAAAGGTTGGATGGAGGGAACACATACATATTGGGGATTGAAATAGAGAGGAGGTTAATTATGTGAAGGCGGGCCAGAAAAAACTACCGTGGTTTATTTGGTGGACACGTGTTTTTACATAGAGCACATCTCGAAAAGAAGTTTGGATTAAACCACTCCAGCCAAAGCCCGATGTAATAAATGTACTATTTATCATATGTTTAATGTGCAACATTTTTCTAGGAGTGATTTTCAACAACAAATATGGAATTTGTAATAAACGAAATTCCTCCTCACGGTGAAAAGGTTTTACGGAGGTAAGATTTAATTTTTA
>JASDQU010099800.1:280033-299522 GCA_032191745.1 Picea mariana
ATTACATTTGCTTCCCGATTTCTCTCTTGTTGTCCATCTCTTTGTTTCTTTGGAGCTCTGCAGTCTTTCTTCAAATGTCCTTTCTTCCCACAATTCCAACACTCTATCTTTCCAAGTCTGGATTTGGATCTGCCCTTCCTAGAATTCCCATGGTTCCCTGAGCCCTTTCCTCTATCCTTTTGTCTTCCTCTGTTCTCCATGTTCAACGCATTACCTAATGTCTCATCTGTGCTTTTCCGTCGCATTTCCTCACTAAGGATAACACCAACAACATCATCAAATTTTAAAGTATTTGAACTAGAGACAGAGTTACTTACAACCATGACCAAGCCATTCCAGCTTTCTGGCAATGAGCACAAGATTAAAAGATCCCTAACCTCATCATCAAAGTCCACTTTTACAGAACTTAGTTGATTAGTAACCGTATGAAATTCATTTAAATGATCTACAACAGACCCACCTTCCGACATCTTCATATTAAATAACCTCTTCATTAGAAATACCTTATTGGACGTCGAGGGTTTTTCATACAATTTGTCCAATTCGTCCATTAAACCCTTCGTTGTATTTTCTTTCGAGATATTGAAAGCCATCGATGCTGCCAGGCTTAGCCGTATCATTCCTAGAGCCTTTCTGTCAAGAATCTCCCATTCTTCATCCTTCATGGCCGTCGACTTCTTTTCTACTCCGCTCAATAGTAGGAATAGATCCTTCTGATATAAATAATATTCCATCTGCATCTTCCATAACTGGTAGTTTTGGCTATTAAATTTCTCGACCCTAAACTTTCCATCTTTCGACATTGCCCCCACTCGAACCAAGAACCCTCTTTTCATGCGAGTTACCTTACGCTCTGATACCAGTTGTTAGAAAAGCAGGACTGCGGAGCAATAAAATAAAACAAATGAGGAAATAAAACATAGAAGATACACAATACAAGAGAGACATAGATTTACGTGGTTCACCCAGTGTGGGCTACGTCCACCAGAGAAATTGCTAGGTCCTTTCTTTATTATTATCCAACAAAACGAAGGGATACAACCTATAGTAAAACCCGTTGTAACTTCCTCTTCTTTCTCTCACAGTCTCCTCTCTTAGAATACAATACTTGCCAACCTCTCTAGCCACAATACATTTCCCTCATAAAAGAGGGTTGCCTTCTAGGGAAAAAAACCCTAACATAATCTCTATCGTTAGATCTGCGACCTTATAATGAACAGTCCATATTTACAATGAAATTACAATATACTTTTACGAGGCAATTTTTTCTTTGGGGGCTTTTCCCCTGAACCCCCGCTGGGGGCCCGCTTTCCCCCAGACCCCCCAACCGGGGGGGTAGCCCCCCTAGACCCCGCAGAGGGGGTACCCCCCCCTGCACTCCCCCACGTGGAAGAGTGTACATACTTCTAGGGTGTAAATACTTCATGGGGTATAAACACGACTGAAAGTAAAAAACCTCTAAATCAGGAAGATAATTAGGCTCCACAACCAATAGGGGCTATGTCCACCAACTCTTCTTCTCTTTATTATATTGTTTCAATGCACAGAGGAATAAATCCAACTCCTCATAGGACAAGATATCTGCATGCACCTCGCCAGATCCTCCTTCCACGAGTTAGGTCACAACACAAATCCTTCTTACACAACCTACATAGAAGCTTCTTACAATCACTTGCACTTAGCTCTGCAAGTCTTAACACATAGTATGCACAAAGCCTCTAGCTCTACACTAAGATGATTCTACTAGGTCTCCCCCCTAATTTCTTTCATCGCCTATATATCTATTTATACATTAAAAATGGGGCCTAAAAATGGGTAAATCCATGGGCGGACATCCCATACCCATTACATAAACCCTAAACCAAAAAATCCCACAAAAGGGGGCAAGATCCTGTGTTATCTTCTTTGCCTGACGCTTTATCTTCGACCAACCTGTCGAAGTCCCAAAAATGGTCAAACATGACCAAGGTTCTCCAAAACTTGTTCAAGGGCCAATAGGCCCCCAACACTCACCTATGACTCATCCTGAGTCACTTTGATCTGGGTAACTTTGCCTCGAAGGCCTCGAGCTCAGCTCGAGCTGCTTCGACCTGCTACTTCGCCAGAGCCTCCTTCTTGGTGAACTCCTGAATAACTTTCTCGGTCATAGGTCCTTCCAATCATTGTTCCACCATGGTGACTAATTGTTCTAGTTGTGCACCTTGTCCCTCAAGATCCTAAAAAAGTGTGTAGTCTTCATCATGCACTGGTTTTAGCCTCTCGGTCACTTCCATGATTTTACTCTAGATGGCATGGACCTATTGTTGAACAATGCGTTGTTCCTAGGAACTTTTCATCCTCTCGACTACCGATAACGACTTCAAATCTTTTTGTATTGTCTTTGCTTGTTGCTTTACCTCCAAGAGTTATGACTCCAATGTCTTTGGTTCTGGGTCCTCTGCAAGGTGCTCATAGGTCTACGCACTTTGAATTATTAATTGCTTGCATTCTAAGGCTAACACCTTGATTCTTTATACTGCACTCCGACTAGTTTCTTCCCTCTGATCTTGCACTTCCTGCAGAGTGCTTGGCATGGCTTGTAGTTCCATTTCTGCCACTCTTGCTTGAAGTTTTTGAATAGCTTCAGCGAGCTTCTCCAATTGGCTCTTGACCGTGTATTCTTCTATTTTTTCAAGGCCTGACATAGAGCAAAGTTCTCTAGTGACCACTTCCTTGACTCCCATCTGCTTTGTGAACAATTGTTCTTTTTCCTTCTGGATCTGCACTTTACCCTCTACAAACTTCGCTTGGAGGTCATCTTTCTCTTGTTGCGTAACCCGACATTGTTCTAGGGATTCTTCTTTTGCTTGCTTTAATGCCTCTGTGGCCTGTTTCGTTTCCTCCTGGACCCGAAAAAGGTGGGCCTCGGTTGAGTATGCTAATCTGTGTAGTTGGGCAAGCTCATCTCCTACTTTTATTTCCCCTGCTAAAAACAATGCAATAAACACTACGTGACTCGAATAAAGAGATTTGTGTACCCCTTTGAGCTCCACCTCGATCCTATCAAACATTGTCTCATGTTTGGCTTCGATTCGCTGCAAAATGCCCTCTGAGGTATATAATACAGCGACGACGATGAGGTCAATATCATCTACCGTGAGTATAGTTTGAAATGGAGGTTTATTGGATTTTGAATTCTTTCGCAATGAAGGTTTCTTCATGGAACCCTTTCTTTTCTTCGATGTATTAGCCTCCTTGATGGGATCCTTAGGCAGTGTTACTTCACCATGTTCCTATTCATTTTTTCCCCCTTCATCCTCTTCTTTGTCTACTTCAACACCTCCTCCTCCTTCAGGTGAATCTGGTCTAGTTTCCTTTGATGCGTTGTTCAATTCTTGTACATCTTCCTTCTTTTTCTTCCTGCTACTATTGGGTGCATCATATTCTTCGCAAGTAACCATAGGGATTTCGATGAGGTCGGGTTCGAAGAGTTATGTCTGGTAAACTAATATAAGGAACTTTGCAATCCATTCCTTGTTTATTTATTCCATGTCCTCCTTTGTGATTTTTTAATAGGACTAGAGATCTTCTTTGTGTTCATCTCCGCGAGCAGTGATATAGATGAAGTGCATGTCGCAGAACTTGGCAAGTGGCCTGAACATGTGCAGAGTGTTTAGTGTCATGCGAGGGAAGGATTTAATGGCCCTCTTCAGCTGTAAATAATAGGTGTGGAACACCGCATTTGATTGTCATTGATTTTCCATGTCGCTTGAATACCATAGCATAGTGAACTTCACACCTAGTGGTTCGGACAGCTCAATCTCAGGGAAGGTCGCTCCTTCCAACATCTCCCAAGAATTGAAGGCAATGAGAATTAGCAGCCAACTAAAATGGAACTCGTAGCCCTGATCCTGAGCTTCACAGCAGCCTTTCTCTAACTAGTTGACGAGGTAGCTCGCCCAGTTCATTTGCATCGCTTCGACGCATTTCCCTGTGAGGTCGACGATGAACCCCGTGATATTCGTTGGTCTGTTCTTCCTAACAAGCTTACCAACAATCAACCAGCAGGCTAGGCACAATGCACCATTCTGGATGGAGGATACCTTGTATCCCCGCTTCCATTTCTCTACATCGGCATAGGTTTCTTTTACGTGCTGCGCTAGGGCGTGATATGCAGCCTTCCCTGGGTAAAAATCCCGAGGGTCGGTTCCTTGCATGCTTAATCCGGTGAATCGATGGATCAACATCAGATCTACTGTGATGTGCCTATCCAACCATAGGTAAACACCATGTTAGAATGATAGGAGGATTTTAATGCATGCGTTAACCTTCTAATGTCTGTCGAAGTGTGGTATCTTCATTACATTGAGAATGGTTGATCTTGCAATGTCCATGGTCCACGGCTGAGGGATTATCTTCGACTTCTTCCCCGTTGTTTTGGTCAAGTACTTGTTTGGTGTGAGAATTCCATAGTTCTTATGGTATCCTAAGTTGAAGTCATTGATCTTTAGCATCATAAGTTATCCTAATTGTAGTCCAATTGCACGTATCCCCTTTGGGAGGTAAACAATAATCAGTTTATAGTCGAAGTCCCTTAGGATGCTATCATGACTAACTGTGCCAGCTAGAGGTGTGATATAGTTGGACATGATTGATGGAATGAGCTTTGCATTTTCCAAGTCATCACGATGCTTTCTTCTCTTCTTTGTCACAGTTCGAGAGGGTCCAGATCAACATGCAGTCGATCGGGATGCTTGCACTCATCTCGTTGATGAATCTAGTGCTCCTGCAGACATGACCTTCTCAGCCATGAGGTCTATGAGGATCTCTTCGACGGATTTCTATATCACGCTAAAGTCACCCGACATACATGCTCAAGATCAGATATCTCAGGTTGATGAACAAACAATCAAGGTAGTAGAACAGATGGTGATTTTACAATAAGCACTGCGCGAAAGTGATTAGTTCTTTGTGGGCTCGGGTAAACATCTAGGCTCTCCGGCCTACAAAACATATAAGCCTTAGAGATTATAAACGCTTGGCTCACCAACCTATAAACATCATTAAACATCATTATAATTTAGCAGGGGATTTACCTTGGGGTATTACAATCCCCTCCCCTTATTTATGCATTGTCCTCATTGAATCTTACTTACATAATATCAACAAGATTTCGAAAATCTTAAAAAATATGCGGGTATTCTGCTTGTATAACATCTTCATGCTCCCAAGTTGCATCCTTAGGACCGTGTTATCACCTGCTAAGTTGCATTAATTTTTCCCACGACATCTTGTCCTTGTGTAATCTTTCCACTCAGATTTTAAAACTTTTTCACCAGCTCCGTCAAGCTCCCATCACCTAAATCCTTCACCCAACTGATCATCCAAAATAGTCATGTACTCCATGAGTAAAAAAATGGCAAATATCCCAAGCCTATACTTAGCCTTGAATCTTATCTAATCCCCTTAGTTCCATCACTTCATTTTTCCCCTTATTTTCATATTCCCATTGAAAATAAAAAATATTCCTTTTATTAAGCACCCTTATCTTATCCACAAAGTCATGTGATAAGCCTCATATGCCCAAAGTCCTTAGAAATTGGAAAAAAAACGTTTATTATTATTAATACAAATATTTTTATATTAAAATATTTATATTAATATTTGATCCAATATTTAATTTACGACATTAGTCAAAATTAGAAAGAACTTTTATTATTATTAATATAAATATGTTTATATTAAAATATTTATATTAATATTTGATCCAATATTTAATTTACGACATCATGTCAAATCATGGGCACTAATCTCGATTTATAATATGGAAAATTCAAAGAGTGTATGGAGGGTGCACATACATATCCAACACAAAATTAATGGAGGTTAATTATGTGAAGGCAGACCGAGAAAATACTGTGGTTTTTTGTCGTGGACACGTGTTTTTACGTGGTGTGGTGAATATCGGGGAAAAAAGTGGGTAAACTCCAAACCACATTTCTCCAACCCGATATAATAAATGAAATCATTTATCCTATGGTTTAGGTGCAACATTTTTCCAGGAGTGCGTTTCAATAATAATTATGGAATTTCCAATAAAAGAAATTTTTCCTCATGGTGAAATTGTTTTACAGAGGTAAAATTCACATTTTACAAATTATATAGATTAATGTTTATTCCCATTTAAAATAATTAAATGGGAAGATGCAAGTGAAAGGAAGACTTGGATAATTCTTTATCCAAAGGTTTTATGGAAGTAAAAGAAGAAGATAAAAGGTATTTTACCAAAGATGGTAAATTGGAAAAAACATGGTAACAGTAAATGTTTTTTACAGTGAAATGGTAAATTGGGAAAAACAAGACATGGTTTCCAAAACCACGGGAAGAAAGCAAATAAATGGTTTTAAAAAACCACAGGCATGAATTAAATTATGGAAATTTAATTCTACAGGATAGAAAAATATTTGGGAATTATTTTTATTTCAAATATATTATTCCCAAATATTTAATGAGAATATGGATAAATGAAATTAGATTTGAAGGAGTATAAGTGACATTTCAAAGAGAACGTGGTAGAGGAAGGAGTTGGAGTGTCAGAGGAATCTACAGGGATCATGAAACGTTTTTATGAAAACTGTCATTTGTAATCATTGTAGAAGCTGAAACATTTTAGTTCAACTATTGTAATCAGTTTCTAACTAAAGGAACTCAAAATTGTATAAATGATAGAGGTTTTGAATGTATTAAGGGTGGGCAGAAGTGCAAGGGCACAAATTCTAGTTGTTCTAGAATATATTGTAAATTTATGTTACTGAATTGAATACATATGCAAAAGCTTTTGAAGTATCTATGAAAAGATTCTAATGGCGGTGATATGACTTTCGTCTTCCCTCATTGTATGTATTTCCTGTGTTTCTTTAATTCCATTTACATTTTTGTCTGTTTAAATTGGAGAGTTAAAGGTCCAGAATTCATCTCTTGATGCTCTCGGCTGAAACAATTTGAATTGTGTGTATTTCTTCCTAACTAATTCAGAATTCATTTCAGTAACGCTCTTATGCAATTATTTGTTATCTCTTTCCTCTTACACTCTTCTTAATATTATTTAGAACTCATATTCATTGTCTCATTTAGCCTTTATCCTCTGGAGAGTTCTATTGGCCAGTCAATGTTTTCATTCATTTTCATAATTTTGACTCCATAGCCCTGAGTGTCCCTCCTCTTCTTGGCTAGAAAAGTTTATTAAAACCCCCAAAACAAACCAAATCTAGCCATCGATTTCCAAAGAAATATCAAGTGACATGAGAGAGCCCTCTCTGAGCTGAGCAGGTTAGTGCTTCAGCTCTAAAGTAGGTTGAAACAGTTACCTCTATCGTTTGTCTATCATCCGGAAAAAATTTACAGAGTGATAACAAACAGTACCAGGTCCAGTGGACCTTTACAAGCCCTATGGCTTGATTCCAGAGATGTTTGATTTTTTGGTCCAGAATGCATATTGGATGCACTTGAAAAGAACTTCCTTGCTTCACCTGAATCACATTCCAATCAATAACATGATTAGCATCAGGTATATATTTCTTGAGCAATGATACATGGAATACATTATGAATACTCATATATGCAGGTAATGAAAGCATGTAAGCTATTGGTCCAATCATTTCTAGGATTTATGTTGTCACAGGGGTAGACTCAAGGTTCAACGCTTCAACAACGCACCAAGAAAACCCTAACTATTGGCCCTTTTGGAAACACCTACGAAGCAGATGAAGTATCACCCAAGGTAGAGGCAGGGGGGTTGTAGGACTCAAGTGTCTAAAACCTAGTTGGGACATAGATCTGTGATCACAACACTTAATAGAACACTTAGCAGTTAACATTCATTAGTCTTTATTCACATCATAGGTAAAACCTTAATTACAGAACAATGTAGTATTCTATAAGATCTAGCACATCCAATCACTTAGCATATAGAAATAGGTCAGATCTAGAATTCATTCATATCACTAAGCATTAAACATTCATCCAGAATAAGAACTAAGTAAATAAATACACAACCATATGAACAACATAGCACAACGCACCATAACACGGAATTTACGTGGTTCACCCCCAACGTGGGGCTATGTCCACCAACTCTTCGTCTTCTTTATTATCTTCTTTCAATCCTCTTACATGCACAGAGCCACAAAACCCACTCCGCATAGGATAGGAGATTTGCATGCACCTTGCCAGATCCTCCTTCCCCGAGTTTGGCACAAGAAAGAGCCTTCTTACTTGCACTTAGCTCTGCAAGTTCTCAACACACAGTATGCACAAAGCATTTACAACTATTTCACTTAGCTCACTGGCTTACAACTGACTCAACACCCCTACTTACATCACCAAGATACTTATTTATACTTTACAAATGGGGCCTAAACATGAGTAAGACCTGGTCCGACATCCCATACCTGTTACATAAACCCTAAACCCAAAAATCCCATAACAGGGGGCGAGATCCCGCGATCTCTGCTTCGTCTTCGACCAGCCTGTCGAAGTCCCAAAAATGGTAAAACATGTTAAGCCCTAATATTGGCTCATTACCCCTTAATTGGGACATATTANATGTTATTTTATTTATGTCGGCTTTAGGCCATTAGTTGTAATTATACCTCCTAGTTTCCTATATATACCAAGGATATGGTATACCACCCTCACCACCTCCTTCATCCCCTTCTTATTCTGGAGAAGAATCCTTGACGAAGGCAGTTCCTCATCCCAGCCTTCGACACCACCCACAGCAATGGCCAACCAGAACAATCCCGCCAGACCCTGGCTCGACCAAGATGCAGTGGCCATACCCGGGCCTCAGCATCCCTTACCCAAACACCCGGAGAAGTGGCTCCCTAAATTTGACTCGGACTCCAAACAGATCGCCGAAGATCACATCAAAAAGTTTATTTTAGCCATTAGACTCCGTAATTTCGAGCATGAAGATGTAGTCTGTAGATTGTTTCCCTACACCTTCGAGGGCAATGCCTCTACCTAGTGCTTTTCCCAATAGCCCCATACCATCGTGTCATGGGAGAAGTTTGAATCATGTTTTCTTGAGAAGTTTGGAGACGACAAGTCCCCAGAAGTTCTAGTCATGGAGCTTTCTAGTTTAAGAATGAACCCCAAAGAGAAAATTGAAGACTTTAACCAAAGATTATTAACACTAAATAACTGAATCCCTATGGATTCGATGCCTATTGAGAATCTTATCATAGCATATTATACAAAATACTTACATCAAAGTATAGCCATTTGGGTAAAGAGGTCTAAGAAAGCTATGTTGTTAGAGGCCTTCGAAGAGGCTAGTCAGATCGAGAAAGACATCCTCAGCTTAAAAGACACTACTAGCAATGAAATAGAGACTAGTTCATCTTTCAAAAAGAAAATCAAAATCCTCCCTAGACCTGCCCAAAACAAAAGGCAATCAGAAAACTCTGATCTAGAAAACTTACAAAAAGTCGTTCAAAAACTGTCAAATCAAGTTATAGATTTGAAAAGGACGGCCGAAGAATCTTCTTCGAGCAAAGGGCCTTACAAAACCTCGTTTAGGAAGCCTTTTCCCACCAACCGAACTAATTCAAATACCGAAGGCTTAAATCTAGAAAGCCTACAATTTTCTATTCAAATGATTCTGGAAGCATAGGATAACTTGATGCCTCCTGAGATCCCTGAGGAAGTAGCTGAACAAGAGACAGTAGAAGAAGATGAATCTTCTTAGAACATTTTTGGACACTTCTCGGATAGCATTTTTCAAGCTAATTTTGAGACAGTACATCCTTACAATACTAGGAGTAAGACAACAAACAAGCCTTCTTATGAAAACACGACGACTTTGACCCCAAAACAGTCTATAACAACTGAGACTAAACAGAATAATGCGAACCCAAGCTTAGATTATGATTTAGTTGAAGATCTAAAAAAGTTAAGGGCTAACATTTATGTTTATGAATTATTAAAATTCCTGTTTCTGCTACAAAAAATGTTATAGAATATCGCAGAGAACAACAAAAATGGCAATCCAAGCAGTAACAAAGGTTTTCAGAACAACCCAAATGTTCCTCAGAAGGCCTCAGCTAAGAATACTTATGATCCTCACGAGAAAAGAGACCTTCCTGTAAATAATGTAACAAATGTAGATAAATTAGTTTTAGAGGCTGCGGGTAAAAAGCAACAAGCTTCCACCACTAGTACTCGTAGAAACGTCCCTCCATTTTTGTTAACTTTTGAAATCTTCAATAGGAACGTACACAATTGTATGGTAGTTCAGGAGCATCATCCAACGTAATGCCATGGTCTATGTGTCAGAAGTTAATGTTGAAGTTCAACCATCCACCTTAAAGATCATCCAACTTGATCGAACTAGTGTTAAAGTTATAGGTGAATTAAGGAATGTGCTTATAAGATTATCATCTAACCCCAAAGTTCATCAAGTGATTGATATTATTGTTGTTGATATTCCAGAAGTTTGTGGTTTTTTTTTAAGTAGAGACTGGTCAGAACAGCTACACGGCTATTTCGCGACAGATTGGTCTCACTTGTGGCTGCCTGAGAATGGAAAGCCCAACAGAATCAAGGTAAATTATGAACATTACCTAAAGTTCACAGTGACAGATTTAAATGGCCCTAATGAACCATTTACACCTTCTGTCGATTCACACGAAATACAAGGGATGGCTACCTTTTTCGGCAATTTCATGGCCGAAACTTATGCTATCACTAACCCAGAGCAGCAGTATGAAATTGTGACATATATGCAGCCAACAGCTTCCACCCAATGGTCACATGCACCCGACAAAAATCAGATATGGTCTCTTTACTTTGATGGGTCAAAATCCAAGGAAGGAGTGGTGTGGGCTGCGTGATTATTGACCCAGCAGGTAACAAAACCCTGATTGCATGAAAGTTAGAGTTTGAATGTACAAACAACAAAGAAGAATATGAGGCTTTATTGCAAGGCCTCAGGAAAGCATTAGATATGAACGTTCAAAATTTGACTGTCTTTGGCGACTTGAAAATTGTGGTTAGACAGGTAAAAAATTCTATCCATTGTTTATCTCTGCATCTTAAAAGCTACCAATCAAAGGTATGGAATTTGTGAATAAGTTTTCTGCTTTTAACATAAATTCTATTCCTAGATTGAATAATTCGGAAGCTGATTCGTTAGCTAATGTAGCTTCGAAAATCTTTCCTGTAGAAGGCTTGTCCCCGAATGCATTCTCCGTCGAACTGTTGTTCAAGCCATCTGTCCCCACAACATCACAAATTGGAGAGTCTTCGACGACGATCAACAAATTATTAGTTTCCTGCATATGGAAGAAAATTTCCAAGGCACAGTGATTGACGAATGTACTCATGACGAGAATCTTCGTGACTTCACGGTAATACCAAATCAGACATGGTAAATTATATCCCTAAATCTGTATTTAGATTAGAAAATTTTTATGATCTTCAAGACAAATTCAAAAAATCAGTGAACTGTAAAACACATAGTTCCTCTTTAACGTATGAAAAAGTAAACTTGGGAACTAAAGACAATCCACAATGAATTAATTTAGGGGTGGGTTCGTTCTGAATAAGAGAAAGCGACATTTATTAAATTGTTTAAGGAATTCAAAGATGTTTTTTCTTGGACATACGACGACCTAAAAACCTTTGATCCTAACATCATACAACACGTTATTCCTATGAAACCCCAAACCTTACCTTTTCAACAAAAGTTAAGGAAAATGCACCCAAAACTCGAACTGACCGTCAAAAAAGAATTAAATAAACTCCTAAACGCTAAGATAATCTTCCTAGTTAGGCACACGCAATGGGTCTCTAATCTTTTCCCTGTCCGGAAGAAGAGTGGTGAAATCCAACTATGCGTCGATTTTCAAAATCTTAATCGAGCGTCTGATAAAGACAACTACCCTGTCCCACCCATGGAACAGATCCTTCAACAGGTATCTGGCTCTGAAAGATTATCCTTATTGGATGGTTTTTCAAGGTATAACCAAGTCCTGATGTCTCCCCCAGACCAACTTAAAACTACCTTCTGCACTCCATGGGGCACCTATGCTTATAGGAAAATGCCCTTTGGACTCATTAACACTGGTGCCACTTTCTAGAGAGCGATGGATATCGCTTTCCGAGGCTTAATCAATCAATCTATTATAGTTTACCTGGATGACGTTACTGTATTTTCGAAAAACAAAGCTGATCATCTAGCTCATTTAAGATCTGTTCTACAGCGATGTCGTAAGTACGACATTTCCTTGAATCCTAAAAAATCTATCTTCGTAGTAGAACAAGGTAAACTCTTAGGATTTATTGTATCGAGTGAAGGGATGATTATCGACCCTGAAAGGACTCAAGTCATCTCGAAACTCCCCTCTCCCTCGTCAAATAAGTCTATGCAGTCTTTCTTAGGCCAGATAAACTTTGTCATGGGATTCGTCCCCAGTTTTTCAGAAATGGTGAGACCTTTACAGAACTTAATAAAAAAGGCCATAATAGATGCTCCTTCTCTGATGAGCCCTGACTTTTCGCAAGACTTCACTCTCTACACATTTGCTTATGACCGCTCCTACGCTATTGTCCTAACTCAAAAGAACGCTTAAAACAATGAAGTCCCAATTGCCTTTATGAGCTCATTCTTCAAAGGCGCAGAACTTAAATACCCAGCAGTATATCAACAAGCCTATGTTGTTTTTAAAGAAGTAAATCATTTCTGATATTATCTTTTGAAATGTAGGACAAAAGTTATCGTCCCTTACCTAACCGTCAAAAATCTGTTAGTACAGAAAGAACTAGGCGAAAAGAGGGAGAACTAGGTCACCTCGTTACAAGAGTATGACATAGAAATCACCCCAGCACAAATAGTGAGAGGTCAAGGGCTATGTAAGTTAGTCGTTGACTCAGTGGAAGAACAACAAAAGGAAAATGATATGTCAAACCCAGGACAACACTACCAAAATTTAATCTGTTGTGCACAAAACCCTATTAGTCCCTGGTATGATGATATAAAATTCTGTCTTGAACATGGATCAGCCCCCCGACACCTGGATTCCACTAAAAGAAGAGCGCTAAGATTGAAATATACCTCCTTTCAGTTGATTAATGGTATTCTGTTTCGTCAAAATTTTGATGGAGTACTAATGCACTGTCTTGAGAAACATGAAGCAGAAAAGGTCTTATTAGAATTGCATGCAGGAGAAGTTGGTGGGCATTTTGGTGGAGATACCACTACCCATAAAGTATTAAGAGCAATTTATTACTAGCCTACACTTTTTAAAGATGCTCATGCCTTGTGTTGCAAGTGTGTTATTTGTCAAAAAGCATCCGGACGGATACATAAACCAGTCTTCCCTCTGCAGTCTGTTTCAGTAGACTCCCCTTTCAGCAGTGGGGTCTTGATATTATAGGCCCGATCAATCCACCATCCTCACAGCAGCATAAGTTTATCATAACAACCACGGATTACTTCACTAGGTGGTCCGAAGCTACCCCATTAAAAGTTGTAAATACCAGTCAGCTAATTGCCTTTTTAAATTCAAATATTATTACTCGTTTTGGTATCCCTGACTGTTTAGTATTCGATAACGCTTCCTATTTTTCGTCTCTTGAGATGAGTAATTTCTCCCTAGAAAAAGGAATTAAATTAAAATATTTTGCCAGCTATTACCCTCAAGGTAACAGATTGGCAGAATCAACTAATGAAAATCTGATTAAAATCATCAAGAGAACGGTATCTGAAAACCATAAAAATTGGCATAATGCACTGTTAAATGCAATCTGGGATGATAGAGTAACTCCAAAAACTGTTGTGGGTAACTCTCCCTTCTTTCTCGTCTACGACAGAGAGGCAATTCTGCCACCGCATATTCTTCTTCCCTCACTCCAGCTATCACAGAAAATACAAGAAGAGGACTGCCCCCCTTTGGAGAATCGAATTAACGCATTGTTAAAATTAGAGGAAGTGAGGGCTCAAGCAAAACGGAAGTTGGATTAGCATCAACTTGTGGTTAAAAGTTGGTTTGATTCCAACTCTGCCTCTGACAGAAACTTTGAAGTAGGTGACCTTGTCCTAAAATGGGACAAACCGCATGAGGGAAAGGGAGAGCATACGAAGTTTCGGAACTTGTGGCTAGGACCGTTTTTTATTACTAAGAAATTGGGTCCCAGCTCTTTCCGATTACAAAGTCTAGAGGGATAGCCAGACACCTATCCGGTGAATGGCCAAGCTCTAAAAACGTATTTCACTTGATGACAATCCTGTGTACACTATGTAAATATTTTCTCTTTGCTTGCTTTTCATTTTTCTTTGCTGTTTTGGTTTTAATTTTTCCCTTATGCTTACCAGTTTTTATTTTTGAAATACATATACCTACATCATGAACTGTTCAGACAAAGAAAACAGAAAATTTTTTCCTTTGAAATAATTGTTGAAGGTTGTTTAAACATCAATTATGATATGCTTCTGAAGTTTACAGCCATGTTGAATAAAGCTTGTTGTTTGAAAGGCATTTATTGATTTCAATATGTAATTGAAGCTTTTCACGATCATCCATTTCTTCTTACGTTGTCCCTGTTCCTTAAGAGAACAAATCAGAGATGTCTCCCTGCCTTCGAAGGTCGGTTTATCAATAAACCATCTCTAGATCTGAATGAAAGACAGTTAAAAAAAAAGTCTCTCAAGGTCTGTAATTTATTAAAATATGTCCAAAATATCACGATTTTCAGCATCACCCCGCTCGATTAAATATCTTTAAAACTAAATAAATCATTAAAGAGTTGTGGGAAGTGCTTGTAAACCCGTCAGGATACTGAACAGGTCTGCTGGCAGCGGGTAAATGCATGCATGATGCCAAGATAACTTCATCGGGGTACTGAATAGGCCCGCTGGCAGCAAAGCAATGTCAGGTATATCAAAATTCTCAGATATGGAATCTTTTGACCTTAAATGTCCTTCGTTCTGATCTGGAACTTCTTGGCAGGATACAGATATCGGAGTGGGTTAAATGGCATCCTTATTGAGACTATGGATGCCTGCTGGCAGCAGCAACTCTGTCAACAGTATTGAAGATTTTAACCTTAACATCGTGACTCTCTTTTGTTGAGATCGTCATCAGTTTTCGTTTTTTAAACTAACAAGCAATCTGAAACTAGAATTTTTATGATTGATAATGATGTTCAAACAATTTCTTGGTTGTTTTTGAGTTGGAGTTTTTCTAATTATCCTAATCTGGACTTGTTCGTTTGGCAGAGATAACTGCTTCTACCAATGTGTTTCCATCGTTGGCAACCATATCAATCTCTATTTTTATAAGCTGCCTACACAGGGTTTTTGATTTCTCATTACTCGTCCCAACCTTTCTCATTTAGATGATACCAGTATACATCACCTTTTACATACCTTCTTTTCAATTCCATTTTCATAACTGCAAGTATGAAAACGAAACGGTTCGAATTCATGTTTGATTTCATCAAAGGGTTGATTTTTATGGTTTATCATCGATTTATTTCATTTAGTTATGAGCATGGTTGTTTCATGGTATAATTCCTTGGCCTCAAACACACCATTGGTTACAAAACAACACCCATTTAGTATTTGACTATTGTTAATTTGGTTTTGATTTGTAAAATCTTTGATGCAATGGTTTATTCGACATATTGATTTTTTTTTTGGTCAAATCGTGGGTATGCAATTGTTCATTTGATATTTTGATTGAATTTTTGGATATGCACATAATGGTTTTTAACTATTATGATTGTACCAAGGTGTCTTTCCAAGTACAACATGATATGATGTTCTTGCATGGCCTCGATCTACGCCATTGTCCTCGCATGCATAGCATTAACGCTCCTTCATATCATTTCGAGCTGCCTTTGCATTGTGTTGGGAAGCTCAGGGAAAATGGCTCTATTTCTTTTCTGTCAAACCCTATCGACGAATACCTTGTTGATTTTTTTCTATTAGCTATGGCTCCTGTAGTGAGAATCGAACCCAACGGTGTTCAAACTTTGTTGTTGTTTGATAATGCCCGAGAGGACTTAGAGAGGAATGGTTGGTGGGTCTTTGTTGAGAAGTTAAAGGGTTTTAACCTGGCAGTTGCTCAACAATTCACGCTAACGTTCAATGGTTGCAGAGCCAAAATTGGGGACGTCCAGCTCGAGTTAAACGAAGATTTCATTAGCTCAGCCACTGGTCTGCCAGCTGTGGGACAAAAATGGTTTAAAAAATCAAAGGTTGACGAAGTTCCCTGATCACTGTTGTTTACCTCAAGGAAGATTAACAGCTGTGACAAGGGTATGCCCGTTATAGCTCTAAAACCTAGATGGCACAATTTGTTAGCTATTGTCAAGCAATTCGTTACCTGTGAGGGTAGATACGGTTTAGTTTTCTTATACCACTTGCGGTTGCTCATGAGTTTTATCGATTTTCCCTTAAACATGCCATATTTTCTCCTTCGGAGTTTATACAAAATGGCTAAGCGTTTCAAAAGGGAGAAAGTCGATTCCAGCCTCTTCCACCACTGTTTAATTAAAATTATTATGGTTCATCAGTTGAAGTTGAATGGTGATTGTTGGGACGCTTTCCTGTTAAGAAATGGTTTTACTAGTCCTGAAATAGGACAAGTTGACAAATCCGTTGTTACAGAAACCCTTGTCAGGCCTGTCATTCCCCCTCCTTCGCTCTTTCCCTCTGTTGAACCCTAGACCTACCCAAACACTACCCAACCCGACAACCTGCCTAATTCATGTCCAAAAGATGGTGGTAAGCCTATTACTGTTAAAAAGTATGCAAGGAAAAAGGGTAAAGGTAACAATGATATCAATTACAAGGGTAAAAAGATTGCACGCTGGGTTTCATGGTGTGCTCATAATAAACCTAAAGAAAACACAGACCAAAAACCAATTATGTTAAGTGAAGATTTTGATTCCGAAATCGAACGGTTTCTAACTAAAGAGTATCCATACTCACATGGACTTTGCTCAGTTAAGCCCTATGACTATGTGACGAACCTCCCACCGTGTCTTAGAAACAACCCTGACTTCTCTAGGATCAAACTCAACAGAGAACCTACAGGTCAAATAAGAATTTCCTCACCTGTGAATACATAGCTTGTTCAACCACAGTGCAATGAATGTCAGTTGTGGCTCGACCGATATTACAGAGACATCCCTTTGCTCCAATCTAGGATCAAGTCCTTGGAGGACCGAGTGAATGTGTTAACTAAGGAGAACGATAGATTAAAAAATGTAGCTCAATCTAATGATAAAAGAGAGAAGACCACAGGTTCAGTTGTCTTTAAGAATGTGGAGGCGGCCACTGCCATTGTAAATTCGAAAATAACTTGATTAAAACAAATCCCTGAACCCGAGGTATGGTATTTCAAAAGTAATTTTAAGATGATTTTATTTTTATTTTAAATTAGCATATAATATTTGTTTGCTCAAATTGCATCTATTTTTGTTTTGATTGAATTGATAAAACACGATTATGTTTATAATAATAACTAGCTATAGAATCGTGAGATTCTGTAGCTAGTTACTAAAATTCGAATTCTTTGATTTCACAACTAAAATGCAATCTGAAATCGTGCATTCTTGTGCGTTTACAGGTACATACGATTTCTATAGGAGATTGGATTGCTAGTGGAATCTCTGAACATGTTATTTCTTTACATGGTTTTATATTAGGCTGTTAGTTTTGGATAACAATGGGAATTTGGGAGATTGTATTCCCCACAATTTTTGAAACAAACTTGATGATTTCCACAGGAAATGTTTTGATCCTATGGCCTTTATAAATGTATTATTTTGTAAACAGAGACCATCGCTACTTGGGAGCAGAAAACTATGGATTTGTGATTATCAGACTTGAATGAAAGTGGATATTTGCACAGCTTTAGCTTCAATATATCATATTTTTGTTCAAGTTTTGCTCATTTTGATTTGTAATCAAATTTTGACTACTTTAGATATCATAATTTGTTACAGGTTGATGTGATGGGATTTAAATAGTGTCCATATTTTATGTCTCTCATTTTATATACAACAATTAATTTGTTTACATTTGATGATTAGAAGGTTGATCTTGTTTATTCAATGAACAGTTATATATAACAAATTGTCATACTCAGATTTATCTTAGTATGATCGTTTGTCAAATGATAAATTGATATTGCTACATATCTTACTTGTTCTATCATTAGCATTCAAAGTGTTATTGCTTTGCGTTTACGAGAAGCATTGGGAAAATCTGGTGTGGGTTGGCCTCATCAAACAACAAACGTAGATGCTATGCACAAGAAACATATGGATATGCGATTACAGGTTAGTTTGCTATTAGCATTCTATTAGTTTAATTAATATAAGAATTTTCTATAGTTTAGATACACAGTACAGATTGTTATTTTTATTTCTCAGCTAGATAGCTTCCATTTCATTTCCTGTTTATAAAAGTTATAAAAAATCAAAAAACACCAGCTTCGTTGTCATAAGTCAATTCATATATGATTTTGCAGATTTCGATCAAAACTTGCATTTTGTGAATACTGTACATATAATAGAGATTTAATCATATCGATACATTGTACATTTAATAAGTAGGATTACTATTAGTTAGCAAACTGTGAATATATTAGATTTATATATAGTTTTCAGCAGTTGTTTGTCATTTAGTTAGTTTCTTTAGTTTTGTTTTTTCACTTTCGTAGGACTTATATCGGCTAGCGGAGCCGCTAAACCTGTCAGAGTGGATTAATCCAAACGGATTGGGTTATTTAGACAACCCCATACTAGATTCACTCCTCCAGTTGACGAGCGGTCAATTTCGCCCGTCAACACAGCCCAAAGATTATTGTAAGTGACAGAGATCCCATCTTCACTTGACATTTTTGGACATAATTATTCTCTTGTTTGGATACTCAATTGGCTCATATCTCATCCTATCATCCTCAATCTAATGGACAAATTGAGATAGTGAACAAATGTTTGGAAGGCTACCTTCGTTGCTTTGTCTCTGATAAACAAACACAATGGTTCAAATGGTTACCCTTGGCAGAATGGTGGTATAACACTTCCTTTCATACTGCAACAAAAATGACACCATTTATGGAACTTTATGGATACCACCCTCCTTCCATCACTTCTCTCTAAAAGAAAAATCTAAGGTTCAATAAGTGGAAGATCATATCGAGAATCAACAACAAGTTCTCCAAATATTAAAGGACAACCTGACCTTGGCACAGAATCGCATGAAACAACAAGCAGATCAACATCGTAGTGAAAGAAGTTTTGAAGTAGGGTATTGGATGTTTTTAAGACTACAACCATACAAACAGATGTCCCTCAAGCAAGCCAAGAAGGATAATAAATTATCACCAAAGTACTATGGCCCTTATAAGGTGTTGCAAAATATTGGTACTATGGCATACAAATTGGAGTTGCCTGCATCTTCACGAGTACACCAAGTTTTCCATGTTTCATG
>JASDQU010099800.1:301881-317671 GCA_032191745.1 Picea mariana
ATATATATATATATATATATATATATATATATATATATATATATATATATATATATATCAAGTGACATGAGAGAGCCCTCTCTGAGTTGAGCATGTTAGTACCTCATCTCTAAAGCTGGTTGAAACAGTTACCTCTGTCGTTTGTCTATTCATCCAGACAAAATTTACAGAGTGCTAACAACATTGAAAAGTTATATAGACACTAGTTTAGTAACCCTATGAATAGGAAAGGCTAAACTAATTTGAGAAAACAAAAATTTGAAAAAAGAAAAAAATATAAGTTTATTCAACAAAAATAAGCTTGAACACTTTTATATAAAACCCCAACATAAAAGAAAATTAAAACTTACTAATGTGCAATGAACATACATTTATGAATCATCATGAATAGATGCATCCTTCCCAGGTAAGGATGCTTCCTCCTAAATCCTAATCTCTCATACTCTCTTCTCCACATTTTGTTCAAGCATACTCTCAGGTACTCTCTTCTCCACATTACCCTATATAACACATTTCAAATTTGAAAATTTGAAAATTAAATTTAAATGATTTTAACACATTAAATTGTAGTGTTAGATTTTGAAACATGTAATGCCTATGATGTGCCAACCTATGATTCAATAAATTGAATGTTGTTTAAGTCATTCTTCTTTTAATTTAATAATTTAAATGACAATTTGTAATTTTAATATATAACTAAATTTGTTTTCAACATGCAATGATACCTGTGAACTCCCACCCTCATCAAACTCTCACAATGAGAATTGAGACAAGCCTACCCATGTAGTAGGATATGGAATAGGGATATGTGAACAACACAACTAAGAACTAAATCTAGGATTCAATGTGTTTACATTTATACAAAATTATAAATGTCATGTTGTTGATCTTATTCAAAAGATTGGAGATTGGAAAACTAAAGTGCTCATATGTGGATATTAGAAAACACATACCTGATTCAAACCATCCAAATTTAAAATTGTGGAATCAAGTCCCCTATTTACTGGAGATTCATTTAACATATCTCCAAACTACAATTAATGACAATAACAACTCAATTATTTCTATAGATACAATGATATGTATCTAGATCTAGAATTAGAAGTAAACTATCCTAAAATGCGTAAAAAATTTACTAACTAGAACATATACCAATCTGTTGTTTGTATCATCATTCTGAATGACCTCCTTCCAACCATCATGAAAAAAAATTTCATACTCCTTAAGATCTTCTACTGACATGGTATCTAACTCCGCATCTGTTTTATAAACAAAAATGGCTCGAGAATTGGCTTCCGCTCACTGACGGTTCAAACCAACATCAACGCCATAAAAAATTGAATCCAAATTTTCCCCGATTGCATTCCTAGCCTCTTTTCCAACCTCTGATGAATCTCGCAACTCTGAATGTGAAGAAAATGCCCATGTTGAGTGAGATATTAAAGTTCGTGGAGGCCTCTGCAATGTCACATTTTGATATACCCCTTTTCTATCATATGCTTGTCATTTACCAACCCCATAATAATCGGACGATATACTAGTATAATCAGCGTGCATGTCCATGAAAAACTCTGCATAAAAGTGTCTAGAAAAATAATGTGGAACCTCATCGTTCCACGATAATTTCCCATATGCTGCCAAAAATCTGTTATACAAATGTCCTGCTATGTTGGGGTGCTTAAAATATTGCATCTTCAACATCTTTCACTTTGGCCCATCTTTGAAATTGAACATCGAAATTGTGTTTTATTTTGAAACTTTATTTTTTACTGTGTCTCATTTATCAGAGCCCATCACATCTGACTTTTTTCACCTCATCAAATTGATAAAACTGTCAGTGGTTGGCCCCATCTTTTGATATGCATCCATAAAGTTTTTCAATGAATGAAAAACAATCTGCAAGCTTTGTTTACTCTCCCGAGGGAGATCCAAAATCTTCAAATCATTTTCCAACCTGCTTTTAACACCTGAGCATCGCTTAAGGGTCATTGCTTCAGTAATCCCTTCCCAAGGAAGCTTATCACATACATCTGAAGGATAGGTCGACGTAGGCGTGTAATCTTTTGTTTCTTGATAACTTCGCCTCCTAAATCCAACTTCACCCTCTTCACCAACATAAAATCTTCGTGACACCCACTCTCTCTTTCATTGCCTTCCCTCGCACTAAACTCATTGTCTACACACACATTTGAAAGTGATTACAACATTTAACTTGACATAAATATAAATACACAAAAATACAACAAAAATAAACAAAATCAAAGAAAATTACCAAAAATATTTTCTTGTCCTAATGTATTCCCTACATTCTCAGGTGTAGGAGTATCAATGTGAAACCTATCTAAGAATGGTGCATCCATAGCATTTGCTTGAGAACATTCTTGAGTTGATCTATTCACAGACTCATTTGATAATCTCCTTTGACAATATTGTCGGTGATCACTCAAAGTCTCAGTCGAAGAAGGGGTTCCTCTTCTTCCTTATTGGGATAGCCTAGAGTGTTTGTGATGAATGTTTGGAGACTTATTTCTCGACATATCGCCTCAATATCTATCCTTTGGAAATTCATGAATATGAAAGTTCATAAGTTTTAGAAACATTAAATGGAAATACTAAATGTATAACACAAGCATTTAAGAACATATATTGAAAAAACTAGAACAAATATATTTTTTACAATCATTGACAAAAACAATCAGTGACAAAACATTTACTTGAAACTAAAACAAGAAACAATATCACATAATACATGTTGTTACTATCCTCTTAGATACATGCTTAGAAAAAGATTCAAGGGATCATTGATCAAACCCTCGGGGCAGATCTCATCATGACACATGGAACAAATTGCCAAGGAGAACTTTTAGGGTAAAATATCAATAGACTAACCAACAACATACACATGTGGCACCAAGAAAAGAAGAGAACGACAACATACTCAATGTGGCATTAGCAAGGAGATAAAGAGGAGGACACCAACAAAAATATGAGGAAGGCGACACTAGCAAGTAGAACCAAAATCCCCAAACAATAACCAAGAAGAGGTGTCATAGCCACACAATTAAATAATTAAATAAGTCAAGAGAAACAAGTCAAGGAAACTAACTTTGTTTAGGAAAAAGAAAAGAAACAAAACCAAAAACCCACACAACAATTAAGGGGGGCATACTTCAAGCAAGGGTGGTCTCAACACAAAGTCAACAATTAAATTCTTCCAAAGTCAAGAAGGCTAACTATCTTTAGGTAAAGCACAAAACCAAAAACCCACACAACAATTAAAGGGAGCGTAAGTCAAACAAGGGTGATTCCAAGACAAAGTCAACAATTAAGTTCTTCTTGAATGGAAAAATGTCCACATGATTCTCATGATATTTACTTATAAGTTTTTATCATCCCAACATAAAAGGAATATTAGTAATGTGATCATGCTCTTCTTTGGATTTTATTTAGTTTATACATCTATTGTTCTTCAATAATAGGACAAGCTCGAATTCAAGCTTGTCCCTGTACATGGACAGGTCCAAATTTGGATCTATCATCCCATTTGATAAACATATTATACCTCTACTTGTATGTGCCCAATATGGTCTATGTGTTGTTGTGTCTTTTTTTTACTCTATTGTGTCTGCATCCTATTGTGTTCATAAATTATTAATTTATAAGAGGTTTGGGCCTATCCATGTACAAGGACAAGCCTAAATTCGATCCTATCCATGTACATGGAAAGGGCCAAAAATTTCCCTATCCATGCCCATGGACAGGTCAAATGGGCTTATCTATGCTTACTATTATAGATGTTGATGCCAAGGTTAATAACAATCTTGAAATGGTTAGGTGGTCATGTCAATTTGATCTCCAGGTAAAGCTCTAGAAGTTGACTAAGTAACATCCTAGCTAATTATAATTCCACTAGGTCAAGATATAAAGCCTACAATAGCACTAGTAGTAGATACAGTTCCTAGGAATTCTATATGCTTACTAACACCATAATCACATTCTTCTTTAGATAAAGGTAATCACATAACTAACACCATATGCTTACTTACAATTGTTTGAACCATTACATGATGAGTAACTATGAAGTAAGCTCTACTTTAAGCTCGATATCTACATGTTACTACTTAAACCATATGTAATAGCAGAGAATACACAATACTCATAATGTAATTAACACAAAGCTAATGTTCATTAAACTATTAGTAATATGAGATCACTGCTACTATTCATATCACCTATCAATCACATAGAGTGAGTGTATTAGTACTACTTATGATAGTGATTAGCTTATTATGATTGATTTCCATTACTTGGATATGGATTAGTACAAAACTAACTATGAGTACAACTTCCTGATATGAGTCTAATGTATCTGATTATGAACTACTAATTACACTGGTTTGAATCTCTCATTGTGTAGCAGACAATGATATTTCTTCCCATTAATTCCATAACATTCCATACTGTGAATCTCATCCTGTTACCAGAACAATGATCACTATAAGGAAGTAAATCCATTGAATAGGGATACTACTAACCTCTACCCTATTTGTCCAATTACAGTTAAAGGTTGTTGTATTAGCTATAACATAGGGTCATGAAGCAAACGACATGATTGTTAACTACAAAGGTCAGTATATTATAAGAACTAAAGGCAATAGCTTAACCTGTAATACAAGGGTAATAGAGCCATTCCATTACTATGATATTAGTAATACAGGAACAACTTAAATTAAGGTTCAACAAGGTGATATCATCTTACCTATTTACCATAATCAATATGTATTGTTATATTAATCTTATCTCCTATTAACTACATGGGATATCACTAGAAAGCAATGGCACTAAGTATCAACACCTGTATTACACTTTTATGTGATTCCAATGCTTGTGTCATAAGCTATTACCCTTATTTTCATCTATCACCATTATCGAATAGTGTGTATATTCCCCTTATTTCCCTAATCAACATTGTGGAATAGTAATAAGTAGTATGTGTTCATTACAAATAGCTTCGGTATTACTTCAATATCATGTTGGTTATCATATGCAATAAGCGTTACTTAGTGTTATATATGGTTTATATGTAAGTTCAAGCTCAAAGCTATGATACTAGCTTTATGGGTATAATCAATACAGATCCATATATTATGCATATTACTTAGTTGTATCAATACAGTTAAACATGCTATCTCAAAAACATAGGCTCTATCTAAGCTATTCACATACATCGCATGTGTTGACTTTCAATACTATGATTCTAGTCAAAGTTGATCGACACTAATATAGAAGTAATACATATGTAACTATAATGTAATCCCAATAATCTTTCCCTATTTTATATATATAGTTATACCCTTATTACACATCGAACAATGGGAAATAAATCTCATACCAATCATTACTAAGGATAGAATCCAACGACATACTAACTAGGATATCATAACCACTCTACTATGAATAGCTTGATTATGGTTGAAATGTAACTGTTTACAAGCTAATAGGATAAGATGAAAGAGTAATGATATTTATATTGATAAGCTAACTATCACTTTTGTTATGATTAAAGGTAAGAAAGAGACATATTCAAGTATGATGCAACGTGATATTGGTCTATCACATCTACTGTTGGATCATCACTATTTACATAATAAGTAACATTGATTACATTTGTTATATCCCTATGCTCTATTGGTCTAATGATTTTCTTACACTAATACAAGAGCTTAGGCTTAGTATAAAGCTTGGTTCAATACTGTAATCATATTGATATGCCATGTTCTCACTATTACACATATTCAAGCTTGTAACTGCATTGATATCATATAAGGATTCACATTCTTCTTAGTTATAAATATCCCTAATAAAGAAGAGATCAATATTACAAACCCTTATGACTCAACATTATAAGGTTATTACAACCTTTCCATATGGTTAATGTGACTAGTATTGACCTATGTTTAGAGTTAACATAGTAACCCTTTAAGGAATACTAGTATTATGCATAGTTAATATTATTCAATGGTAATAGTTATGGAAGCAAGTTTCACCCTTGTCACAACAGAGCTCATATCTCTTATCCTTGTTGATCTCTTTGATTTGCCTCATATTTGCACTGTTCATTTCCTTATATTCCCATATCTATGGTATGCTCATACAGTAAAGCTTCGCACTGTATGGAGAAAATAAGGCATAGAGAATACCATGCAATCTGTAACTAGTATTTGTGCCATATTAGTGTAAATACAAAGGGTAATAGATCACCAAAGATAATGTATAGAGGTTAAGCAAGTTGTTGCATAACTAGTAGTAACCCATATAAGATAGTTGATGTCTGTAATGGGTTACTCATAGTAATATTATGCAAGCTATTGAAAAAAATGTATATCACTATCTATGTAGATTTGAACACCATGTATAAGCTAGTCTTGTAATAGTGGATATTAAGTAACTACACATTCAATAGGAATCGTAGATTACGTTAAGTAGTGTAAGTATTGATGAGGAATCCAAGCATGCTTTATTACATAAAAACTGTAACTAATGATATTGATTACAGCTTCATAACTAACTATACTTAGTGTAATGATTCCACTTATTATGTAAATTACATGGATTTATATTCTATGTAAGATCATAGTAACTAGTGTTCTATGTTGTAACTATACAGTAAGTGTTTTTGTTGTTTTCTCATTGTAACTAGTGTTATATGTTGTAACTATACAGTGAGTGTGTTTGTTGTTGTAAATATACAATAAGTGTGTTTGTTGTACTCATTTATCATAGCTCTTGTATGATAGTAAGAGTTAAATTAATGGTGTTAATACTGATAAGAGTAACATTCAAGCTCATTCTACATTGATTACTTAGCTTAATACTAATATCGGGTAATGATTCCACTTATTATGTAAATTACATGGATCTCTATTCTGTGTAAGCTCATTGTAACTAGTGTTCTATGTTGTAACTATACAGTAAGTGTGTTTATTGTTTGCTCATTGTAACTAGTGTTCTATGTTGTAACTATACAGTGAGTGTGTTTGTTGTTGTAACTATACAGTAACTGTGTTTGATGTGCTCATTTATCATAGCTCTTGTATGATAGTAAGAGTTAAAGAAATGGTGCTAATACCGATAAGAGTAGCATTCAAGCTCATTCTACATTGATTACTTATCTTAATACTGATATCGAGTAATGATTCCACTTATTATGTAAATTACATGGATCTCTATTATGTGTAAGCTCATTGTAACTAGCGTTCTATGTTGTAACTGTACAGTAAGTGTGTTTGTTGTTTGCTCATTGTAACTAGTGTTCTATGTTGTAACTATACAGTGAGTGTGTTTGTTGTTGTAACTATACAGTAAGTTTGTTTGTTGTGCTCATTTATCGTAGATCTTGTATGATAGTAAGAGTTAAAGTAATGGTGTTAATACTGATAAGAGTAACATTCAAGATCATTCTACATTGATTACTTAGCTTCATACTGATATCGGGTAATGATTCCACTTATTATGTAAATTACATGGATCTCTATTTTGTGTAAGCTCATTGTAACTAGTGTTCTATGTTGTAACTATACATTAAGTGTGTTTTTTGTTTGCTCATTGTAACTAGTGTTCTATGTTGTAACTATACAGGGAGTGTGTTTTTTGTTGTAACTATATAGTAAGTGTGTTTTTTGTGCTCATTTATCATATCTCGTGTATGATAGTAAGATTTAAAGAAATGATGTTAATACTGATAAGAGTAACATTCAATCCCATTCTACATTGATTACTTAGCTTAATACTGATATCGGGTAATGGAAGTTGAAACCAATGCTATCATAGTAGATGTTCTAAGCTTCCATAAGGTGAAAAATAGAACATACATTTTCAATGAAGTGTAATTTGAACTATCAGTTTTCAAGACTGTGTTTGTAAATGGACAAGGCCAAATATGTCCCTGTCCATGTATAGGGATAGGCCTGAATTCAGGCCTCTCTCTGTACATGGACAGGGCCAAATATGGCTCTTTCCATTTATAGGGACATGCAAGAATTAGAGCATATCCCTGTATAAGGACACAGACATATTTGGACATGTCCATGTACAAGGACATGCCCGAATTCGAGCATGTCCCTTTACATGGACAGGGCCGAATATGGCCCTGTCAAAACTATAAAATTTGCAAAAATTAAAACTACATTATGAAAATGACAACTATAACAAAAACTAAAACTAAAACTATAAATGATATGAAAACACTTCATATCATTTTTTTCCTAACTCTTCATAACTCTAAAAAATTAAAACATCTATCAAGTTTAGTAAAAAATTACTTTTTTGGAAATGTTTTGACAGGGTTGTATTCGACCCGGTCCATGTACATGGACATGCCCGAATTCAAGCCTCTTCCTCTACATGGACATGGCCGAATATGGCTCTGTCCATGTACAAGGACATGCCCGAATTCAGTCTTGTCCCTGTACAAGGACATAACCATATTCGACCCTGTCCATGTATAGGGACATGCCTGAATTCAAGCCTGTCCCTGTACATGGATAGGGATGAATACGACCCTGTTAAAACTCTAAATTTAAATCTAAATCTAAAATTTAAAACAAAAACTAAAATTTAAAACAAAAAAATAATATTAAAACTAATTCAAAAACAAAACAAAAACGAAATCCAAATTGGAACTTACGTGATAGCTTGCAGTTCCAACGTCCGCCTGACTGCAGAAGCAACTAACAAGAAACACCAACGTCCACCTTCTCGCCCTCAGTTGCAATGTCCTCCCTCAGCTGCAGTGTCCTCTCACAGCTGCAATGTCTGCACGTCCTTAGCACTCACAATGTCTGCATCGCTCACAACCTCATCAATTTGTAAAAACTGTTGCATGAGTGATGTAGTTCAAATATATAAAAATGTTTTCGACCGAAAGAATGTTTCAACTAAAATAATGTTTCGGTCAAAAGAAGCTCGATCGAAAATGTCTTTCGTCCAAAAGAGTATTTCCTCCGAAAAGATGTCACCGAATGAAAAAAATCGGTCCAGCTAAAATTGTACATGAAAATTGAGGGTGTCATCAGGACACTGTTCGATTTGACATTCCAAGGTTCGGTCGAAACATGTTTCGGCTAAAAAACTAGTACTTTTGGGCGAAAAAATGTCTTTCAAAATTTTTGAGACCCGATTGTCACGAAAGTGTTATCCACCTTCATGAATTTACCCATATCTGACACACTGTCGCCGGTTATGCCAATGATCCTAAGGACCAAAAGCTCCTTGAAATCAACAATTATTTCTGGAAGATACGCATCAGAAGTCCGACGTAACTACACATCGCATATGTGACGTACATATGGTATATTTGATGGATATTACTATCGTACTGGGAGTCGGATATCTGAATCTTCTGTGTGTCATATATGCGACGTCTATACAGTGAATCCAATAGAGGTGCTATACCTTTGATGGATTTTACTATCAGAATGTTCATAAGATATTCAATGGACACATTTGTCGAATAAGCTACAAAACTATTGAATTGTCGAGTTGTCGAATAGTCGACAAAAATTTATATATTAAAAAAAAAAATTGCATTACATTTCTTCTTCTTGAAGTGAAAAAATCCTAGAGGTTCTCTAGGCCATGTGTGCTAGTAGATCCATCCTGGGAATGTTTTAATTTCCTCCAACCTACCATCTCATGACTTGGATTATATTTCCCCCATTTTGTGGAAAATAATCTAGTGGTTATCCTTATTATCCCAACTGTGTGTCCACCAGAGATGCCATTGAAATTCTAGCACCATATCAATCTAACTTTTTGGTGGAAATCTACTTGCATTATAAATTGGAAAGATATCTATGATCCATCTACATAATAAGAGGAAAGTTTTCATTGAGGATTTAAATCAATTACAGTGTTCTCTGTGACTACTTGAAATGTGCATTTTACTGCTAGACTTGCACCTGATCCCATTGCAATACCATTAACAAATTCTACATGAATCAAACAAAGACAAATAAAATAAAGACATCAACTGTTCCTACTCAACTCATGTCACTTGTTACTGCTATAAGAAGACTTGGTTTCTTCCAAGTTTCCATCTCAACATTTTTTAAGTTGTTGAAAAAAAATGTTTTCACATCATACATCTTTTAGCTTCTTGTTCTATAGCATTTCTTTATCTCTATAACCAAGTTGTAGATCCAATCTGCAGATCCCATTCTAGAATATTAGCTACAACATATCACAAATTCAACTACTTCAAGGCATTATCATACTTCACAAGAAGATCTCGTTACTCTTTCTGTCCTTTCAGAAGTATTCTCTTTTATATATTCCACTATACATATGAGAGCTACAAATCACAACTATAGATCCTAGTTTCTACCTCTAGCTGTAGATCCCTAATATTCTACATTCTTCAACTCTTTATCATTCTACAAGGATATTCTGGCTTCAAAATTCAACATCCTGGAATTCTATAACTCAAAATTGGGGTATTACTTTCCCCGCCCCCTTATTTTGGCATTTTCCTCAGTGTATATACAAAATAATAAGACTTGGTTGCTTCCAAGTTTCCATCCTAACATTTTTTAAGTTGCTAACAAAATATGATTTCACATCAGACATCTTCTTTTCAGCTTATTGGTCTATAACATTGCTTTACCTCCATAACCAAGATGCATATCCCATTCCATAAGCTTAGCTACAACATATCACAAATTCAACTACTTCAAGGCATTATCATACTTTACAAGAATATCTCATTACTCTTTCAATCCTTTCAGAAGCGTTCTCTTTTATATATTCCAATGTACATATGATTTGTAGATCACAACTGCAGATCCTATCCGATACTTCCAGTTGTGGATCCCTAATCTTATACATTCTTCAACTCTTCAGCATTCTACAAGGATATTTTGGCTTCAGAATTCAACATTATGGCATTCTATAACTCAAAATCGGGGTATTATATTCCCCTCCCCCTTATTTTAGCATTGTCCTCAGTGCATATACAAAAGAAGAAGACTTGGTTGCTTCTAAGTTTCCATCTCAACATTTTTTAAGCTATTGAGAAAACAAGCTTTCACATTAGACATCTTCTTTTCAGCTTCTTGTTCTATAGCATTGCTTTATCTCTATAACCAAGCTACAGATTCAAGCTGCATATCCCATTCCATAGGCTTAGCTACAACATATCACAAATTCAGCTACTTCAAGTCATTATCATACTTCACAAGAAGATCTCATTACTCTTTCTGTGATTTCATAAGTATTCTCTTTTATATATTATGTTGTACATATGAGCTACAGATCACAACTGTAAATCTTAGCTGCTACTTCCGGTTACAAATCCCTGATCTTCTACATTCTTCAACTCTTCAACATTCTACAAGGATATTTTGTCTTCTGAATTCAACACTCTGTCATTCTATAACTCAAAATTGGGGTAGTACTTTACCCTCCCCCTTATTTTGGCATTGTCCTTGGTGCATATACAAAATAAGAAGACTTGGTTGCTTCCTAGTTTCCATCTCAACATTTTTTAAGCTGCTGAAAAAACAAGATTTCATATCAGACATCTTCTTTGCAACTTCTTAGTCTATAGCATTTTTTTATCTCTATAACCAAGCTGCAAATCCCATTCCAAAAGCTTAGCTAAAACATATCACAAATTTAGCTACTTCAAGGCATTATCATACTTCACAAGTAGATCTCATTACTCTTTCTTTCCTTTCAGAAGTAGTCTCTTTTATATATTCCAGTGTACATATGAGCTATAGATCACAGTTGCATATCCTAGTTGCTACTTTTGGCTGCAGATCCCTGATCTTATATGTTCTTCAACTCTTCATCATTCTACAAGGACATTTTTCTTTTAGATATCAACATTCTAGCATTCTATAACTCAAAATTGGGGTATCAATTTCCCTTCCCCCTTATTTTGGTATTGTCCTCGGTGCATATACAAAAGAAGATGACTTGGTTTCTTCCAAGTTTCCATCTCAACTTTTTTTAAGTTGCTGACAAAACAAGATTTCACATTAGACATCTTCTTTCATCTTCTTGGTCTATAGCATTGCTTTATCTCTATAACCAAGTTTTAGATCCCATTCCAGAAGCTTAGCTACAACATATAAAAAATTCAGCTACTTCAATGCATTATCATACTTCACAAACATATCTCATTACTCTTTTTTTCCTTTTAGAAGTATTATCTTGTATATATTTTGTTGTACATATGAGATGCAGATCATAGCTACAGATCCTAGTTTCTACTTTCGGCTGTGGATCCCTGATATTTTACATTCTTCAACTCTTCAAAATTCTACAAGGATGTTTTGGCTTCCAAATTCAGCATTCTGGCATTCTATAACACACTTCATTTTTTCTGGATGGTCTCTCCCATGACCATTGGTTTGTATGTTTTCAAAATTTTCTCATGTATGCATACATTTATTTTATTTGCTTAATTCATTTGATGTTTTAATCATTAATTCCTATGCAAAGTTATCATGTTGTCTCGTGGTATGGCCAAACCTTAAGTTGGGGGGATTTTCCTTATGTTAATATGATTGTCCATAAAAAAGGACTTTAAAACTTTTTCATATCCTTGTTTTGCAATAATATCACGACGAATGTTCCAATTCCCTGAATGATTATAATGTCCTATCATATGCATGCATAATCATAATGGCATATCCCACGCATGTTTATAATTCAAGACCAAAACTTACCCTTGATTTAACATGCAAGGAATTCATGCATGAAAAGGAATACGTTGGATTAATTCCTTCTGTCTTTGATCATTTCAAGTTATTCCTTCCTACAAATTCCACAATGATTCCCAAGTTATCTTATTGTTGACCACTTGATTCGTTCCGATGGGAGGACCCCCAATCTGCCATCAACATGTAGGTGTTGCGGTGGTGTATAAACATGATCAAACAACTACAATATTGAAATGAGAAGATTGGTTGGGGTATTTTCAAATATTTTAGGGACTTGACACTGAACTTTCCATCAAATTCGCCCAAGGTATACATGGTTCCATGACTAGAGTTAGGGGTATCAAAATTCTAGTGAATAATGAGTATATTGCAAGAGTAACAGGCTTAGATGGTCATGGGGAGAGATGGTTTAATCGTTGACTAGATTATACTGATATGAAAGATGAATTTGTCAGAGGAACCAACGAGCAGTTGCATGGAGGCTCAAAGAGAATTCTCAAGAGCTCATTAGATGAACCTTGGTGACATGTTTCCCTGTGTGTTTAGAAACTTTTGACTTGTGAGGGTCCATATCAGTTATTGTATGGCTACCATTTTCGATTATTGGTTCATTTGATGCACCACAAGTATGTGAGCACTCCCTATTTATTGTTGAGGTCCTTATAATTGATGAGTTCCAAAGCACAAGAGAACCATAATCCAATCAGAAGTATAACCCATCATGGGTTGATTAAATTGATGGCATGTGATGCTTTGTTTGTCATTGGAAGAAATTGAGAATCTTTTTTTTAATCTGAGGAACATGCATAAGAAGCTTCAGTCTAGGAAGAGGAATAGATATAGGAAAGAGGATCAGATATACATATGGATGCAGAAGTTGTCGATACATCCTCATAGGTTCCTGATCAAGCAGATGATCTTGATAAAGAAGAGATGTCAGTTGAGGAAGAGAATAAATCAGAGGGATATGGAGCATGCACTGATGTGGCTGCAGAAGCTACAAAAGTCATAGAAGTTGTAGGTCTATTGTCTAGGATTCAAAAGGAAGAAAAAATAACATAAATACAAATGAAACTTTAGCATTGCAAAGGTCGTTATGACTAGAAAAAAAGGAATTAGGGAATATTCCTAGTCATGTATGCCTTGCAAAATGGAGGAAATTTTCCAGGGACCTGTAATTATTTTTGATGAAGAAGAAGATGAATCCTTTGGAGAAGATGGTGTGGTTATAGCAGTTATGGATTTGGGAAAACCAGTTAGCGAATTGAGCCAGAAAATGAAGAAAACCTCGACTGTAAGTAATAGACCCTTGTACAATAATTCACATTATCAATAGGCCTATCAGAAGATGAAGCGAGCTAATATTAAATTTCTCATAAGAAATACAAAATTAAGGGAATAATTGGGGTAAGTAAAGGAGAAATTGAAGCTATATGAGTGTCGTGAGGGTTTAAACATTTTGTTCCAAGGAGTCAAAAATTTATATCATTTGTTGTCATCAGATTCACTTGATGACAACAAATCAAAAGAAAATTGGCTATAGGAAGTAGGAGAAGAAAAGAAAAATGGAATCAAGACAAGACAACGAATTTTGCATCAGAAGACAGTGTAGCATTGAAATAACAAGTGGAAAAGTGGCAAGAAAAGGTAGAGGTACTTTAAAAAAAAATGGACAAATTGATGGAAAAGAAAGAAACAAGAGAACCTTTACAGAGAGCCCAAAGAATGAGGTTTTGACATGCCCAACTAGAAATATCAAGGTTACAGAAGGTGATAGAGGTGTTGAAGTTTGATAAACAATATGTGTGCCATATGGGGCATGCCATTAGGGCATACTTTGTGCCTACACCAATTTACTCTATTTTTCTCAAGAGTCAAATGGATTCATTACATGCCCGTGCTCTTGCTGCAGATGTTAGATGTTACATTAACTTTGTAGATCGATTTTTGGCCTTGTACAAGATTTTGGGTGAAGAAGATAAAAATATTCTTTGTGAGTTGTATCAGTTTGACATGGTGATGATATGACACACTAAATGGGATCCAAACCCATATGTTTGTTATGTACATATCAAGGATTTTACATCCTTTCTGCAGACCCAAATTCAATGGAACAAATACATGTCCTTTGTTGATAGAATTGATAAGACATAAGGATTCAAATTAATAGGTGAGACTAATACTACCAAGTTGTTTGAAGAAAGAATTGAAATAGTGAAAAGTACAATGTTTGTTTCTACCTTAGAAGAAAATCAAAATAAAACCCTCTCCTTTTGTGAAAATTGGATTACCTTAAACAAGCTTGAGACAATATTTTGCATACAAAAGAGGTTGCAATAACTTTCATTTGAACAGGAGAAATGGGAACCCTTGTGTTTATATGTTTTTCACCCAGCATTGGACATAGTACTCAGATATACATATTTCTCAAAAGCATTGGGGACCCAATGGATTGGATTGAGGTTCCATTTCCCTATCGTTTGGGAAATTTTAGAGCTTGGGAAAGAAGAGTAATTTTGGAAAGAAGTCATCAGTCAACAGGGCTATAGGTTGCCACAGGAATAAGGCCGAACAAGAATTGATTGGATTCGGTAGTATTTGGAAAATGTTCCCCATAGGGAACTAGACCCTGAATCTTCAGAGTAATTTGTTTCATTAGGAAATGAAACCACTACAGTTGAGGGGTGATGTTGAGACTCCATTTTTCTATTTTCTATTCCTATCCATAAGCCTTTTTTACTAATTTTTCCCTTCATAGTCCATGAGGGAAACATTCATTTTGGGGAAAACATGTAACTTTGCATAAGTAAAGTCTTGTAACATACCCGACCACCCACAGGCCGGGGCATGCTACCTTCAAGCTCGCCCTTGGACTTCTTTCTCTTATAGATACCTTTTTAAAAATTAAAGATGTATAAAAGAAAAGACTTTAACGACATGCACAACAGTAGTCAGCAAGAATGCATAGTCTAAAGATTCAATTCAACAATAATTAAATATACAACAGAAATACATTCATATACATGCAAATGATACCATATTAGAGAACACTTATCTTTATG
>JASDQU010099800.1:318369-342990 GCA_032191745.1 Picea mariana
CAAGAACCTCTTGGCCTTCCCCAAGAAGCTCACTTAATCGATCCCCTCCCTTAGACAAAAAGGGTAATTAGAATAGGAATAAACAATTATCCCCTCAATCCCCCTCTCTTTTGGAATCATAGCCCCCTATAACTCTAGTCCTTGTCCTTCTAGCAACCAACCATGTATTTATTATTAAAAATGATAAAAACATTACATGTCTTGGGTACACTGGCCTTTTAATAATTGTTTGGGCACTCTGGCCTCTCAACATTGTAACAATACATTATTTAAAAATGGGGGTTCAAAACCTGGGGTGTTACATCCCCTCCCCCTTATTTTGGCATTGTCCTCAGTGCATATACAAAATAGAGATCAAAATCTCAAATTTATTCAAAAAGTTGCAGGTATTCTTCCCGCATGGAATCTTCATGCTCCCAGGTAGCATCTTCAGGACCGTAGCAGGTCCACTGAACTTTTACCAGCTCTATAACTCGATTTCGGAGCATTTTGACTTTTTTGTCCAATACTCACACTGGCTAAACCTGAAAATCTCCCTTTGTCTCTACTTGAATCAGATGCCAATAAATAACATGGTTAAGATCATGTACATATTTCTTTAGTAAAGAGACATGAAATACATTATGCACATTCATGGAAGAAGACAATGCAAGTATGTATGAAACTGACCCTATTCTGTCCAATATTTCAAATGGACCACAAAATCTAGCTGCCAGCTTTGTACAACTACCTAATTTCAAAGATCTTTTCTTGGGCTTCATGTTCAAAAGTACATGCTCCCCTAATTTAAATTCTCTAGTTTTCATGTTCTTGTCTACAGAAACTTTCTGTCTATCCTAAGATGCCTTTAAATTTGCTTGATCTTGACCACTTGTTCTTCCATGTCCTTGAGCAACTTCGGCCCAAGTACCACTCTATCTGTTGGGTTGTCCCAACTTACTAGAGTATCGCATTTCTTACCATACAAGGATTCAAATGGGCTCATTCTCAATGAAGCTTGATACCCATTATTATATGCAAACTCAACCAAGTGTAAGTAATCTTCCCACTTAGATGGCTTATCCATCACATACATTCTCAGCATGTCTTCAATTATTCGATTGGCTCTCTTTGTTTTCCCATCTGTCTAGGGATGATATGATGTGCTAAAGTTTAGATTTGTGCCAAATCCTTTAAACAATCCCCTCTAGAAATTGGAGGTAAATTTTGTATCTCTGTCCGAGACAATTTTCCTAGGTACCCCATGCAACCTAGCAATTTCCTTCATGAAAATTTCTGCAATATTAGTTGTTGTATGCATTGTCTTCATAGGCACAAAATGAGCAGCCTTTGTTAATTTTTCAACCACCACCATCATTGAATCATGTTGCTGATTCATTCTGGGTAATCCTGTGATGAAATCCATGGTGATCACTTCCCATTTCTTCTCTGGAATTGGCAATGGCTGCAACAAACTTGTTGGGTGCCTCAACCTTCACCTTTTGACATTCCATACATCGAGCGATGTAATCGACAACATCCTTCTTCATTACTGGCCAAAAGAACTTGCTTCTTATTGCTATAATTGTTTTCTGGTAACCAGGATGTCCATCATAAGGAATATCATGCATTTCCTTCAGTACCAAATTCCTCAGTTCTCCATAACTATGAACATAGATTCTATTTGTATGCATGAGTAGTCTGCCTTCCTTTATCTCATACTCTATTTTCTGTTGTACATCTCCTTGCTGTAAGTTTTCCTTCACCTATAGGTAATGCTGCTCTATAACAAGACCATCTAAAATTCTGCTCTTCAAGTCTGACTGATGCATATTGACAACAGTATCATGCATGAGATGCACTCTTCTACTAAGTGCATCGAAAAATTTATTCTCCTTTCCCTTGATATGCTTGATATCAAATTCATATTCACTTAAAAATTCCAACCATCTTGTTTGCTTGGAATTCAAGGTTGGTTGTTCAAAAAGATACTTCAGGCCAATGTGGTCTGTCCTTACTTCAAATTTCTTCCTCATGATATAATGCCTCCACATTATCAAGGCGTGAACAATGGAAAAAAGTTCCAAATTGTGGGTGGCATAGTTCCTCTCATGTTACTTAAGCTTTATGGACTCATAGCCAATGACATGCTCATTTTGCATGAGGACTCCCCCAAGTCCTTCCTTACATGCATTTGTACATACCACTAGTTTCATTTGAGTCAACAATCTTTAACACAGGTGCACTAGTAAGTAATTCCTTCAACAGATTAAAATTCTTTTCACACTTGAGTGTCCATTCAAATTTAGTTCCCTTCTTTTGCAAAGAAGTGATGGGATGAGAAATCTTAGAGAACCCTACTATGAACCTTCTGTAGTAGCCAGCTAATCCCATAAAAGATCTGATGTCTGACACATTTCTGGGTGTTGGCCATCCTCTAATGGCTTCGATCTTCTCTGGATCTATTTCTATGCCCTGCTCTAAAATAATGTGTCCCAAGTAATGGATCTACTTTTGATAAAAAGAACACTTAATTAGTTTGGCATACAACCGATGTTCTCTCAATACTTGCAACACCAGTCTTAAGTGATGTTCATGCTCCTCTTCAAACTTAGAATAGATACGTATGTCATCCAGGAATACTATGACAAACTTATCCAAATAATTTCTGATAATGCCATTCATTAATCACATGAAGACAACTGGTGCATTGGTCAGCCCAAATGGCACCACTACAAATTCATAATGCCCATACCTAGTCCTAAAGGTTGTCTTATGAATGTCTTCTTCCTTGATTCTTACCTGATGGTATCCTACCCTCAGTTCAATATTTGAGAATATATTTGCTCCTCTTAGTTGATCAAAGAGGTCATCAATTCAAGGTAGAGGATACTTGTTCTTTATAGTTTACTTTCTCAGCTGTCAGAAGTCAATACACAGCCTCAAGGTTACATCCTCTTTTTTGACAAAAAAATTTGGTGCTCCCCAAGGTGAAACACTTGGACGTATGTACCCTTTCTTAAACAATTCCTCCAACTTCATTTGTAATTATTTTAACTCTAGTGTGCTCATTCTATAAGGTGTTTTTCACACTAGGGCAGATCATGCCACTAAATCAATTGAGAAATCTATCTCCCTTCTTGGTGACAATCCGGGTATTTCTTGAAATACATCTTCAAATTCCTGTAGTAACGAGAAATATTTGAGGCTTGGTCCCTTTGTATTATCTGGCTCTTCCACATGAGCTGCATATAATTGACATCCTTCCTAAAACATCTTTTTATATGTAAGGTTGAAATCTCCCTGATAGAGATGGGTCTTGGAACTCCTTTCATAGTTCTCTGTGTTCCATTTCCATCAAGACATGTAAATGTCTTGTTATGACAATCTAGGACAATATTATGCTTATCCAACCAATCCATTCCAATCAGAATATCATAAGACCACAATGGTATGATATTTAGATCAATACTAGTATTCACGCCATTAAGACTTATGGAACAACTTCTGACCATATCAAGGAATCTTCTTTCGATTCCAGTGGCTAACTGAACCAAACTTTATTTTCCAAGTTTACTCTTCTCCAAATGTAATCTATCCACTATCTTAGGATCAATGTAGCAATGATTTTCTCCTGAATCAATCAAAATAGCAACATGTTGATTTATGATCTTACCTTCCACCTCGGTCATATTGGATTGGTACTCTGCTTTTCGATCATCTAAAGTTGCATAGATTCTTCCCATATCTTAGACTGTTGTAGCCTCTTGGATGTTGTGCACAATATTCACTCTATCCTTTCTGTGTGGGCAATCCTTTTACAGGTGATCTTCCTTGCATCCCCAACATTGCATTGGTTGTCTTCCCCTTTTTCCAAAGGAATATTCTTTCTTGAAATATCCCTTAGCATACTGATCTTGATGATTTCTATTAGGCTCATTCCTATTGAAGGGAGGTTTGAATCCTTTCCTCCTCTGATCGAAATTCGAATTCTCCTTGTCCTTCCAAGATTTCTACATGGATTCTCTTCCCTAGCCTTGCTCATATAGGTATTTAGCCTTCTTGATGGCCTCAATCAAGGTCTTGGGTTCATCATACTTGATCTTTTCCTTATAAAACGTTGGTAGTTCACTTAGAAATCTCTGTATTTTCACTTTATCATCACCAATGAACCTGACATACTTTAACAATCCCAAGAACTTCTTCTTGTACTCTACCATAGTCATGCTTCCCAACCTGAGTTCAAAGAACTCCTGCATTTTCTTTTCATAGAAATGCTCTGAGAGGTACTCCTTCTGGAAGTAATTCTTGAACTGCTTCCAAGTGATCCTACTTTCATTAACATTTTCCACTTTCTTTAGTTGGTCCCACCACATTGTAGCTTTTCGGTGTAAATGGTAGGTGGAAATCTTGGCTTCTAGGTTTGATGAATAGTTATGCAACTGAAAATATCTCCTGAGCCCAAGAAACCATGCTTCAACATCATCTTCCCTTTCTCTTTCACCATCGAAGGAAGGTGGCTTGAGCTTCCTCAACTCTCCTTGCAAACTATATATCTATTTTTTCCTTCTTTGGTGTCTGATAGGAGACACCTCTGCACTGCTTACAAGATCTTCTTATTCATAAAAACTTCTTTATTAGTAAGGAGGTGAGTGGTGTCCATGAGCTCTGCTAGCACTTCTAGAATAAACAGATCTTCCATGATCATTCCTTCTTTCATGGCACCTTCCTTCTATTAATATTGTGGTAGCTTCGACAGGTACGAACCTCTATTGTGACCTATGATGAGATTAGAATACTCCAAAAAGAAGCAAAGAAGCGAAGGAAACCCTAGACAAGTTGTCGGCTGCAGAAATATATTTAATATGAATTTATTAGTACCCAGGAGGAGAAGTTGACCCCAGTAAAACTACCCAGACTACTATAAATATAGGGCTCCATTTCTCATTATCATCATCTTAGCAATGGCAGAGAGAACTGAATCTACGCAGGTGCAGTTGTAGCTTGTGCGCAAGTTTCTGGGAAGGTGTGCACTAGCCTCTGAGTGGGATTATCTGATCAACTTGGTTTCTATTCTTGCTTGGTGCATTAGCCTCTCTTGGCTATTGGATTTCTACCAGGATTCTCTTCTCTGTCAAGGTCAAGGTTCTCGGAGGGTGGCTTCAGCCTATGGTTGGGTGACGAGGGTATCGTCAATGGTAAAACAAGCACAATCTTCTATATTCTAACACCTTCTTCCTCTTGTCTTGAGTTTGATCCCTTCTTCGTTTGTCTTTGCAACTGATTTAAGCTCTGCAACACTCAATCATTTATCTGACTTTTCTCTCTCATCAGTCTCTCATTGTCTACTTGTATCTCTGCACTTTCATCTTCAGGCTTCTTACCGTTTCTAGTAAAGTTTCCTACTCTCCTTTTCCCTTGTGTCCATTGGACTATGTTTCTGCATTACCAACTATGGTATTCTGGACTTTGGCCTCATTACCATGACTAGAGGCTCCCTCGCCTTCTTCCATATCCTCAATATGCATCCTGAGTTGATGTGTTTAAACCCCTTAATTATGCAAAATATGCAAGAAACCATTTTGTTAGAATTATGCATATGATAAAAAAAATTGCCAAACCATGCTACAGGTCTCTTTATTTTTTTGTTCATGGAGATCATATCCCCATTCTTTGAAAATAAAAATGTCTTGTTATCCTTGGCTAACACAAAATATCATCCTGTGTAGGTGCTTCCTTCAAACCACCTTCCCAAGTGACCACAGCTAGCAACTGCGGCTAAATCCTTCCTTAGCACTTTTCGGTCTCAAAGACAACCAATTCGGACCTTAGCCCTCCTTCCCCCAGCTCCCAATTTTCATATGACCATAGGCCATGACCCTGTGCTTAACTGAAAAGAACTTTTCCATAGCTTTGGGACTTGAAAACTTTCAACCATGAATGGATCAACGGTCCTCATCCTCTTTCATGATAAAAAATCGAGATCCACTTCGGGACTTTGCTCTTCGGGAGTCTCAACTTTCCTCGTTTGTCTCCTCCCGGAACACTTTTACCTAGATTTCATGATCTGTTGAAGGGTGTCCTCCCACAGATCAGTGGTTGTGAATCGCTTAGTCTCTTTAGGCTTCGTAAGTTTCAAACCTTCCTCCTACTCTTTCTCCCATAATGCTTTTACCCGAAGTTGACTATCCTTCAACGTGTGTCTTCTGGAATCAATGGTCGATACATACTCTGACCTTCAGGCCTTCGAGAGTTTTCGACCCAATGCAACCTGTCACATATTTCCCTTCCAAAGTGCCCAGTCTATGGACAACATGATCTGTCGCCACGTGGCGAAATACTGGAGGCGGACACATGGCCCAATCAGGCGAGTGACATGTGTCATGTTCTAACTGAATTTTCAATACTCCAAATTCTCAAAACTTACTGACACATGGCACACATCCCATGTTTCCACGTCATCTCAGGTGACGTCGGCAAGCCACGTAACTTCATAAATTTCAGGGTCCACATCACCTCCTGGTGATGTCATCATGCCCCATCACTTCATCTCTTCGGGCTTCGAGACTTCGGTGATTTCCATGCTAGCACAGTTCCAATTCTCTCGAACTCTGCATTCCCTAATTGGCCAATCTATCGCCATGTGTCCTCCTGGATCGGATGACTAAGATTCACTTCAGGTCTTCACCTGGAGTCCACAAATCTGCATCGTGTGTCCTCCTTAATCTGATGGTTGAGGCTTACTTCGGGTCTTTGGACTTCATAAATCTCAAATTTCAAAACATATCTGATCCCACTGGTTTTTATCTGAAGCCGTGGATCTGGTGACACGTGGCTCTCAGCAGATCAATGGATGAGATCCTCTTGGATGATCGGACGGTCGAGATTTACTTCGTCTCTCCGGATCTTCGGGCTTCGAGAGTTTCAAATCTCAACTGAAAACCTCTCAAATATATTTCTCTGGAGTTACTGATCTACTGACACGTAACCTCTTGTCGATCGATGGTCATGATCTACTTCGAACGATCCGACAATCGACGTTTAATTTGGGTCTCTGACTCTCTGGGCTTCGAGAGTTTCAACTCTCAAATTATCCTCTCTCACTCTTTCTAAGAGTGCTTTCACCCAGACCACACGATCAGTTGACACATGTCCTCCTATGGATCAATGGTCCCCAACTACTTCGGCTATTCAAAGTTTTGATGTTCAAGCCCTAACATGTCACATCATTGCATGCCTTTCAATTTTCGGGGGCACGCATCGACAGTTTGGAGTAACCCACTTTTTGCCTCACAATTCTCCTAATGTTGACACATAACCCCTTGGGGAAACCATGGTTTGGATTTTGGGACTACCTTGGGAACTTATCTCCCGTGCAACTTGGTTCCTCACAATGCCTCTTGTTTGTTGATCTCCCTCTCCCATGAGATTCGATGGTTGTGACCTTATCCCTTGCTTCCTTTTCATCGGATGACCCCTATTCACCTGTCCTCTGATCCAACAATCCCAGATCTCTCCTGATCCTACAGTGGAGATCGCTCCCGAATTCGAAGGGGATGGTCACGATCCTTCGAACCACTTACATGGGTCTCTGACGTTCTATCTCCCATGTAGATTCTGAAACGCCATTCCTCCTGAGCTTTTCAACTCCACAGCCAGAATTCGATCTCAACTTCGAGACTCTGACCAAGAGACCCAACCCATAATGGCTCGGTGTTTCAACCAGAAGCTCTGATACCAAACTGTAACATACCTGACCACCCACAAGTTGTGGCATGCTACCTTCAATCCTTCCCTTGGAATTCTTTCTCTTACAGATACATTTTTAAAAATTAAAGATGCATAAAAGAAAATACTTTAACGACATGCACAACAGTAGTCAACAAGCATGCATAGTCTAAAGATTCAATTAAACAATAATTAAATATACAACAAAAATACATTCATATACATGCAAATGATACCATAACAGAGAGCACTTATATTTATGAAATATGACACCAACTGGTTGCAAACCAAGGACGTTCCACCCAACCGTAGATACTACTGTTCCAAATCTCAACAACAACGTCACCCCTGAGCCAGGGATATGAATCCACAAGGATGGTTCCAGAGTGTTACTTGGCTTCCCAAACTAGTCAACACCCAATCTCTCACAAGCTTCCCATCTCTCACAACAATCCAATTACCCAGATCTCTTCTACCCATCTTGCACCACCCGAGAGAACGGACCTCCACCCTTCTCTGCCACGTACTCCCTCAGGTAGTCCTTCTCCTTATTCGGGCTCCAACACAACTAGTCTAGAATCTCGATGCTGGAAATCTTAGGACTTGCAGTTGTGAGAAACGCTGGACACAAGCCAACACATCTCAGACATGTGGGCCTCAAGTCACGGCTGGATCACTCCAACGACCACTATAGCCAACTATCTCATGGATAATTCTTTGGTAGTTCGGTTTCCTTTCCCAAGTCAATACGCATAGGAGGATGGACCAATGAATGGGTAAGTGGGTGCATGGAGGTGTGTGCATGAAAGTGCATGAGGGATAGAATGGTGTGAATGTAGAATTGAAGGAGAAAATGAGCCAAAGACCAACCCCTAATCAGACCAGAGGTGGGTTTATGTAATTTTGAGAGGGGGGGGAGATCAAGAACCTCTTGGCCTTCCCCAAGAAGCTCACGTAACCGATCCCCTCCCTTAGACAAAAAGGTAATTAGAATAGGAATAAACACTTATCCCCTCAAGCCCCCTCTCTTGTGAAATCATAGCCCCCTATAACTCTAGTCCTTCTCCATCTAGCAACCAACCATGTATTTATTATTAAAAATGAAAAAAAAATTACATGTCTTGGGCACACTGGCCTTTTAATAATTGTTTGGGCACTTTGGCCTCTCATCATTGTAGCAATACATTATTTAAAAATGGGGGTTCAAAACCTAGGGTGTTACAAGTCTTGATTATTAGTTTTGTATATCATGTGAATTAAGTGATAGATTATATTGTGTGCTTACTTGTGTACAATTTTATTTGTAGAAATGATCAACAAGGCGCGATTTGGAAGTAGTTGCAGATTTTGTTGATCTGAAATGGTCAAACAAGGCATGATTTGGAAGCAGATGGAGATGTTGTGGATCCGGTATAGATCAAAAGAAGATTGTGTTTTGACTAAAACAAGGGCGCAAAACAACATATTAGATGTGATTGATAATGAGAATGATGGATTCATATCGACATCTGATATGAATCCATCTGTTGTAGATTGTGAATCATGATTTTTGGAAGACAGTTTAATGGAAGTGCTATGTTTTAGCACAATGGTAGATTTTGTTACCAGATTGTAGTTAGAATATAAAAGTAGAATATCGAATCGATTTGATATATTCTAGATACTTTTCATATTTTTTTGTATAAAACCCTCCTCGCTTTGAAGGTTGGGGTTAACCATTTTATGAAGAATATTATTGCTCTTGTATGTTTTGTGCCATAATTTAATTAAATAAGATTTCAAGTTTTCTCTTTCAATTATGGTGTATATCTTGTTGTGTTGATTAGATATTTTCTTCTATAAATTGTTTTCAGTGTCTGGTGGAAGCAGTTAGGGCCCCCTCCTGAAACAAGATACTGTAGTTATTTTCCACAGTTAGGTTAGCATAATTCTTATTCAGTTCATTCTTTCAAATCTAGTGTAGAGTGTTTATGTATGTGTGATTTGATCATTACATTATGGTCTGGTTTTCAATGAGTTCATGGTTACCTATTATTGGAAAAATCAGTTATGTTTCATTGACTAGGTTCTCTATCTATTTAATATTTGTGTGTGAATAAATCACAGAGCTCTCATAACTGGTCTAAGATCATTGTCTTAAGTTCATCCCTACGAGGAAAAATTAGGACTATATTTGAGAACAAGTGTGGTATTTCTCTCTGTTATGCTTGTTATTTATCTGCAGTTAGATTGAGCTTTGAATTTTTCATATAATTTGCATGATATTCTATAAGTTTGTACGATCTGACATTAATGTGGTAAAGTAGTTTCATTTAAAATACATCTAAAAAAACCCCAGCAGATGTGAAGGTGGAGGGTGAGAAAAAAGGGGACGGTGGCATATATTATTTTTTATTACTACGGAAAGATAATAGAGGAAGGCTTGATCTAAATTGTTGTTCTCAAACAAAGATACTTCATGTTGAAAAATTACTAGCAAAGAAAAATTAAATTTAAAAATGGGTACCTCCTCAAAATATGTGATTTGGAGTTGGATCCAGAACTTTGTACCCTGATTTCACTAAAAGTTGTACCATGCTTTCACTACCTCCACACCTCCAAATGGTCATATGTCCATTTAATTGAATCCATCATTGTCTTGTGACTATTTCTTTGTCCCTTTCACTCTCTCCATCATTGAGAGTGAATGGCTGACAAAGACATAGTGATAAGACAACGATGGATTGAATGAAAGGGACATATGACCTTTTGGAGGTGTGAATGTATTGAAATCATGGTACAACTTTTGGGAGAGGGAATTAATTGGAGACACAAAGGAAAATGTTTATTCTTATTTTTCATGGAATTAATTATGACCCAATAGTGAGACTAGCCTACCACCCCCCCCCCCNCTCCCTTAGCAAGTGTATATAATAATTAACTATTGGACATGGTGTTATGGTGTTGGAATTGATGTAAAAAAGGGTCAATATGGTCATCATTATAAATGGCTAATATGAAACTCTCATCACGATGTAGATTGACATCCCTTAGCCACCCTTGCAACTGATGATGTCAATCACACTTCCTAGACTTATATTGGATACAACGAAACTAATTACCCCTACTTACACCCATGTAGGAGTTATATTTAGAAGGTTTTGGTAGAGGCTCGCTGGAAAATGGAGAGGGATGGTCACTCCCATGTGACATGTGATTAATTGGCTTGTTACCAAAGAAACTTTAACCAGACACAAGCTATGGAGGGTTGAGAATTGAGGAACATCCACAAGGAATTTATTGTAAGTTTTAAAAATAAAAAGTAAAGAAATGCATATAGATTCTTAAGCAAAACATAATTTAATCAATGGCTCATACACAGAGTACACAGAGATTTTATAGCGGAAACCCTCAACCGGGAAAACCTTCCTTATGTTCATATCTCAAATTTCACCATTCACCATACAATATATACAATGTTTTTAGATATTCCATAGATACCAAAAACCTAATCCCTTAATTCGGGATTAATTTAGTAAACCGCTAAAAAAAGCAAAAACCGCCCCAAAAAAAATTTCGGGGCGTTGCCCCGAACCCTGTTAACCTCGGGCTACCACCTGGTGCCAAACACTATGCGTAACCAGGGGGGGATACCTATGCCCCCTGGGACCCCCCCTAGGAAAGTGCCTTAGGCACACGACACAAAGAGCACTATTAGAGGGATTGTCAGACATAGTTTTTGAATCCGACGCGCCCACACACACACATGCAAAGAATATAACACATACCCAACATTCTCCCACTTGTTGTTTTCTTTTCATCCAAGGGTCCAGGGGATTATATAGTCAACAATATAGGGCAACAATGCCCATTGTTGCTCTACACCAAGAGAACTTTTTTGTGCTCATAGACTTTGTCAATGAATCTGCAACATTCTTCAAAGTGTCAACCTTTTCCAGCAACACCTTCTTTTCCTCAGCCATGTCTCTCACAAAGTGATACTGAACATCAATATGCTTTGTCTTCGAATGATAAGTTGGGTTCTTTGCCAAGAATATTTCACTATGACTGTCACAATCTAATCTCATTGCTTGTTGTACCAACCCAATGCCTGAACACAATCTTTGTAACCATACTTCTTCCTTGCTTGCATGAGTGGATGCCATGTATTCAACTTATGTAGTTGAGAGTACCACTATAGCCTGTCTTTTTCTCATCCAACTAATTTCTCCTCCAAATAGGTTAAACACATACCCACTTGTAGATCTTTTGCGATCTAGATCTCCAGCATGGTCTATATCAACAAAGCCATGTATGTCCACCACTATGTCCAATCTTGGTCTTCCTTGGTAGCACAATCCATAACTGGTAGTGCCACAAAGATACCTGAAGACCCCCTTTACTGTTTTCCAATGCTCCTTCCCTGGTTTTGACATATACTTGCTCAAAAATCCCATTGCATGTGCAATGTCTGGTCTAGTACAAACCATTGCATACATCAAACTGCCAACTGCACTAGCATACGGAACATGGGACATGTCCTCTTCTTCTTCCTGTGTCTTGGGACACTGATCTACAGATAACTTTACACCTATAGGAATAGGAACCTTGACCAGTTTACTTCCATGCATATTAAACCTCTGCAATATCGTCTCAACATATTTTCTCTAATTCAACCAGAGTTTTCTATTTGCACAATCTCTTTTAATCTCCATTCCTAGAATGAAGTTAGCAACACTGAGATCGTTCATGTCAAATTTGGTGGATAGCTGTGATTTCACCTCCTTGATAACATCCATTTTATTTCCTACCAACAACATGTCATCAACATACAACACTACATAAATGAAGTGATTACCAACCTACTTGGAATATACACAGTGATCACCCCTGCTTCTTACAAATCCCAATCCAAGGATGTATGTGTCAAAATTTTGGTACCACATCCTAGGTGATTGCTTTAGACCATATATCGACTTCTTTAGCTTATAGACCAAATATTTCTTTCCCTTCACTACAAAGTCTCATGGCTGCTTCATGTAGATTTCTTCTTCCAGATCCCCATGTAGGAATGTTGTCTTCACATCCATCTATTCCACTTCAATATCAAAAGCAACAACAATAGATAAAATAAATCTAATAGAAGTTAACTTAGCAACAGGAGAAAAAATATCACCAAAGTCAATTCCCTCTACCTGGGAATAACATTTTTCTACTAACCGAGCTTTGTATTTCTCCACTTTACCTTGTGCATTAAACTTCTTCTTAAACAACCATTTTCTACCAACATATTTTCTTCCATATGGCAACTCAACTATATTCCATGCCTCATTATTATATAAGGAACCCATTTCTTCAACCATGGCCTTCTTCCAGAGTTTACTATCCTCTGAATTCACTGCTTCCCTGACAGTTCTGGGATCATCATCAGTGATAGATAAAGAAAATTGGAATGGAAATCAAGTGGACTATACCTTTTTGGTTTCCTTTTATCTCTCACTGATCTCCTCAATACTAGGGTATGATGTTCTTCTTCTTATTATTCTGCTTCCTCTTCTTCAGATGATTCATATTTTGCATCATCCAACTCAAGCTCTATTTTCTCAGGTTCGTCTTATGTTGGTAGGAATTCTTGTTTGAACACATCTTTTACCTCTCTGAAAACAACATCTTGACTGTAAACACTCTTCTTGGTTTCTGGGTTCCAAAGCTTATAACCTTTCACACCATCTTTATAACCAATAAAGATACACTTTTCAGCCTTTTTATCCATCTTACTCCTATTTTCCTTTGGAACATGTACATAAGCATCACAACCAAACACTCTAAGATGCTGAAGAGAGGGTTTCTTTCCAAACCATACCTCGTGTGGAGTTTTATCATCCAACGATGATGAAGGTGATTGATTGACCAGGTAACATGTTGTACCCACTACCTTTGCCCAGAATTCTTGTCCTAACCCGACACCACTGAGCATGCTTCTTGTTTTTTCCATCAGTGTTCTGTTCATCCTTTCTGCAACTCCATTCTGCTGAGGAGTGTATGGAGTAGTCTTCTGCCTTTCTATACCACACTTCATACATAATTCTTTGAATTCATTTCCGCATAATTCTCCACCATTATCTGTTCTCAATACCTTTATTTTCTTCTCTGTCTGATTTTCTACCAGAACCTTAAACTCTTTAAATTTATCAAATACCTCAGATTTCTTTCTAAGAAAATAAATCCATGTGTTCCTTGAAAAATCATCTATGAATGAAACATAATACACAAATTTACCTAGGGATGGAACAAGAATAGGTCCAAACACATCACTGTGTATCAACTCTAACATCCCCTTTACTCTTGTAGCAACAGATGGGAATCGTAATCGATTTTGTTTACCATATATGAAATGTTCATAGAAATCAAAATCTAGAGTGCAATTAGACATACCTTCAACCATACCTTTATCGTGTAGTGTTCGAAGGCCCTTTTCTCCAATATGCCCCAGTCTTTGATGCCACAACATGGTCTTCTTTTCTGGGGCAGTAACGGTCTTGTCTCCTTCATTTCTCTGCTCAGGGACAACATAACTATTACACCCATTAGTATAAGTGCTTCCCAACAACTTGTACAGAGTTACACACCGAACTCCCCTCATCAACACTATTTCTCCTCGTACCATCTTCCAGGTGTTCTTTCCAAATATAGTATCCACTCCTGCATCATCCAACTTGCTTACAGATATTAGGCTCCTAGAAAGTTTTGGAATGTGGAGAACCCCAGGGAGAGTTCTAATCCTTCCATCTTTTAGCAACAACTTAACCCTTCCATGTCCCATGATTTTGGATGTCAAGTCATCTCCTAGGAATACATCATTACCATCATATTTTTCACATTCAGAGAACCACTCCCTGTGAGGAATCATATGGTATGATGCACCTGAGTCGATCAAACATACATCACGGTCTGCATGTGTACCTGTAGATTCCAGGTAAACATCACCTCCTTCTTCAGTGGAGTTTTTCACCTCTGTGGAAGAGGTAATATCGGATCCCTTTGGTTTTTCAACCTTCTTAGACTTGCAATATTTCTTATAATTCCCCTTTTTACCACACTTCCAACATTTCCTCAAAGATTTTCCTGGAGACTTAGATCTACCTGTAGATTTAGGTCTCCCCCCTGCAGGGTTACCAGGATTCCTGTCTTGGGTACAACCTCTTACAAATAAAGCATATGTGCTATGACTATCCATGATTTTCCGCCTCATCTCTTCAGATAACAAGGATGAAACTACATCCTCATACTTCAATGTATATTGAGTGGTACTACCAATTACTACAACCAGATTATCCCAAGAGTCTAGAAAAGAACATAACAAAGTAATACACTTATCTTTTTCTTCAATCGTAATATTAACAGAGACAAGTTGACTTACCAGAGTATTAAAGGAATTTAGATGTTCTTTCACAGAATCTCCATATTCCATCCTAAGATGATACAAATTATTTCAAAGAAACAACTTGTTTACCAGGGACTTTGATTGATACAAATTCCCCAACTTATCCCATAGTTCCTTTTCTCTAGATTCTCCCAAGACATTCAACAACACCGAATCTGTCAGGCAGAGTCGAATAGTACTCCTTGCTCTTCTGTCCAACTTCTCCCAATATTCCTTCGACATACCAACAGGTGGTGTACTAGTAGTTTGTGTACTAGTAGGTTGTGTACCAGTAGCTTGTGTGCTAGTAGACGATGTACCAGTAGGTTGTGTACCAGGATCCACAACGATCCATTTTTCTTTGTCTACAAGAAGGTCCTCCATCTTGAGCTTCCATAGCTCAATGTTTTTACCATTGAACTTCTCTATCTCAATTCTAGAAGAGCTCGCCATTCCTCTTTCTACACTCAAATCACCACTGCAAAAGATCCCACTAAACCCAGGTTTATCACAGACCCAAGATAAACTTGATCTATCAAGACCGAGCCAAACCCTCAACAACAAAGGCATCCCTCTAAAGCCAAAAATGAGCTTTGATACCACATGTAAGTTTTGAACCTATGAAGTAAAGTAATGCATATAGATTCTTAAGAAAAACATAATTTAATCAATGGCTCATACATAGAGTACACAAAGATTTTATATCGGAAACCCTCAATCGGGGAAACCTTTCTTATATTCATATCTTGAAATTCACCATTCACCATACAATATATATAATGTTTTTAGGTATTCTGTATATACCAAAACCCTAATCCATTAATCTGGTGTTAATTTAGTACACCGCTAAAAATAACAAAAATCGCCCAAAAACAATTTCGGGGCGCTTCCCTGGACTACCGCCCGATGTTGAACACTGAGTGTAAATAGAGGGGGCATACCTGCCCCCCCTGGGACCCCCCTAGGAAAGAGCTCAACACACATGACACAAGAGAACTACTAGAGGGAACGTCAGACGCAGTTGTCGAATCTGACGTGCCCACACACACATGCAAAGAATATAACACCTACCCAACATTGATGTTGGTGTAAAGGGAAAAGGAAATGGTGGCATCTATGGGATATCAATCTGGATGTATAACCATATTAGGAGAGAAGGAGGAAGATGATATGATCAACACATTTTTTCACCTTCATATGGAACTTATATTAGTAGAAAATTTGTTACCACTCCATTTGGAATTCATAAGAAAGGATGTCCCTCTATCAATTTCCATTACTACCCTTCCTATGATGACTACCGACTCATTGTCACAACCCATGTATAGTGTAGTGTATATCCCAATAGTCACAATGCATGCAACTAGTTCTAGATTTGAATTTGGTGTTTCGATCAAACAAAAATAATCTACAATGGAGTATTCAAGATAAGTGTAATGCCCCTAAGTTGTTTGCTGCTCGGAACAAGGTTTTTCTTGCTAATTTTTATGTGTCTGAGTTGTGGTTTGTTTCATATTTGCAATGGTGGCATTCTTATGGTGTAACAAAAATACAGTAAACACACAAGTGCAACAAGTAAATGTAAATGTATGGATTTTAACACAGAAATACCAACAGTATCAAATCTGGCCTTTATTTATTTATTAAGTTGATCACCATACATAGAATCTTCAGATCTGGAATAGTATAAGGAAAATTGGATGATGAAGCTGAAGATAACTTCAAAATACAATAGGATAGAGAAATATAAGTCCCTTGAAGCCTCCCAAAAGTTGCATATCGATATAGATGAATAGATATGTCTGTGTGCGCCCTTGGACCCTACAAAATCCTTGGAATAGGATCATATCTAACAGATATGACCCCTTAATCACAAATGTTGGACATAGAACAACATATATGATGTTTCTAGGCCCTGGAATAAAGTTTCTCCACCAATGGAGAATATATGAGCTTAGATCTCAGTAATCCCTCTTCAGAAAATGTGCCCTTCCTTCAGAAATTCACCCCTAATCCACAATAATTTGATAATCAAGTTAAACCCTACACTAATTGCTATAAAAGGGCTCTAGGATGATGTCAATGACTTCTGGAATAAGTTTGGTTGTAAATCTCACTTCCCCAAGTCAAATTGAGCTCTTCATCTTTAGCTAGTGTGCCCCACCTACTAGAAACACTTCAAATCGGTACCATGTCTCTTCTAAAGCTGGTAGTGATGACCTTGTAGTGTAGTAGAATGGTGAGGGAGGAATATTTCACCTCCTTGGCCAAGCTTGGACCAGGAATGGAGGGATATTTCACCTGCTTGCTGGTCTCTAGGGTTTCTTGACTCAAAACCCTCAAAACATAAGTTGTAGAGATCAAATGATCTCAATAGAAAATAGCATGAATGAGGAGTGAGGCGCCCTCGTCTTCTTTTTATACCTCCACCATATAATTTTCCGTTGAGTTTCTTTTTCATGAGCTAAGGTTACTATTTTGATTTTTCCTTTAAGTTATATAACCTTTTTCTCTTTTAACTCATGTCACTATAATAATATAACATTCGTTCTCCTAGTGACATTTCCACACCTTAAATTCCCATTTTCTTTTACTTTGGACTATATTCTAGAGGGGTAGCTAGACTACTAAGTCCTCATGTTCTCATGTCAAATTGAAGGGGACATTACAATCTCCCCTATTGGAAATTGCTATCCCACAAGCAATTCTAATCCAGTTTAGTGTAATACGTGCTCACTTTCCCAAGTAGCATCCTCTATAGGCAAGTCCTTCCATTTAACCAAATATTCTCTAACTTCTCTGCTCCATAGTTGTTTCACCTTGGTTTCTATGATCTCTTCTAGTATCAGGATTAGATTCCCTTCTTCATCAACTGGTGGCAATTTCTCATTGGCTATCACATACTTCCCCAATGCTCTTTTAAAACAAGATACATGGAAGACATTGTGAATTTTACTCCATGATGGAAATTTTAGTTCATATGAAACTTCCCCAAATACGTTTTGCACTTCATAAGGTTCATAGGAGCATGGTTTAAGTTTCTCAGCACCAATATTCTTTATGGATGCTTTCTTGTAGGATTTCAGCCTTAAGTACACCAAGTCACCAACCTCAAAAGTGTGCTCCACCCTCTTTTTGTCATCATACAATTTATATTGGTTTTGTTCTCTATGAAAATTGTCTTTGAGCTCTTGGAGGAAGTCCTGGTTAACCTATATCCACTCCTTTTCCATAGGATCCCTACTATCTTCGAATAGAATCTCCACAAAAGAAAGAGGCTCATAATTGTACAAGGATTTGAAAAGGGACATACCAATAGACATGTGGTGGGTATTGTTGTAACAATACTCACTCAAATAAAGTCATTTGACCCAAGCCTTTTGCTTCCTTGTTACATAGTTCCAAAGATACCCCTCCACCCACTTGTTTACAATTTTTGTTTTCCCATCTGTCTATAGATGGTAGCTTATGCTAGGGGTCAAATCAGTGCCCACCAGTCTAAATAATTCTTTCCAAAAGATGCTCATAAATTTGTTGTCCTTGTCACTTACAATGGTCTTAGGTAAGCCGTGTAACCGAAAGACCTCTCTGAAGAATAAATCACCCACTTGTGATGCGCTGTAGTCCATGAAGATGGAAAAAAATGACTGAAATTGTTTAATGTTCCACTACCATGAATATACAATCCTTACCTTGTGCTCGGGGAAGACCTGCGATGAAATTCATTGATATGATTTCCCATTGTTTCTTTGGTATAGGAAGTGGTTGTAAGAGCCCTGTTTGATGAGAATGTTCATCTTTATTTTGTTGGCAATTAGTACATTCCCTGATGTGGCGCATGATGTTTCCCTTGAGTCCTTTCCAAGAGAAATTTTCTCTTATTTACCTGTAAGTCTTAAGAAATCCTTGGTGTCCTTCCACTGGTGAGTCACGCAATGCTTGAAGCACCTTTATTTTGAATGAAGATTGTAGAACTAGATAGATCATGACTTTGTAATAAATGATATCATTCATGACAATGTACCTATCATCCTGTATTTTTCCATCCATCAACTCACATGAAAATTTGCTTTTAGAATACTCCACTAGTAGTTGGGACTTCCAGTCAACTAATATTTTTGTCATGGAATATGTTGAGGGTCTTCTTGATAAGGCATTCGCTACTACATTATTCTTACCCTTGACATATTATAATCAAATTTGTAAGCTTGGATCTTTCTTACCCATTTTTGTTGCCTCTCATTAAGGCCTTTCTGGCCCAAAAAGTATTTGAGGCTATTATGGTCAGTCCTTACCACAAATTTTACTCCAACTAAATACTGCTTGAATTCAGACAATGTGTGTATTATGGCCAACATTTATTTATCATAGATTGTATAGAGAAACTCAATACCCCTCAATTTGTAGCTCTCATAGGAAATATGATTCCTATTATGCATAAGGATGGCCCCAACTCCTTCCCCAGATGCATCACACTCTAGTATAAATGGTTGAGAGAAATCAGGTAGGGATAGTATAGGGAAAGTACTCATCACTTTATTCATCCTCTAAAATGTAACCTATGCTTCATCATTCCAATTGAATGCCCCTTTTTTGGTTATATCTGTGAGTGGTGCGCAAACTTGGGAGAATCTTTTGACAAATTTTCTGTACTAGTTGTAAATAACAAGGAGGCCTTTTAGCTTTGTAATTGTCTTAGGAGTGGGTCAATCAATGATAGCTTGTATTTTCTCTTGGTGAACCTATACCCCCTTTACCCCAACAATGTGTCCCAAGTAGAGAACCTCGGTCATACCAATCTCACACTTAGATTATTTGGCATATAAGGACTTTTTATCCAGGATGCTCAAGATTTCATCCACATGTCTTAGATGGTCATCCCATGTCTTACTATAGATCAAAAAATCATCAAAGAAGAAAAGTAAATATTTTCTCAATTGCTAGTTGAAAACATGGTTCATACAAGACTGAAAAGTAGTCGGAGCATTGGTGAGGCTGAAAGGCATCACAAGAAACTCATAATGCCCAAAGTGACATCTGAAGGTAGTTTTATGTATATCCTTCTCTCTCATCCTGGTATGATGATAACCATAGCCTAAATATATCTTTGTTAAGTATACTGCACCATGTAGTTCATCCAATAATTCATCAATCCTAGGAATGGGGTACCTGTTCTTGATGGTTATTTTGTTTAGGGCCCGGTAATCTATGCGCATGCGCATAGTCCCATATTTATGTTTCACCAATACCACTGATGATGAAAATGGGATTGATCTTGGTATAATATGTCCCAAGGATAGTAAATCCTTGATGGCACTTTCTATCTCATATTTATGCAACTTTTTAGGATTCCTGTAAGGTGTGGTTATTACTGGTTTAGCACCCTCCTCCAACTCAATAATGTGTTCAAATCCTTTGTCTGGCGGTTGACCTAGAGGGATTGCTTCAAAAACCTTTTTGTGTTTATGAAGGATTGTTTGCATGTCAGGAGGATACTATTTGGGTTCTCCATTTCATGTCTCCATAATAAAACATTCAGTTGCATAGGACACCTCTTCACACTTGAATATGGCATGCATCTTTTTGGCAGTCACTACTCTAGGTGAGTTCCCTGTCATTCATTTGAGTGTGATCCTTTTTCCCTCCTCATTGTTGAAGGACATTTCCATGGTATTGTAGTTAGTAGTAATAGGCCCCAAGGTGGTAATCCATTGGACCCCTAAAATAATATTTGTATCTGTAATGTCTACCACATAGAATTATTGTACCAAGGTGTACATGCCCAATGCCAAGATCATTTGGGGAATATATTTGTCACATGCCATAGTGCATCCACCTGCTACCTCAAATATAAAACCCTCAAATGGTGTCATGGGAATGTGCCTCCTTTATACCATAGCCACATCGATGAAATTATGTGAAGCCTCTCCATCAATCAATACTGTATCTCTTTTCCCCCGCACCACACCTTTCATTCAAAAAGTGTTGAATTTGGGAACCACACTCATAGAAGATATAATACCTTCTTGAGGCTATGTGGTGTGGGCACTTCATTCTCTCGTACCTGCTTAGATTGTTTTTTTTCCTTATGACTCATGTACATATGAAGAGCTCCACTTTCCTCATCTTCACTATCTGACACTATCTCAATATAATGAATTTCCCCTTACTCCAGCATTTATGCCTTGTCTTCCATGATTCTTTGCATGTGAAGCATAGTTTCTTCCTTCTCAATTCCCTCCTTGTAGCCTCATCCAATGGCCCCTTTCCCCTATCAAATTTCATTGGACCTGTGGGTTTATTAATAATTGGAGGTTTAGGAGTGAATTTTTTTTTATTGGTTGCTCCAATCAAGTCTCTAGTGCGCTCAATGGAATCTTGTAGGGTTGTAGGCTTGAAATCCTTCACCCATACACACAAAGGCTCATTTAATTCTTCTGTATATATCATCAACAAATGGGACTTAGACATATCTGGAACCTTAACTACCACCCTTTGAAAATATTCAATAAAATATTATGTAGACCTTGTTTGCATCATTTGTGTAAACTCCCTGAAATGAAGCTCAGGATCCTCCCTGTCAAACCTATCAATGAGTCTCTGAGTGAAATCCTTGTAGGAAGTAATTTTTCAATGCCCCGATGTAGTTACCCCATGGAACCACCAATCATGGGCCTTGCCCAAAAAATGCAAGGTTGCATACTTGATGGCATTTTCTTCTTCCATGGAGTTCAACTATAAATACACATCTATCTTTTGTACCCACGATGTAGTTGAGATATTATTGGTTCCATCAAAGGTAGGCATTTCCATCCTACTTTCCTTGCATCCTAGCTCATTATCTCCTTGGTGACCTTCCTTGGATTTATTTTTGAGTTTGAGATGATATAAATCAATTAAGGAGACTTGTCTCCTGAAGCCTGCACTCATTTTGTTATATTCCCTCTCCATTGTCTCCCATTCATCCTCCATAGTATCCTAACTCAAAGGATTATATTCCCTTGGTTGAGATGTCCTGAAAGTATGGAAGTACGGTCTAGGAGTGGCTTTGTTGGCTACTTGAGATTGAGAGGGTATGTTTCTTGTATGGCCCATGTGTACGGATTCCTCTTGATTTCCATTTCTCCCTTGGAAACCACTAGCCCCATTGTTTCCTTCAAATGTTGTCACATCCTTGCCATGTTTTTGCTCCATCAAATATTGGAGAAAAATCCATTGAGTCATGGATTGATCCTCCAAAAGGGATATCATTATATCTCATCCTTTAAAGAATTCTATCAAAGATATTTTAATATCTACTTGGCCCTTGGATAAATGATCCTACATTTCACCCAAATGATGTTGTATTATGCCCTGATTTTTCTATAGAGTATCAAAAACTCTTTCGGCCAACAATGCTTCCTCTAATTCCTAAGTCTATCCCATACTAACCTCTTGATTTTATTCCTCATAATTACATGTAAGTGGTTGTCCCCCACAACCTCTTCTTATGGGAATTGAAATAATCATAGGTTGGTGAAGGAAATTCACTCTGATACCATTGTAATGTTCCTAAGTTGTTTGCTTCCCGGAACAAGTTTTTTCTTGCTTATTTTTATGTGTTTGAGTTTTGGTTTGTTTCATGTTTTCAATGGTGACATTCTTATGGTGTAACAAAAATATAGTAAACACACAAGTGCAACAAGTAAATTTAAATGTATGGATTTTAACACAGAAATACAAACAATATCAAATATGACCTTTATTTATTTATTAAGTTGATCACCATACATAGAATCTTCAGATCTAGAATAATATAAGGAAAATATGATGATGAAGTTGAAGATAACTCCAAAATACAATAGGATAGAGCAATAGAAGTCCCTTGAAGCATCCCAAAAGTTGTAGATCGATATAGATGAATAGATCTGTCTATGTGCACCCTTGTACCCTATGTAATCCTTGGAATAGAATCAGATCTAACAGATATGACCCCTTAATAAAAAATGTTGGACATAGAACAACAGTTCTGAGGGTTCTAGGCCCTAGAATAAATTTTCTTCACCAATGGAAAAGATCTGAGCTTAGATCTCAATAACCCTTCTTCAAAAAATGCACCCTTCCTTCATAAATTCACCCCTAGTCCACAATAATTCGATAATCAAGTTGAAATCTCCACTAACTACTAGAAAAGGGTGCTAGGATGATGTCAATGAATTTTGGAATAAGTTTGGTTGTAGATTTGGCTTCCCCAAGTCAAATCGAGCCCTTCTTCTTCAACTAGTGCACCCCACCTACTGGAAATACTTTAAATATGTACCTTGTCTCTTACAAAGATGGTAGTGATGACCATGTAGTGTAGTAGAATGGTGAGGGAGGAATATTTCACCTCCTTGGCCAAGCTTGGACCAGGAATGGAGGGATCTTTCACCTCCTTTCTGGTCTCGCGGGCCCTCAAAAATGATTTTTAACTTGCTTTTATCTCCTTTTAACCACAAGTTGGAGCAGCAAGAAAGGTTAGAGAACAACAAAGGGATTTGGTAGAGTGTGAGAAGGGATTCTATGGTTTCTTGACTCAAAACCCTCAAAACATAAGCTACATAGCTCAAATGATCTCAATAGAAAATAGCATGAATGAGGAGTGAGGCACCCTCCTCTTCTTTTTATACCTCCACCATATAATTTTTTGTTGAGTTACTTTTTCATTAGCTAATGTTACTATTTTAATTTTTCCTTTAAGTTACATAACCTTTTTACCTTTTAACTCATGTCACTTTAATAATATAACATTAGTTCTCCTAGTGACATTTCCACACCTGAAATTCCAGTTTCTTTTTTACCTTGGACTATAGTCTAGAGGGGTAGCTAGACTACTAAGTCCTCATGTGCTCATTTCAAAGACAAGAGTACATTAGAATAAGGAATTGGAAGAGTGGAATCATTCAATATAGGGCCACAATTAGTTCTTATGGTGGAAGAAGTTGAAGAGGGCGATGAGCTTCGACTGCAACTTGTCATTGACTTGTGGAAGATACATCTATGTGAGTGGGAAGAACCAAAATCACAATATAAAGCATCACGTCAATCATACAAATCAATTGGAATTAGAAATGAAACAACATATCAAATACCTAGATATTCGATGGTTTTCCATGTATGATATTCATTTAACGTTGCTCCAATAGATCTCCTCCAGTAGTTGATCTAATACTTTAACCAACACTTAAAGAATCAACAAAATAATAAAATAAATTAATAAACATTTTTATTTATAAATAATAATTAAAAAAAATTGAGTGCATGAATACCTGAATGATCTCCTCTTGGTTTCAAGAATAATTTATTGGAGTAGTATAATCTTGGAGCAAACCTCCCTCGATTTGATGGAGCAACAACGAAGTCAACATTGACTTTGTTGTTGCTCTATTGGATCGAGGGAGGTTTTCTCCAAGATTATCCAAATCCTAATTTATTATCTATTGAACATGACCAACCACGTGAAGGTGGAATCTCTTATGGCCACTCCCCCCCCC
>JASDQU010099800.1:350967-408085 GCA_032191745.1 Picea mariana
CTCCCTTAGCAAGTGTATATAATAATTAACTATTGGACATGGTGTTATGGTGTTGGAATTGATGTAAAAAAGGGTCAATATGGTCATCATTATAAATGGCTAATATGAAACTCTCATCACGATGTAGATTGACATCCCTTAGCCACCCTTGCAACTGATGATGTCAATCACACTTCCTAGACTTATATTGGATACAACGAAACTAATTACCCCTACTTACACCCATGTAGGAGTTATATTTAGAAGGTTTTGGTAGAGGCTCGCTGGAAAATGGAGAGGGATGGTCACTCCCATGTGACATGTGATTAATTGGCTTGTTACCAAAGAAACTTTAACCAGACACAAGCTATGGAGGGTTGAGAATTGAGGAACATCCACAAGGAATTTATTGTAAGTTTTAAAAATAAAAAGTAAAGAAATGCATATAGATTCTTAAGCAAAACATAATTTAATCAATGGCTCATACACAGAGTACACAGAGATTTTATAGCGGAAACCCTCAACCGGGAAAACCTTCCTTATGTTCATATCTCAAATTTCACCATTCACCATACAATATATACAATGTTTTTAGATATTCCATAGATACCAAAAACCTAATCCCTTAATTCGGGATTAATTTAGTAAACCGCTAAAAAAAGCAAAAACCGCCCCAAAAAAAATTTCGGGGCGTTGCCCCGAACCCTGTTAACCTCGGGCTACCACCTGGTGCCAAACACTATGCGTAACCAGGGGGGGATACCTATGCCCCCTGGGACCCCCCCTAGGAAAGTGCCTTAGGCACACGACACAAAGAGCACTATTAGAGGGATTGTCAGACATAGTTTTTGAATCCGACGCGCCCACACACACACATGCAAAGAATATAACACATACCCAACATTCTCCCACTTGTTGTTTTCTTTTCATCCAAGGGTCCAGGGGATTATATAGTCAACAATATAGGGCAACAATGCCCATTGTTGCTCTACACCAAGAGAACTTTTTTGTGCTCATAGACTTTGTCAATGAATCTGCAACATTCTTCAAAGTGTCAACCTTTTCCAGCAACACCTTCTTTTCCTCAGCCATGTCTCTCACAAAGTGATACTGAACATCAATATGCTTTGTCTTCGAATGATAAGTTGGGTTCTTTGCCAAGAATATTTCACTATGACTGTCACAATCTAATCTCATTGCTTGTTGTACCAACCCAATGCCTGAACACAATCTTTGTAACCATACTTCTTCCTTGCTTGCATGAGTGGATGCCATGTATTCAACTTATGTAGTTGAGAGTACCACTATAGCCTGTCTTTTTCTCATCCAACTAATTTCTCCTCCAAATAGGTTAAACACATACCCACTTGTAGATCTTTTGCGATCTAGATCTCCAGCATGGTCTATATCAACAAAGCCATGTATGTCCACCACTATGTCCAATCTTGGTCTTCCTTGGTAGCACAATCCATAACTGGTAGTGCCACAAAGATACCTGAAGACCCCCTTTACTGTTTTCCAATGCTCCTTCCCTGGTTTTGACATATACTTGCTCAAAAATCCCATTGCATGTGCAATGTCTGGTCTAGTACAAACCATTGCATACATCAAACTGCCAACTGCACTAGCATACGGAACATGGGACATGTCCTCTTCTTCTTCCTGTGTCTTGGGACACTGATCTACAGATAACTTTACACCTATAGGAATAGGAACCTTGACCAGTTTACTTCCATGCATATTAAACCTCTGCAATATCGTCTCAACATATTTTCTCTAATTCAACCAGAGTTTTCTATTTGCACAATCTCTTTTAATCTCCATTCCTAGAATGAAGTTAGCAACACTGAGATCGTTCATGTCAAATTTGGTGGATAGCTGTGATTTCACCTCCTTGATAACATCCATTTTATTTCCTACCAACAACATGTCATCAACATACAACACTACATAAATGAAGTGATTACCAACCTACTTGGAATATACACAGTGATCACCCCTGCTTCTTACAAATCCCAATCCAAGGATGTATGTGTCAAAATTTTGGTACCACATCCTAGGTGATTGCTTTAGACCATATATCGACTTCTTTAGCTTATAGACCAAATATTTCTTTCCCTTCACTACAAAGTCTCATGGCTGCTTCATGTAGATTTCTTCTTCCAGATCCCCATGTAGGAATGTTGTCTTCACATCCATCTATTCCACTTCAATATCAAAAGCAACAACAATAGATAAAATAAATCTAATAGAAGTTAACTTAGCAACAGGAGAAAAAATATCACCAAAGTCAATTCCCTCTACCTGGGAATAACATTTTTCTACTAACCGAGCTTTGTATTTCTCCACTTTACCTTGTGCATTAAACTTCTTCTTAAACAACCATTTTCTACCAACATATTTTCTTCCATATGGCAACTCAACTATATTCCATGCCTCATTATTATATAAGGAACCCATTTCTTCAACCATGGCCTTCTTCCAGAGTTTACTATCCTCTGAATTCACTGCTTCCCTGACAGTTCTGGGATCATCATCAGTGATAGATAAAGAAAATTGGAATGGAAATCAAGTGGACTATACCTTTTTGGTTTCCTTTTATCTCTCACTGATCTCCTCAATACTAGGGTATGATGTTCTTCTTCTTATTATTCTGCTTCCTCTTCTTCAGATGATTCATATTTTGCATCATCCAACTCAAGCTCTATTTTCTCAGGTTCGTCTTATGTTGGTAGGAATTCTTGTTTGAACACATCTTTTACCTCTCTGAAAACAACATCTTGACTGTAAACACTCTTCTTGGTTTCTGGGTTCCAAAGCTTATAACCTTTCACACCATCTTTATAACCAATAAAGATACACTTTTCAGCCTTTTTATCCATCTTACTCCTATTTTCCTTTGGAACATGTACATAAGCATCACAACCAAACACTCTAAGATGCTGAAGAGAGGGTTTCTTTCCAAACCATACCTCGTGTGGAGTTTTATCATCCAACGATGATGAAGGTGATTGATTGACCAGGTAACATGTTGTACCCACTACCTTTGCCCAGAATTCTTGTCCTAACCCGACACCACTGAGCATGCTTCTTGTTTTTTCCATCAGTGTTCTGTTCATCCTTTCTGCAACTCCATTCTGCTGAGGAGTGTATGGAGTAGTCTTCTGCCTTTCTATACCACACTTCATACATAATTCTTTGAATTCATTTCCGCATAATTCTCCACCATTATCTGTTCTCAATACCTTTATTTTCTTCTCTGTCTGATTTTCTACCAGAACCTTAAACTCTTTAAATTTATCAAATACCTCAGATTTCTTTCTAAGAAAATAAATCCATGTGTTCCTTGAAAAATCATCTATGAATGAAACATAATACACAAATTTACCTAGGGATGGAACAAGAATAGGTCCAAACACATCACTGTGTATCAACTCTAACATCCCCTTTACTCTTGTAGCAACAGATGGGAATCGTAATCGATTTTGTTTACCATATATGAAATGTTCATAGAAATCAAAATCTAGAGTGCAATTAGACATACCTTCAACCATACCTTTATCGTGTAGTGTTCGAAGGCCCTTTTCTCCAATATGCCCCAGTCTTTGATGCCACAACATGGTCTTCTTTTCTGGGGCAGTAACGGTCTTGTCTCCTTCATTTCTCTGCTCAGGGACAACATAACTATTACACCCATTAGTATAAGTGCTTCCCAACAACTTGTACAGAGTTACACACCGAACTCCCCTCATCAACACTATTTCTCCTCGTACCATCTTCCAGGTGTTCTTTCCAAATATAGTATCCACTCCTGCATCATCCAACTTGCTTACAGATATTAGGCTCCTAGAAAGTTTTGGAATGTGGAGAACCCCAGGGAGAGTTCTAATCCTTCCATCTTTTAGCAACAACTTAACCCTTCCATGTCCCATGATTTTGGATGTCAAGTCATCTCCTAGGAATACATCATTACCATCATATTTTTCACATTCAGAGAACCACTCCCTGTGAGGAATCATATGGTATGATGCACCTGAGTCGATCAAACATACATCACGGTCTGCATGTGTACCTGTAGATTCCAGGTAAACATCACCTCCTTCTTCAGTGGAGTTTTTCACCTCTGTGGAAGAGGTAATATCGGATCCCTTTGGTTTTTCAACCTTCTTAGACTTGCAATATTTCTTATAATTCCCCTTTTTACCACACTTCCAACATTTCCTCAAAGATTTTCCTGGAGACTTAGATCTACCTGTAGATTTAGGTCTCCCCCCTGCAGGGTTACCAGGATTCCTGTCTTGGGTACAACCTCTTACAAATAAAGCATATGTGCTATGACTATCCATGATTTTCCGCCTCATCTCTTCAGATAACAAGGATGAAACTACATCCTCATACTTCAATGTATATTGAGTGGTACTACCAATTACTACAACCAGATTATCCCAAGAGTCTAGAAAAGAACATAACAAAGTAATACACTTATCTTTTTCTTCAATCGTAATATTAACAGAGACAAGTTGACTTACCAGAGTATTAAAGGAATTTAGATGTTCTTTCACAGAATCTCCATATTCCATCCTAAGATGATACAAATTATTTCAAAGAAACAACTTGTTTACCAGGGACTTTGATTGATACAAATTCCCCAACTTATCCCATAGTTCCTTTTCTCTAGATTCTCCCAAGACATTCAACAACACCGAATCTGTCAGGCAGAGTCGAATAGTACTCCTTGCTCTTCTGTCCAACTTCTCCCAATATTCCTTCGACATACCAACAGGTGGTGTACTAGTAGTTTGTGTACTAGTAGGTTGTGTACCAGTAGCTTGTGTGCTAGTAGACGATGTACCAGTAGGTTGTGTACCAGGATCCACAACGATCCATTTTTCTTTGTCTACAAGAAGGTCCTCCATCTTGAGCTTCCATAGCTCAATGTTTTTACCATTGAACTTCTCTATCTCAATTCTAGAAGAGCTCGCCATTCCTCTTTCTACACTCAAATCACCACTGCAAAAGATCCCACTAAACCCAGGTTTATCACAGACCCAAGATAAACTTGATCTATCAAGACCGAGCCAAACCCTCAACAACAAAGGCATCCCTCTAAAGCCAAAAATGAGCTTTGATACCACATGTAAGTTTTGAACCTATGAAGTAAAGTAATGCATATAGATTCTTAAGAAAAACATAATTTAATCAATGGCTCATACATAGAGTACACAAAGATTTTATATCGGAAACCCTCAATCGGGGAAACCTTTCTTATATTCATATCTTGAAATTCACCATTCACCATACAATATATATAATGTTTTTAGGTATTCTGTATATACCAAAACCCTAATCCATTAATCTGGTGTTAATTTAGTACACCGCTAAAAATAACAAAAATCGCCCAAAAACAATTTCGGGGCGCTTCCCTGGACTACCGCCCGATGTTGAACACTGAGTGTAAATAGAGGGGGCATACCTGCCCCCCCTGGGACCCCCCTAGGAAAGAGCTCAACACACATGACACAAGAGAACTACTAGAGGGAACGTCAGACGCAGTTGTCGAATCTGACGTGCCCACACACACATGCAAAGAATATAACACCTACCCAACATTGATGTTGGTGTAAAGGGAAAAGGAAATGGTGGCATCTATGGGATATCAATCTGGATGTATAACCATATTAGGAGAGAAGGAGGAAGATGATATGATCAACACATTTTTTCACCTTCATATGGAACTTATATTAGTAGAAAATTTGTTACCACTCCATTTGGAATTCATAAGAAAGGATGTCCCTCTATCAATTTCCATTACTACCCTTCCTATGATGACTACCGACTCATTGTCACAACCCATGTATAGTGTAGTGTATATCCCAATAGTCACAATGCATGCAACTAGTTCTAGATTTGAATTTGGTGTTTCGATCAAACAAAAATAATCTACAATGGAGTATTCAAGATAAGTGTAATGCCCCTAAGTTGTTTGCTGCTCGGAACAAGGTTTTTCTTGCTAATTTTTATGTGTCTGAGTTGTGGTTTGTTTCATATTTGCAATGGTGGCATTCTTATGGTGTAACAAAAATACAGTAAACACACAAGTGCAACAAGTAAATGTAAATGTATGGATTTTAACACAGAAATACCAACAGTATCAAATCTGGCCTTTATTTATTTATTAAGTTGATCACCATACATAGAATCTTCAGATCTGGAATAGTATAAGGAAAATTGGATGATGAAGCTGAAGATAACTTCAAAATACAATAGGATAGAGAAATATAAGTCCCTTGAAGCCTCCCAAAAGTTGCATATCGATATAGATGAATAGATATGTCTGTGTGCGCCCTTGGACCCTACAAAATCCTTGGAATAGGATCATATCTAACAGATATGACCCCTTAATCACAAATGTTGGACATAGAACAACATATATGATGTTTCTAGGCCCTGGAATAAAGTTTCTCCACCAATGGAGAATATATGAGCTTAGATCTCAGTAATCCCTCTTCAGAAAATGTGCCCTTCCTTCAGAAATTCACCCCTAATCCACAATAATTTGATAATCAAGTTAAACCCTACACTAATTGCTATAAAAGGGCTCTAGGATGATGTCAATGACTTCTGGAATAAGTTTGGTTGTAAATCTCACTTCCCCAAGTCAAATTGAGCTCTTCATCTTTAGCTAGTGTGCCCCACCTACTAGAAACACTTCAAATCGGTACCATGTCTCTTCTAAAGCTGGTAGTGATGACCTTGTAGTGTAGTAGAATGGTGAGGGAGGAATATTTCACCTCCTTGGCCAAGCTTGGACCAGGAATGGAGGGATATTTCACCTGCTTGCTGGTCTCTAGGGTTTCTTGACTCAAAACCCTCAAAACATAAGTTGTAGAGATCAAATGATCTCAATAGAAAATAGCATGAATGAGGAGTGAGGCGCCCTCGTCTTCTTTTTATACCTCCACCATATAATTTTCCGTTGAGTTTCTTTTTCATGAGCTAAGGTTACTATTTTGATTTTTCCTTTAAGTTATATAACCTTTTTCTCTTTTAACTCATGTCACTATAATAATATAACATTCGTTCTCCTAGTGACATTTCCACACCTTAAATTCCCATTTTCTTTTACTTTGGACTATATTCTAGAGGGGTAGCTAGACTACTAAGTCCTCATGTTCTCATGTCAAATTGAAGGGGACATTACAATCTCCCCTATTGGAAATTGCTATCCCACAAGCAATTCTAATCCAGTTTAGTGTAATACGTGCTCACTTTCCCAAGTAGCATCCTCTATAGGCAAGTCCTTCCATTTAACCAAATATTCTCTAACTTCTCTGCTCCATAGTTGTTTCACCTTGGTTTCTATGATCTCTTCTAGTATCAGGATTAGATTCCCTTCTTCATCAACTGGTGGCAATTTCTCATTGGCTATCACATACTTCCCCAATGCTCTTTTAAAACAAGATACATGGAAGACATTGTGAATTTTACTCCATGATGGAAATTTTAGTTCATATGAAACTTCCCCAAATACGTTTTGCACTTCATAAGGTTCATAGGAGCATGGTTTAAGTTTCTCAGCACCAATATTCTTTATGGATGCTTTCTTGTAGGATTTCAGCCTTAAGTACACCAAGTCACCAACCTCAAAAGTGTGCTCCACCCTCTTTTTGTCATCATACAATTTATATTGGTTTTGTTCTCTATGAAAATTGTCTTTGAGCTCTTGGAGGAAGTCCTGGTTAACCTATATCCACTCCTTTTCCATAGGATCCCTACTATCTTCGAATAGAATCTCCACAAAAGAAAGAGGCTCATAATTGTACAAGGATTTGAAAAGGGACATACCAATAGACATGTGGTGGGTATTGTTGTAACAATACTCACTCAAATAAAGTCATTTGACCCAAGCCTTTTGCTTCCTTGTTACATAGTTCCAAAGATACCCCTCCACCCACTTGTTTACAATTTTTGTTTTCCCATCTGTCTATAGATGGTAGCTTATGCTAGGGGTCAAATCAGTGCCCACCAGTCTAAATAATTCTTTCCAAAAGATGCTCATAAATTTGTTGTCCTTGTCACTTACAATGGTCTTAGGTAAGCCGTGTAACCGAAAGACCTCTCTGAAGAATAAATCACCCACTTGTGATGCGCTGTAGTCCATGAAGATGGAAAAAAATGACTGAAATTGTTTAATGTTCCACTACCATGAATATACAATCCTTACCTTGTGCTCGGGGAAGACCTGCGATGAAATTCATTGATATGATTTCCCATTGTTTCTTTGGTATAGGAAGTGGTTGTAAGAGCCCTGTTTGATGAGAATGTTCATCTTTATTTTGTTGGCAATTAGTACATTCCCTGATGTGGCGCATGATGTTTCCCTTGAGTCCTTTCCAAGAGAAATTTTCTCTTATTTACCTGTAAGTCTTAAGAAATCCTTGGTGTCCTTCCACTGGTGAGTCACGCAATGCTTGAAGCACCTTTATTTTGAATGAAGATTGTAGAACTAGATAGATCATGACTTTGTAATAAATGATATCATTCATGACAATGTACCTATCATCCTGTATTTTTCCATCCATCAACTCACATGAAAATTTGCTTTTAGAATACTCCACTAGTAGTTGGGACTTCCAGTCAACTAATATTTTTGTCATGGAATATGTTGAGGGTCTTCTTGATAAGGCATTCGCTACTACATTATTCTTACCCTTGACATATTATAATCAAATTTGTAAGCTTGGATCTTTCTTACCCATTTTTGTTGCCTCTCATTAAGGCCTTTCTGGCCCAAAAAGTATTTGAGGCTATTATGGTCAGTCCTTACCACAAATTTTACTCCAACTAAATACTGCTTGAATTCAGACAATGTGTGTATTATGGCCAACATTTATTTATCATAGATTGTATAGAGAAACTCAATACCCCTCAATTTGTAGCTCTCATAGGAAATATGATTCCTATTATGCATAAGGATGGCCCCAACTCCTTCCCCAGATGCATCACACTCTAGTATAAATGGTTGAGAGAAATCAGGTAGGGATAGTATAGGGAAAGTACTCATCACTTTATTCATCCTCTAAAATGTAACCTATGCTTCATCATTCCAATTGAATGCCCCTTTTTTGGTTATATCTGTGAGTGGTGCGCAAACTTGGGAGAATCTTTTGACAAATTTTCTGTACTAGTTGTAAATAACAAGGAGGCCTTTTAGCTTTGTAATTGTCTTAGGAGTGGGTCAATCAATGATAGCTTGTATTTTCTCTTGGTGAACCTATACCCCCTTTACCCCAACAATGTGTCCCAAGTAGAGAACCTCGGTCATACCAATCTCACACTTAGATTATTTGGCATATAAGGACTTTTTATCCAGGATGCTCAAGATTTCATCCACATGTCTTAGATGGTCATCCCATGTCTTACTATAGATCAAAAAATCATCAAAGAAGAAAAGTAAATATTTTCTCAATTGCTAGTTGAAAACATGGTTCATACAAGACTGAAAAGTAGTCGGAGCATTGGTGAGGCTGAAAGGCATCACAAGAAACTCATAATGCCCAAAGTGACATCTGAAGGTAGTTTTATGTATATCCTTCTCTCTCATCCTGGTATGATGATAACCATAGCCTAAATATATCTTTGTTAAGTATACTGCACCATGTAGTTCATCCAATAATTCATCAATCCTAGGAATGGGGTACCTGTTCTTGATGGTTATTTTGTTTAGGGCCCGGTAATCTATGCGCATGCGCATAGTCCCATATTTATGTTTCACCAATACCACTGATGATGAAAATGGGATTGATCTTGGTATAATATGTCCCAAGGATAGTAAATCCTTGATGGCACTTTCTATCTCATATTTATGCAACTTTTTAGGATTCCTGTAAGGTGTGGTTATTACTGGTTTAGCACCCTCCTCCAACTCAATAATGTGTTCAAATCCTTTGTCTGGCGGTTGACCTAGAGGGATTGCTTCAAAAACCTTTTTGTGTTTATGAAGGATTGTTTGCATGTCAGGAGGATACTATTTGGGTTCTCCATTTCATGTCTCCATAATAAAACATTCAGTTGCATAGGACACCTCTTCACACTTGAATATGGCATGCATCTTTTTGGCAGTCACTACTCTAGGTGAGTTCCCTGTCATTCATTTGAGTGTGATCCTTTTTCCCTCCTCATTGTTGAAGGACATTTCCATGGTATTGTAGTTAGTAGTAATAGGCCCCAAGGTGGTAATCCATTGGACCCCTAAAATAATATTTGTATCTGTAATGTCTACCACATAGAATTATTGTACCAAGGTGTACATGCCCAATGCCAAGATCATTTGGGGAATATATTTGTCACATGCCATAGTGCATCCACCTGCTACCTCAAATATAAAACCCTCAAATGGTGTCATGGGAATGTGCCTCCTTTATACCATAGCCACATCGATGAAATTATGTGAAGCCTCTCCATCAATCAATACTGTATCTCTTTTCCCCCGCACCACACCTTTCATTCAAAAAGTGTTGAATTTGGGAACCACACTCATAGAAGATATAATACCTTCTTGAGGCTATGTGGTGTGGGCACTTCATTCTCTCGTACCTGCTTAGATTGTTTTTTTTCCTTATGACTCATGTACATATGAAGAGCTCCACTTTCCTCATCTTCACTATCTGACACTATCTCAATATAATGAATTTCCCCTTACTCCAGCATTTATGCCTTGTCTTCCATGATTCTTTGCATGTGAAGCATAGTTTCTTCCTTCTCAATTCCCTCCTTGTAGCCTCATCCAATGGCCCCTTTCCCCTATCAAATTTCATTGGACCTATGGGTTTATTAATAATTGGAGGTTTAGGAGTGAATTTTTTTTTATTGGTTGCTCCAATCAAGTCTCTAGTGCGCTCAATGGAATCTTGTAGGGTTGTAGACTTGAAATCCTTCACCCATACACACAAAGGCTCATTTAATTCTTCTGTATATATCATCAACAAATGGGACTTAGACATATCTGGAACCTTAACTACCACCCTTTGAAAATATTCAATAAAATATTATGTAGACCTTGTTTGCATCATTTGTGTAAACTCCCTGAAATGAAGCTCAGGATCCTCCCTGTCAAACCTATCAATGAGTCTCTGAGTGAAATCCTTGTAGGAAGTAATTTTTCAATGCCCCGATGTAGTTACCCCATGGAACCACCAATCATGGGCCTTGCCCAAAAAATGCAAGGTTGCATACTTGATGGCATTTTCTTCTTCCATGGAGTTCAACTATAAATACACATCTATCTTTTGTACCCACGATGTAGTTGAGATATTATTGGTTCCATCAAAGGTAGGCATTTCCATCCTACTTTCCTTGCATCCTAGCTCATTATCTCCTTGGTGACCTTCCTTGGATTTATTTTTGAGTTTGAGATGATATAAATCAATTAAGGAGACTTGTCTCCTGAAGCCTGCACTCATTTTGTTATATTCCCTCTCCATTGTCTCCCATTCATCCTCCATAGTATCCTAACTCAAAGGATTATATTCCCTTGGTTGAGATGTCCTGAAAGTATGGAAGTACGGTCTAGGAGTGGCTTTGTTGGCTACTTGAGATTGAGAGGGTATGTTTCTTGTATGGCCCATGTGTACGGATTCCTCTTGATTTCCATTTCTCCCTTGGAAACCACTAGCCCCATTGTTTCCTTCAAATGTTGTCACATCCTTGCCATGTTTTTGCTCCATCAAATATTGGAGAAAAATCCATTGAGTCATGGATTGATCCTCCAAAAGGGATATCATTATATCTCATCCTTTAAAGAATTCTATCAAAGATATTTTAATATCTACTTGGCCCTTGGATAAATGATCCTACATTTCACCCAAATGATGTTGTATTATGCCCTGATTTTTCTATAGAGTATCAAAAACTCTTTCGGCCAACAATGCTTCCTCTAATTCCTAAGTCTATCCCATACTAACCTCTTGATTTTATTCCTCATAATTACATGTAAGTGGTTGTCCCCCACAACCTCTTCTTATGGGAATTGAAATAATCATAGGTTGGTGAAGGAAATTCACTCTGATACCATTGTAATGTTCCTAAGTTGTTTGCTTCCCGGAACAAGTTTTTTCTTGCTTATTTTTATGTGTTTGAGTTTTGGTTTGTTTCATGTTTTCAATGGTGACATTCTTATGGTGTAACAAAAATATAGTAAACACACAAGTGCAACAAGTAAATTTAAATGTATGGATTTTAACACAGAAATACAAACAATATCAAATATGACCTTTATTTATTTATTAAGTTGATCACCATACATAGAATCTTCAGATCTAGAATAATATAAGGAAAATATGATGATGAAGTTGAAGATAACTCCAAAATACAATAGGATAGAGCAATAGAAGTCCCTTGAAGCATCCCAAAAGTTGTAGATCGATATAGATGAATAGATCTGTCTATGTGCACCCTTGTACCCTATGTAATCCTTGGAATAGAATCAGATCTAACAGATATGACCCCTTAATAAAAAATGTTGGACATAGAACAACAGTTCTGAGGGTTCTAGGCCCTAGAATAAATTTTCTTCACCAATGGAAAAGATCTGAGCTTAGATCTCAATAACCCTTCTTCAAAAAATGCACCCTTCCTTCATAAATTCACCCCTAGTCCACAATAATTCGATAATCAAGTTGAAATCTCCACTAACTACTAGAAAAGGGTGCTAGGATGATGTCAATGAATTTTGGAATAAGTTTGGTTGTAGATTTGGCTTCCCCAAGTCAAATCGAGCCCTTCTTCTTCAACTAGTGCACCCCACCTACTGGAAATACTTTAAATATGTACCTTGTCTCTTACAAAGATGGTAGTGATGACCATGTAGTGTAGTAGAATGGTGAGGGAGGAATATTTCACCTCCTTGGCCAAGCTTGGACCAGGAATGGAGGGATCTTTCACCTCCTTTCTGGTCTCGCGGGCCCTCAAAAATGATTTTTAACTTGCTTTTATCTCCTTTTAACCACAAGTTGGAGCAGCAAGAAAGGTTAGAGAACAACAAAGGGATTTGGTAGAGTGTGAGAAGGGATTCTATGGTTTCTTGACTCAAAACCCTCAAAACATAAGCTACATAGCTCAAATGATCTCAATAGAAAATAGCATGAATGAGGAGTGAGGCACCCTCCTCTTCTTTTTATACCTCCACCATATAATTTTTTGTTGAGTTACTTTTTCATTAGCTAATGTTACTATTTTAATTTTTCCTTTAAGTTACATAACCTTTTTACCTTTTAACTCATGTCACTTTAATAATATAACATTAGTTCTCCTAGTGACATTTCCACACCTGAAATTCCAGTTTCTTTTTTACCTTGGACTATAGTCTAGAGGGGTAGCTAGACTACTAAGTCCTCATGTGCTCATTTCAAAGACAAGAGTACATTAGAATAAGGAATTGGAAGAGTGGAATCATTCAATATAGGGCCACAATTAGTTCTTATGGTGGAAGAAGTTGAAGAGGGCGATGAGCTTCGACTGCAACTTGTCATTGACTTGTGGAAGATACATCTATGTGAGTGGGAAGAACCAAAATCACAATATAAAGCATCACGTCAATCATACAAATCAATTGGAATTAGAAATGAAACAACATATCAAATACCTAGATATTCGATGGTTTTCCATGTATGATATTCATTTAACGTTGCTCCAATAGATCTCCTCCAGTAGTTGATCTAATACTTTAACCAACACTTAAAGAATCAACAAAATAATAAAATAAATTAATAAACATTTTTATTTATAAATAATAATTAAAAAAAATTGAGTGCATGAATACCTGAATGATCTCCTCTTGGTTTCAAGAATAATTTATTGGAGTAGTATAATCTTGGAGCAAACCTCCCTCGATTTGATGGAGCAACAACGAAGTCAACATTGACTTTGTTGTTGCTCTATTGGATCGAGGGAGGTTTTCTCCAAGATTATCCAAATCCTAATTTATTATCTATTGAACATGACCAACCACGTGAAGGTGGAATCTCTTATGGCCACTCCCCCCCCCCCCACCCCACATCACTCTCAATTCGTCAGTACCCAAACAATCTACTAGAAAATAATTGAGAGTGAGACATTAATATTCATGCATAGACACAAGCAAAACAACAGATTCAAAAAGAAACATATATGGTTTTGTGCATAAAAAAAAATATAGTAATCATCCATTAACATATAACATTCATTCATTTAGACACAAAATACTTCATCTCAATAAATGTTATAATCAAAAATACGTTTTCAAAATATGGCACATGATATTTCTAAGTACAATCATTTATTTTTCAGTTTCTTTCTGTTCGAAATGAATTCATAAATTAGGTCATTAGTTCCTTCTTCTCCTTCAGTTATTCTAGACTTTGAATGTCTTATTGACGACCTGGTCATGTACTCACGAAATCGAGGCTGCTGCAAGGGGGGCATGGATCATCAACTGCAATAAGAAATAAATGTTAAATTGATATTTTTGTTATTATTATTACAAGTATTTCATTAATAAAGATATCATTAGAGTTTTCTTTACCTACTTGAGTAGCAGAGGAAAGAAGAGTAGTTTCGAATATGGCCATATGATCCTCTTCTTGTCTAGACTCATCCTCCATATGCTCTGGAGTTGAAACACTTAAGGTTATAATTATTACACCATTTGCAATTAAATATTTTTAATTGTAATCCATACTACATTTTTATAGCACATGAAATACCTCCAGTACAGAGCTACACACCACCTTCATTGGGTGGCACTCTACCATCACTAGGCTATGTTCCTCTAGTGGGGAAACTTATTTCTTCGTTAGTTTCTTGCTTAAAACAAACAAACACATTACTTTGTGGCTAAAAATAGAATGTACAAGTAATTAATTATAAACAACGTTCATTGATTTTATTTACTTGTGTGTCATTTTGAGTGCTAGAAGGTTGTGTTCCCCCAAGAGTTTTTTGCGTTCAAACACAACTTGAAATACTTGCTTGAAATTAAGATTGAGGTATTCCTTTGTTGGAGCTTATTTGAACTCCAATCCCTACATATTTTCATAAGAAAATGAATTTTGATTCTTCTCTTCAATTAAATTAAAATTGTTAACAATATATTATTTGGATGCAATTGATTTTTTTATTCTTACAATTCGTACAACCATTTTTGAGTAACCACCTGGGCCAAGTTTTTGTTGCCCATGTTTTTCTATTCTAGCCTTGGTGGCTTTGGATGTATCTGGGATCTTGTATTGAAAAGTTTCAAATACATAATTAGATGTCACGATGATGATAAAGCATCATAATTAGATTATTAGAAGTGTCACATACCTTCCTAAGTCAGGTGGTGTCTTTCCTTCTTTTCAGATCATCTTCTCCTTTGCATATTCCTGTAGGGGCTTCCACTCCCTCTTAGGAATCATTGAAGGATTATCATAATTAGGTTTATTTTTCAAATGAACCCTATATTGGTCTCACAGATATTTTAAATATGCACCTTCTTTTGAGAAGATTCCATATTTGCTAAAGGAGCCCTCACCAAACAAGCCAACCGACTTGTTAATGAGTTCATATTTTAACTTGGAACTTTTGGAATTATACATGGTGCGTATGGTGGGCCCAAATATATCCAAGGTCAAGTCATTTATGCACTTATAAAATGTGTCGTTTCCTGCAAAAACATATTATCATTAGTTTAAAATAATCACACATTATATGTAAATTTCAATTATATTGTACATAATAAATAAAGCACATCTTAAATACATGGAAGATTTTCTATTTTCATAGGGATGAGATCATCATTTACCAAAAAGGTAACAGTTCATGTTATCGTTCTAGTGACATGGGAAGATCCAGGAAAGCATGCTTCAAAATATGCAAATCCATGCTCTGCATTCACATCATCCGGTGCACATTCTGGCATGTGCTCGTCCGGGCCAGGTGTAGAACCAACATTGACCTTGGATTGTGCACTAGTCTGAGTGACTGGCATGCTAGTATAATTTTGTGTCGATGTAGAAATGGCATTGATACCAACACTGGCCTTCATAGGCACATCCTGGGGATCAAAATCCTGCAAAAATTCATGTAAAAATAACGAGTTTTTTATAAAGGATTTTTAAGAGTATAAAAAATAAAATCCAAAATAAATAAATGGGATAAATAAATATCTTTCTTACCCCATAGCATTGAATTTTTTCCATAAAGGATTTAATTCTTTCCTTTATATCCTATGTCCGCAGTTGAATCTGAATCAAGGAAGCAAGTTTAGTGTTTGATTTTCTCACAATCTTCCTTATTGTTTGGAATGGGTTGGTGGAGGAATAAATTTTTTCATAAATAAGATATTCCTATTTATAATATATGGACTTATCTAAGGTTTTTTCCTTCCCCCTATCACCCTAGGACAATGGTGTTGCCCACAAAGAAATGCCAATATAAGAATTAAAAAAAATTGAAGAAAATCAAATGTATGCAAATTGATTTACTTGTAAAAAACATAACATCAAAATATTTACAACTTTGAGGAGTGATCATAATGTGGTAGCAAAGAAAGGATCAATATTATCATTAAATATCTTACCATATGAGTTTTTAGTTCTATTTTAGAGGATCATATTCAAGATAGTGTATGTTTCTTATCTTGTCTTGGAAAATCTTGATGAGAAAGATGTTGAAACATGTGTTAGTGTTGTTCATGGACTAGCAATAGTTTGTGAAAACATTATTGGTGTAGCTATATTACAGTAAATGAAAATCATAAAATACAATAGTCATTTCTTACAGGTTGGGTAAAAAAGTATATGTACCACCCTCATAATAGAAACATCCGTATCTACTTGATTCAAATTGTAATCAATCAACAACACTTCCCCTGCGACTATTGATTTTATTGCACATACGAATACACAGTTTCCTTCACGCCCCTCAAATACATAATTGGGTTTCTTATTTATGGTCATGGGTCATGTACTATTTATAAACCCTACAATATTCCCCGTTGCTTTTGTCCTTCCATCAATATAAATAGATGCTTCTTTATTTTGATCATTGTCTTTAAGTTGTATATAATTTGCAGCCACACCATATCTTTGCATACTTTTTGTATATTGGATTATCTGTATTGAATATTTGTAGATGTAACATGGTCCCACATACTCCATCAATTCAGTTATTTTATCATAACAGACCTTTATTCCATCCATGAAAAATATCCCCAAACCATGTAACAACAATGTAGCAATGTGGTATATCCTTTCGTTGACACAAAAATCAATGTTTATTTGAGGAAGATCCTTGGTTACCCATCGTTTTACTATATGGTTGTACATCAAGGGCACCTCAATTTTGTCTATTCTCTCATCATCATAAGAACATGACCCCTTTTAGCAAGAAAAAATTCCATGTGTCTATGGAATTTTCTTCTGATCTTGTCACCTCTAGTTGATCTCCGCCTGTTAGACCTACTAGATGTCTCACTTTCCTCTATTCTACTTGAACTTCCCTCACTCGAAGAAGATGGATCTAACAAATACATGTTTGGTTGTACGTCTTATAATAGTCCATCAAATGAGAGAAACAATTAGTGAGTGTTATAAGGGATGCAATGAGGCATCTTTAGGAAATGAAGTATGACACATTTGCTAGATTGTGACAATTCCACTAGATATAGCACACAATAACCTATATGAACTTTAAGAGAGCCCATCCAACATAGTTACAAGTTTTTTCAATATCATGTAAAGTCCTCCATAAATATTTAATAGGATTTTATCCTTCAATCCTATAAAACCACACTTTTGGAGTCATCCCATCATCAATGTGTCATACTAGATAATATAAGAACAAGAAAAAGATAATAAGTCACAATGTTTGATAAGAAAATAAGAGTAAATATATAATGATGAAGACAATATGAAAAATTCATTGGGATGGTGAAGGGGCATCAAAGGATAAGAATAAATTGAAATGTGTGAAATGTAATCAGGAATTATTTTAAGTAATTATGAATTATTTTAATTAATTATGTTAACATATTACGACAATGCCCACTATCTATGACCCCCCATTACAAGCAGTGGACGGGCCCAAATAGAGTGTTTTAGATGAGATCCATGCCCCCAATTATTGTAGTTGAGGCCCAATCTATGACAAATAGTGCCCAACTCCATGATAGAGACCACCAAAGGAGGGACGAAGGTATAAGACATATTTGTAGTGTGGATTGAATTACATGAGATCTTGGGAATTTTTTAATTACCTCCAACCTACCATCTCATTACTTGTATTACATTCCCCCCATTTTTTGGAAAATAATCTAGTGGTTATCCTTATTATCCCAATTGTTTTCCCATTAGAGATGCCATTGAAATTCTAGCACCATCTCAATCTAACTTTTTGGTGGAATTCTAATTGAATTCTGACATTCTATAACTCAAAATTGGGGTATTACTTTCCACTCCCCCTTATTTTGGAATTGTCCTCGGTGCATATACAAAAGAACAAGACTTGGTTGCTTCCAAGTTTCCATCTCAACATTTTTTAAACTGCTGACAAAACAAGATTTCACATCATACATCTTCTTTCAGCTTCTTGGTCTATAGCATTGCTTTATCTCTATAACCAAGCTTCATATCCTGTGCCAGAAGCTTAGCTACATCATATCACAAATTCATCTACTTCAATGCATTATCATAATTCACAATCATATATCATTACTCTTTATGTCCTTTCAGAAGTATTCTCTTTTATATATTATGTTAGCACCAATTCTTGCAAGCGGGGTGCTTTTCCCGATTTCAAACCCTTGATGTAGAATGGGAAGAAATGGGGTGTGGAAACCCATCAAATGAATTCTAGTCCAAGGCCGCAGCCTAAGCGTCGAGTGCATCCCACAGGAGAAGTCCATTTCAAGTTTTAAAATCAAGCGAGCGAGCAGTCTGATTTCAATGGCAAGGATCAATTGGCGAACCAGATCGACGATCGACAGGAAATCATAGTTAACAGAGTTGCGCCATGATTAGCACAATGGATAGCGCTTATATTGCATTCATCAAATGATCAGGACCATCCATCCAGAGGGACGTGTGGTGCGCGATTAGGCTATGTCACCACTTCGCCCATCGCGACCTTGAAACGTTTTTCTTTGCAACCGGGAGCCCCGAGACATGAAGTGCCGAAGGCGTCCCGGACCCGGGCCCATAGTATCATGGAGCAGTCTCAGCCATCCATCCAAAAGGGACATGTGGCGTGCAATTAGGCTCCTTGCCTTTTCACCCATCGCGACTTTCAAGCACAAGGAGTAGCCTTTTTCTATCCCCGAGACACAAAGTGTCGAAGGCGTCCAGGACCCAGGCCCACAGTATTTCCAAGAGTATCAGGACCATTCATCAGAAGAACACGTGGCGCAAGATCTGAGCCACAGGTGGGGCCTTTCGAGATGTTCATAGTGAAAGCACCGAAGACGTAATCTTAGCCATCCATCTAAAAGGATGCATGGTGCACGATCAAGTCATGTCGACATTCGGGAGTTCAAAGGGTAAGGGGTCCTCGTCATTTCACATCTTGAAACCCTGAACCCCGAAGTGTCGAAAGAACCCAGAGTCGGGCCCACGGTTTTAGCACCTAGTCACAAAGGAACAGGCCTAGAGAAGGGGTGCTAACGTTTATCGCGTGGCAAAGCAGGTCCCAAATTGTCGAAAGGATCTCAGTCATCCATTCCGTAGGGACACGTGGTGCGCGATTAGGCTTTTCACCTATTCGCCCATCGCAACTTTGAAGCACAAGAAGCAGCTCCTTCATAGCTGTGAGATGCGAAGCACTGAAAGCATTAAGGACTCGGGCTCACAGTATCGCCAGAAGATCTCAGTCGTCCATCTAAGGGGACCCATGGCACATGATTAGGCTATGTCATTGTTTCGCCTATCATAACATTGAAGCATGAGGAATAGCCTCCTCCTAGCCATGATACGCGAAGTGTCGAAAGTGCCTTTCAAGATAGGCATAGGGTCACATCTTGTAGTCACTTGGGGGCGATAAAAGGAACTGCGCAAAGGGCTGAAGCACCGGGATTAGCTGCAAAAGGGATCATCGTGTTCTCTAGGTGCCTATTCAACTTGATCTCAATATTGATACCCGCTCGGAGTGAATAAAGAAGAGAGAGGGTGGTTGAAACCTCGCCTCACTCATTAATTGGAAGGTATGGATGTCCTGACAGGAAGTCTTCCTGAGATGGTCCTTTGTATTGGTTTTCCCATAGAATCCATGTCGATGTCCTCGACTCACCAAGGAAGTCTGTGCACTCTAATTCAGCATTTAAGGGATCAACTACCCCTTAGCATGAGCCATGCAAAGTTAAGATGGCATGTGACAGAGGAGTGCAGGCCAGATTTGATTGAAGAGATGCGCCATCCTGAAAGTCTAGCATGCCTCTGTTGTGCAAATTTTTCTGAGTATATGTACTCAGTTTTTCTATTCTTGTAAGCATTGATGGTTGAGTAAGGCTCCCGATTGTAAAAGCTTTAACGAAGCACTGGTTATTCTGGTTATGTATTAACATCTGAGACTTATTGCCTTATGAATGTCAGCTTCTTTTCATGTCTTTGTTTATACTGTATTAGAACAGCTTGGAATTGGAGGATCCAGTCGAGTTGTAGCTGTTATAGGATGATGTAGGTTGGATCACTGTAACAACTGCATTATCTCTAATCGGTCTTGTGATTTTCTCAACGCTGAATGACTTGGAATTGGAGGATCCAGTCAAGTCACCCCTTCAGTTCCCCAAAACTCTGAACCAAGAGGATCTTGCATTTAGAGTTTTTCTTCTGTAAAGTGCTGAAAGGCCTATTGCCCGAGGTAGTTTTTCTCACTCCTCTCACCAAGTCTTCCACCTGCTCATTTTACAATCAACCCACTAACTAAAGTTAGATCAAGACCTCCTTTGTTCTTTACATACCAGACCTAGTCCCTAAGATAGAGTGATTCCATCCTGGGTCTCTAACCATTTGACCATCCATTAAAATTATCATGACATAAAACTGATGGGTGTTGGGCTCTGCTCTTGTCGTAATACAGGAGTGACTTCTGACGCTAACATTTCTGGCACCGTTGCCGGGGACGAAGTTGAAAATTTTCCCCAAGATTGAATGACATTGAGCCTCTGATTCTGAAGGTGCATCAGGCATCAGAGCCTTTGAAGATTTCTACTGTGCACCTGGCGACTCCATTGTGACGACTCCACTAGAGCGAACCTGCTGTTTTAATTGTGGTTTTCAAAGGCAAACACATGCGGTCCCATCCACAACTGCCTCTAGCTATACCTGAAACTGATCAGGAGGTGGTTCTCAGAAAAGGAAAGGCCTCTGAAGGAGAAGCTTTTGCCGTCGAACTAGGTAATCCACGATCTCCTTCTGTAGGAACTCCATTTTCTCCTCCTCAGTTTCTTAATAGACCTTTTTTCTGAAGTTTCCCGTTTCCTAAATTTTGGGAGTGTTCATGCTGAGTTTTCCCCTCCTAGTCTGGGATTGGAGGGAGAAATCCTTGTCACTCCCCTCTCCCCTGAAGTTGTACCTTGGCATAAACCCAGGACCATAGAAGATTTCCCCACTCCTATCTTTACCATTCCTCCTCTTGTTATTGTTGCCGCTTCTTCACAAAGAGAAGCATCTGCTGACTTAAGCCCATTATCCTTCTCCCTAAATCCCCTATTGTTTCCCATTCCACTTAGAGGATCATTCCCAGTATCCCCTTCTTGAAATCCTTCTCCTCCAAGTTCTCCTCCACCTAATATTCCTATGGCAGGAACAAATCCCCCCATGACCAGAATAGAGGCTATTATAGCTACTAGGTATGTTCCCCTTGTGTTACCTCAACCTAGCAATGCCCTTCCAGCTGATGGCTACCTCAAACAGCTACCCAAGTTTACGGGCGAAGGGAACATAGCTGCAGAAGAACACCTTGAAGCCTTCTACAGTTTTACAGACGCCCATATTATCATGCATGCAGATGTATGGATGAGTATTTTCGTCCATAGTCTTGAAGCCGAGGCCAGAAAATGGTTTAGGGCCCTGCCTCCTGGATCTATTGATGGGATTGAGGCTTTGGATAGTGCCTTTTTGAGACAATGGGGAGACAAAAAAGACTTCATGTATTACATGACTGAGTTTGGGTCTTTGAAGAGAAAGGAAGGATATTCTGTCTCTGACTTCTCCAAAAGATTTAATAAAATGTACAATAATATCCCCACCGAGATAAAGCCCTCCAAAGCTTCTGCAAAGATCACTTATTCCAACACTTTTGATCCTAATTTTTTCCTCCTGCTAAGGGAAAGGAGAGCCACCACCCTGGCTCACATGCAGGACGCAGCCATGGAAGTAGAGTCTAACATATTGGCTATTGATCGACTCAGGAATAAGGCTGACAGAGACGTATCCAGGAGAAGAACAGGGGCCTCCTCATCCCATTCCTCTCCCCTTCCCCTTCAGATGGATGAGGTGGCTAAAATACTGAAATCCCTTTTGGATAGGATGGATAAGTGGGAGTTAGAAGGGAAGCCCATGTACAGAAACCCCCATAACACTGATATCAGAGGTTTCAGGAGGCCTGGTAACCATATGCCATAGACTTTTCCAAAGGAAAAAAGAAGCAGAGACATGGATGATCAGAGAATTCGGAACCCTCTCCAGAATAACCTAGTTGCTCACGAGGAAGGGGAGGAGGTGGATGAACTCGAACCTGAAATCCACTGCATCGAGAACACTTCCCCGTTTCCTCATTTGACTCAATCTGCATATCAAGAATCCCTTATCAACACTCAAATCAATGAGTTGAGTAAAGGGGAAAATGCCAGCAACACCCCTAACAAATACAATCTCAGGTCAAAAAAGAAAGAAGGAAATTTTGATAGCCAAGATCAGCCCCTCATAGAGGAAAGGCCTACTAAAGCTGCAACAACCACTACTAAAGAAAAGTAAGCTTAGAATGATTCGCCAGCAACCAAGGAACCTACCTTCGAGGTAAGGGAAGCTCCTAAGTCTCTCTCCTCCTTTAGTTTTGAGCATGAGATTCAGAAGATTTGAATTCATGTACCCCTATCCAAACTAGTTAAAAATGAAGATTTCAAAAGGTCCCTCGCCAAACTACTACAATCTGAGCCCCCCAACCTTCAACAAAATCAATAAATCTTCAAGATGAAAATCTAGCAGTCGTCCTAGGTCCCATGGTAGAAGATAGAGATGATTCATCCCCTCCCTTCTACACCTCCCTGAACATACATGATAAAGTGTTGCATAATTGCCTCATGGATTCAGGAGCTTCCCACAACCTTATGCCCAAAATAGTCATGGAAGAGTTGGGACTAGAAGTGACAAAGGCTTATCATGATTTGTACTCTTTTGATTCAAGCATGGTGCAATGCCTTGGAGTCATCAAAGATTTGGTGGTCTCTTTATTTCAGCTGCCAATGAAGAGTGTGGTCATGGACATTGTGGTAGTTGATGTTCCCCCCAAGTTTGGCATGTTGTTGTCTAGGTCTTGGATTAAAAATCTTGGAGGAACATTGCAAATGGATCTCACATATGCCACCATTCTAGTCTTTGGAGGGGAACACAGGAGTTTGTACAGAGAGGCCCAACTAGCCTATATTGTCAGTGATGAATCAAACCCAACCAATCATCCCATCTTTGCACTTGACACTGATTTGGGGTCTAGCTTATTGCATATCACCGAGGCTCCTGAAGCCCCTTTCCAAATCAGAAAGAAACCCTTATTTGATTATGGGACACCTCCTCCAAACACCTTCATATGCAAATTTTTTTTCGACGGAGGTTCTTCTAGTGAAGGCACTGACGCTAGAGTGGTCTTTTTGTTTCCTTGTCAGGAGGTCATATCCTTGTCATACAAGCTTGAATTTGAAGCAAGTAATAATGTGGCAAAATATGAAGCTCTTGTTCTACGTTTAAGGGCTGCAAAAGAGATGGGAATTCAGGAGGTAGAAGTGTTTGGAGATGCAGAATTGATAGTCCAGCAGATCAGAAACGTTTATCAAGCCAAGCATCCTCGACTCAAGAGTTACATAAATGAGGTATGGGACCTAATCGACAGTTTCTTCTCAACATTTAATATTTCTTTCGTCCCAAGAAAGAAGAACATAGTGGCAAATTCCTTGGCTACATCAGTAAGCAATTTCTAAGTGCCCTTGCCACCCAAATTCAAATATGATGTGGAAGTAAAATACAGGCCTTCCATACCTGACAATGTCAAACATTGGAAGGTGTTCAAGGATGATCTTGAGATCAAAAGATTCTTGGAGACTGTTGAAGAATTTTCAGAGATGCATATTGACCAAGACTCTGTCTCTGAAGAAAATCTTGATGGGGATAATTTTCTAAATCAGATTGCAGAGTGTAACATTGTGCAGCTGCCCAGCAATCATATTCCAAGGGGATTGGTTCCTTTGGAAAGGATTTTTGATAGAAATGATGTGGCATTAAATGGGAACATCTCAGAGGATGACGCTGATACAACTCAGTGCAACATTGGCACTGAGAATGAACCCAAGTTTGTCAAATTGTCTAGAAGTCTGACAAAGGAGCAGAGGGTTGAATTCGCTGAATTATTGAGGGAGTTTGTTGATGTTTTTGCCTGGACCTATGAAGATCTCAAAACATATGACACTTTTGTCATTGAACATAAAATCCCCTTGAAAAATGAGGCAAAGACATTTAGGTAGAAGTTAAGACAGATCAATCCTATGATGTTGCCTATCATGGAGAGGGAAGTGAAGAAGCTGCTACAAGCCCAGATCATCGTACCACTGAGATATTCAGAGTGGGTGGCCAACTTGGTCCCAGTAAGGAAGAAGAATGGAGAAATCAGACTCTATGTAGATTTTAGAAACCTGAACTGGATTTCACGAAAGGACAATTACCCCTTACCAAAAATGGAACACATATTGCAGAGGGTAATAGGAGCATCCAAGATTTCCATATCAATGGCTTCTCTGGATACAATCAAATATCTATTCTTCCCGAGGACAGGGAAAAGACGACATTTACCACTCCATGGGGCACATTCATGTATGCTAAAATGCCTTTTGGATTGATGAATGAAGGGGCAATGTTTCAACGTGCCATGGACATAGCTTTCATTGAGGAAATGGATAAGTTTGTGGTCATCTACCTGGATGACATAACAGTCTTTTCCAAATCTGATAAAGAACACTATTGTCATCTCAAGAAGGTTTTTCTGAAATGCAGGAGTCTTGGCATTTCATTGAATCCCAAGAAATCTTTGTTCGCCATGAAGGAGGGAAATTTACTAGGTCACATAGTATCAGCCGAAGGAGTCAAGATCGATCCTAGTAGAGTTGAGGCAATACAGGCCTTATCAATCCCAAGATCCAGGAAGAAGGTCCAGTCTTTCCTTGGTAAGATTAATTTTCTAAGGAGGTTTATTTCTAACTTTGCTGAGGTGGTAAGGCTTATAACGGTCATGTTGAGAAAGGGAAATGAAGTAAGGTGGACCACTGAATCTCAAAATTCCTTTGAGCAGATAAAGAAGGCCTTGACTGAAGCTCCTGTGCTTATCAATCCCGATTACTCAAAGGATTTCCTTATTTTCTCCTTTGCCTCACCTGACACAGTGGTTTCTATTTTATTACAGACAAATGAGGCTGGGCTAGAGCACCCTATTGCCTATTTTAGCAGAGTTCTGAGGGATGTTGAAGTCAGGTATGACATTATGGAGAAGTAGGCCTATGCCCTGGTAAAGGCTCTCAAAGCCTTTAGAACCCATGTCCTGCAGTAAAAAATCATTACCTATGTCCCCTCAGCCACTGTTAAAGACATTCTTATTCAGCCTGACATAGACAGGAGGAGGAGTAAGTGGATAGCCAAGATCCTTGAGTTTGACTTAGAAATAAGGCCTACCAAATTAATCAAAGGTCAAGGTTTAGCTAAGTTGTTGGCTGAAGCAAATTGCAAATCTTTGGGGGTAGGTGTCATCAATGAATGCTCAGAAAATCAACAGGATCAGCTGTCTGATATAGACCCTCAAGAAGAACCCACGTTGGCTCGATGTCCCTGGTATAAGGATGTCATATATTTTCTGCAAGAGTTGCGGCCTCCAGATGGCCTGCAAAGAAACAAGGCAATAGCTCTGAAGCTCAAAGCAGTCAGATACTGCCTTATCGATCAAGTTGTATATTGGAAAGATCCCCTGGGGGTGCTTTTGAAATGTATGAATCCACAAGAGGATGATAGGATCATGGTTGAATTTCATGATAGCCAATCTGGAGGGCATCATTTCTGGAAAGCCATAGCCTACAAAATCCTTAGGGCTGGATACTACTGGCCCATCATATTCACTGATGTCTGCATAAAGGTTAGAGCCTGTATCAAATGTCAAATATTTGCAGGAAAACAACAACTCAAATCTTTGCCTTTAAAGCCTGTGGTTGTTTCGGGACCTTTCCAACAATGGGGCCTAGATTTTATTGGGGAAATCCACCCTGATTCTAGTGAGAAACATAGATGGATCCTAACTGCCATGGATTTATTTACTAAATGGATAGTGTTAGCAACATTACTTGTCTTCGGCGTAGGGATATCCAGGTCTGTAGGTTGCACGTGAAGCGCCCAAGCACAACACACAGAAGAAATCCATTTCGGGCCCAGGTCAAGCGAGCCAGCGCTCTGATTTCAACGTTTAGGATGTATCCAAAGAATCAGATCAGAGGTGGGTGGGAAATCGTGATTAGAAAAGCTGCGCTAAGGTTAGTGTAATGGATAGTGCCCATAGCTTGTTTAGGAATGGATGACAGCCAATCATCCCAAAGGGCACGTGGCACGAGATCTGGTCACATCGGCTTTTCGACAGTTGCGAGTGCAAAGGGTGAAGGTTTTATGTCTTTGAACATCGTGAAACCTCGAACCCTGACAGCGCTGAAAGCACTGAAACTGGGGCCCACGAAATCACGAAGCATTTTCAGCCGTCCATCTAAAGGGAACACCTCACAGCAAATTGAGCCATCTCGATGTTTCGCCCATCGCGACTCCAAGACACAAAGAGTAGCTCCGTTATATTCCGATGCGCGAGGTGCTGGGAGAGTCCCGGACCCAGGCCCACGGTATCATCAAGAGAGTTAAGAGCCGTCAGATCTAGAGGGATGCATGGTGCCAGATTAAGTCGTCTCGGTATATCGCTCATCGCGATTTCGATCAGCAAGGATCAGCCCCTTCATATTCGCGAACGCCGAAAGCGCCTTGGGAATAAGCATGTGGTCACAGTCCGTGGTCACTTGGGGAAAGAAAGGAGTTGTGTAAAGAAGGCCAAGGCATCGAGTTCAGTTACAGAGGGGATCATCGCGGTCTCCAGGCGCCATCGGATCCGATCTCAATATTGTTTCTAGCATTGAAGTAAATGAAGGCAAGAGCGGGTGGTTGAAACCTCCTTTCATTCATTAAGTGAGGGGAATGGAGGGTCTGGCAAGCCGCCTACTTGAAGAGGTCCTATGTATCAATTTTCTCAAAGAAGCCATGCCGAAGTCCTCGACTCGACAGAGAAGTCTGCGCATGCTAGCTCAGCACTTAATGGCTCAGCTACCCTCCTTACAGGAGCCATGCGTAGTTAAGGTGGCACTTAAAGAAAAATATCAGTACGAGTTTGACCGAAGGGACACCAAGCCTTAGGTGACTAGGCACGCCTCTGTGAGGTGAATTTTCCTGATTATATAGACTCAGTCTTTGTATTTTATAGGTATTGATGGTTGAGCTAAGCTCCCGATTGTAAAGTTTTGATGAAGCGTTGGTCGCGCTGGTTAATGTATAAGGCATTGGAGATTTCTTACTTTATGGATGTTATCTTCCCTTCCATTTCTTTGTATACTGTGTTAGAACAACTCGGAATTGGAGGATCTAGTCGAGTCATGGTTGTTATAGGATGATGCAGGTTGGATCACTGTAATAGTCACATTTTTTCTAATCGGTTCTTGTGATGTTCTCAGTGCTGAAACGACTTGGAATTGAAGGATTCAGTCAAGTCACCCCTCAGCTCCTTGAAGCTCTGGACCAAGAGGATATTGGCTTTCGATTTTTTTTTCCTCAAGCTTTCGAAGGCCTATTTCTAGAGGCAGTCTTCCTCGCCCTTCTCACAAGTCTTCCTTCTACCACCCTTAAATCAATTTACTAACAGAAGTTGGATCAAGACCTCCCTTGTTTTCTACATACCAGGCCCAGTTTCCTGGGTTAAAACTATATTTTCTTGAGTCTTTACCCATCTGATCACCCCATTAAACAAATCGTGACATAAAATTGATGGGCGTTGGGCTCTGCTCCTGCAAGCAATCTAGGAGTGACTTCTGACGCTAACATTTCTGGTGCCATTGCCGGGGACGAAGTTGAAAATTTTCCCCAGGATTGAACAACATTGAGCCTTTGAAGATTTCTACCGTGCACCTGGCGACTCCATTGTGACGACTTCATTGTGATGACTCCACTGTGGCGAACCTGCCATGTTAATTGTGGGTTTCAGAGGCAGACACACAGGGTCTCATCCACAGCTGCACCTAGCTACACCTGAAACTAATCCGGAGGTGGTTTCCAGGAAAGAAAAGGCCTATGAAGAAGAAGCTTCCACTGCTGAACCAGGTAATCTACCATCTCCTTCTGTAAGAACTCCTTTTTCTCCTCCTCATTTTCTTAATAGACCTCCTTCAGAGGTTTCCCGCTTCCTGAATTTTGGGAGTGTTCCTGCTGAGTTTTCCCCTCCTGGTCTGGGATTGGAGGGAGAAATCCTTGTCACTCCCCTCTCATCTGAAGATGTACCTTGGCATAGACCCAGGACTACAGAATATTTCCCCACTCCTGCACAAATAAAAACACTTGCTGACTTGAGCTCGCTAGCCTTCTCCTTAAATCCTCTCTTGTTTCCCACTCCGCTTCGAGACTCATTCCCAGTAGCCCCTTCGCGAACTCCTTCTCCTCCAAGCTATCCTCCACCTAATATTCCTATGGCTGGTGCTAATCCCCCTCTGAATAGAATGGACACCATAGTTTCTGCCAGATATGCTCCCTTAATCCTACCCCATCCTATGAATCCTCTCCCTGTCGGAGACTACTTGAAGTATATGCCCAAGTTCACTGGGGTAGGAGACATAACTTCTAAAGAGCACCTGGTTGCTTTCTACAGTTATGTAGACAACCTCAACATTGAAAATGAATATGTCTGGATGAGATTCTTCGTCCAGAGCCTGGATGGTGAGGTGAGGAAATGGTTTAGAGGATTGGCCCCCGGATCTATTGCTGGGATCGAAGCCCTGGATAGTGCTTTCCTGAGGCAGTGGGGCGACATGAAAGATTTCATGTATTACATGACAGAGTTTGGATCTTTGAAGAAAATGGATGGAGAGTTTGTCTCCGAATTCTCCAAAATATTCAATAAGATGTATAACAAGATCCCTGCCGAAATAAAGCCTTCAGAAGCCTCGGCCAAGATTTCTTATGCCAGTGCATTTGGACCCGATTTCTGTCTTTTATTGAGGGAAAGAAGAGCCACCTCCTTAGCTCAAATGAAATATGCGGCCATAGAAGTGGAATCCAATGTGTTAGCAGCCGATAGATTGAGAAGCATGACTGACGCAGACAGAAGAAAGGGAAGGTCGGAAGCCTCAACTTCGGGCCCATCGGTCCCCCACCCTCAAGTGGATGAACTGACCAGGATGGTGAAGTCTCTGTCTGCAGAGATGGAGAGAATGAAGGTGGAGGGGAGGAAAGCATAAAAGGGCCCCCAAAACCCCGAAAGGGGAGGAGGTTTTAGGAGGCCAAACAATATTAATTCCCCGACTGTGCAAAGAGAGAAAGGAAGAGACAGAGAAGACCAGAAGATTCAGGCCCCTTTTCAAAATAAATTTGTGACCGAGGGGGAAGAAGGGGAAATAGATGAGCTTGATCCTAAAATCCATTGCTTCGGAGACACTCCTCCTTTTCCTTATCTCACTCAATCAGCATACGAGGAGTCTCTCATGGACAGTCAGCTAAATGAACTGAGCAAAGGAGACAAGGCTAGTGGCGGCCAAGGCAGGTATGACCTGCATTCCAAGAAAAGGCCAGTAGCGCCTGATGATCCTGAGCAGTCCACTAGAACAGAGAAGACTGCTAATGAGGTAGCGGATAGTCACAAAGGTAAGAAGCACCAACCCCCCTCTCCCATAGTCCAGAGTCATGTTCCTGAAATAAGAGAAATCCCAAAGCTCTCATCTTCTTTTAATTTCGAGCACGAAATTCAAAAAATCAAAATCCCTATGCCGCTGATAGAATTGATTAAACATGAAGGATTCAAGAAGTGCTTCTCTGAGATTTTACAGTCTAAGGTCTCATGCCTTCCCATAGACTCCATCAATTTACAAGATGAAAAACCTGTAGTTATTCTAGGCCCTATGGTAGAAGACATGACTGACTCGTCCCCCCCCTTCTACACTTCCTTGAACATCCATGACAAGGTATTGCACAACTGTTTGATGGATTCAGGGGCTTCTCACAACCTTATGCCCAAAGCTGTCATGGAAGAGTTAGGGCTAGAAGTCACCCAAGCCTATCATGACCTCTATTCCTTCGACTCCAGGAAAGTTTAGTGTCTTGGAGTTATCAAAGACCTAGTCGTGACCTTGTTTCAGTTGCCCATGAAAAGTGTGGTTATGGATATTGTAGTGGCCGATGTCCCCCCCAAGTTCGGTATGTTGTTGTCAATATCTTTGATAAAAATACTGGGGGGAACTTTGCAAATGGACCTCACATATGCTACTATCCCAGTGTTTGGAGGAGAGTATAGAAGGCTATATAGAGAAGCCCAACTGGCCTATATAATCAGTGATGAGGCTAACCCCACCAACCATCCCATTTTCGCCTTATATACTAATTTAGGTTCCAGTGTGCTTCAACTCACCCATGTTCCCAAACCTCCTCTTAAAATCAGAAAGAAGCCCGCCATTTCCCCTAAATTTCCTCCCTCCATCACCCCCATCTAGAGAATGTTCTTTGATGGAGCCTCTTCCAGGGAAGGTGTTGGTGCTGGGGTATTTTTTGTATCACCTGCTCAAGAAACCATATCTCTATCGTGCAAACAAGAATTTGAAGCTACCAACAATGTGGCAGAGTATGAGGCTCTTGTTCTGGGATTAAGAACTGCGAGGGAAATGGGAATTTAGGAGGTAGCAGTGTTCGGAGATGCAGAGTTGGTGGTCCAACAGATCAGAAACGCCTATTAGGCTAAGCATCCTCGACTCGGGAGTTACAGAAATGAGGTATGGGACCTAGTTGACAGTTTCTTCTCAACATTTAACATTTCTTTCATCCCAAAAGAGGAGAACACGATGCCAGATTCCTTGGCTACATCAGCGAGTAATTTCAAAGTACCCTTGCCGCCTAAATTCAGATATGATGTGGAAGTGAAATACATGCCCTCCATACCTGAAAACGTCAAAAATTGGAAGGTATTCGAGGATTATCTCGAGATCAAGAAGTTCTTGGAGACTGTTGAAGAATTTTTAGAGATGCATATCGACAGAGACTCTGTCTCTGAAGAAAAGCTTGATGGGGGTAATTTTTTGAATAAGATTGTAGAGCGTAACATTGTGCAGCTTCCCAACAATCATATTCCAAGGGGACTGGTTCCTTTGGAAAGTATTTTTGATAGAAATGATGTGTCATTAAAAGGAGAGACCTCGGAGGATGACACTGGTACTATTCAGTGCAACATTGGGACCAAGAGTGAGCCCAAGTTTGTCAAATTGTCAAGAAGTTTGACAAAGGAGCAGAGGTCCTAATACATTGGACTTTTGAGGGAATTTGCTGATGTGTTTGCCTGGACCTACGAAGACCTCAAAACCTATGACACCTCTATCATCATGCATAAAATCCCATTAAAAGAGGAGGCAAAGCCATTTAGGCAGAAGCTGAGACAGATCAATCCTATGCTGCTGCCTATCATGGAGAGGGAAGTGAAGAAGCTGCTTCAAGCTCAGATCATTGTACCACTGAGATATTCAGAGTGGGTGGCCAACTTGGTGCCAGTAAGGAAAAAGAATGGAGAGATCTGATTCTGTGTAGACTTCAGAAACCTGAACAGGAGCTCATGAAAGGATAACTACCCCTTACCAAAGATGGAACACATACTGTAGAGGGTAACAGGAGCTTCCAGGATGTCCATGATTGATGGTTTCTCTGGCTACAATCAAGTCTCTGTTCTGTCTGAGGATAGGGAAAAGACAACATTCACCACTCCATGGGGCACATTCATGTATGCCAAGATGTCGTTTGGAATAATGAATGCAGGGGAAAAATTCCAGCGTGCCATGGACATAGCTTTCGTCGGGGAAAAGAATAAATTTGTGGTCGTCTATCTGGATGACATCACAGTGTTTTCAAAATATGATAAAGAACACTATTGTCATCTCAGGAAGGTTTTCCTGAAATGCAGGAGGTTTGGCATTTCATTAAACCCCAAAAAAAATTTGTTCGCCATGCAGGAGGGAAAATTACTAGACCACATAGTGTCAACGGAAGGAGTCAGGATTGACCCTAGCAGGGTTGAGGCAATACAAGCCTTATCAATCCCGAGGTCCAAGAAGGAGGTCCAATCTTTCCTAGGTAAAATTAATTTTTTGAGGAGGTTTGTGTCTAACTTTGCTGAGGAGGTAAAGCTTGTAACAACCATGTTGAATAAAGGAAATGAAGTAAGGTGGACCCCTCAATTGTGACATTCCTTTGAGCAAATCAAGAAGGCCCTAACTGAAGCTCCTGTGCTCATCATTCCCGACTACTCGAAGGATTTCCTTATTTTCTCCTTTGCCTCACCTAACACAGTGGATGTTGTTCTATTACAGACAAATGACATTGGGCTGGAGCAGCCTATTGCTTATTTCAGCCGAGCATTGAGGGATGCTGAAGTCAGGTATGACACTATGGAGAAGCAGGCCTATGCTCTAGTAAAATATCTCAAATATTTTAGAACCTATGTCCTGCAGTCAAAAATCATCACTTATGTCCCCTCGGCTGTTGTTAAAGACATTCTTATTTAGCCTGACATAGACGGGAGGAGTAAATGGATAGCCAAAATTCTGGAATTCGACCTAGAAATAAGGCCTACCAAATTAATCAAAGGTCAAGGTTTAGCCAAGTTGTTGGCTGAAGCCAATTGCCAAGCTTTGGGGATAAATTTCATCAAAGAATGCTCCGGTATTCAGCAGGATTGGCTGTCTGACATAGACCCTCAAAGGGAGCCCCCATTGGCTTGATGTCCTTGGTATAAGGATGTCATATACTTTCTGCAAGAGCTGTGGCCTCCAGACGACCTGCTAAGAAACAAAGCAAGAGCTCTGAAGCTCAAGGCAGTCAGATACTTCCTTATCGATCAAATTTTATATTGGAAAGACCTATTGGAGGTGATTTTGAAATGCATGAGTCCACAAGAAGCCGAAATGATTGTGGCTAAATTTCATAGCGGCCTGTGTAGAGGGCATCATTTCTGGAAAGCCACAGCCCACAAAATCCTCAAGGCTAGATACTACTGGCCTACCGTGTTCACTGATGTCTGCAAAAGGGTTAGAGCCTACATCAAATGTAAAAAATTTGCGGGAAAGCGACAGCTCAAGTCTCTGCCGTTAAATCCGGTGGTGGTTTCAGGACCTTTCCAGCAGTGGGGCCTATATTTCATCGGAGAAATTCACCCTGCCTCCAATGGGCAGCACAGCTGGATCCTGACTGCTATAGATTTCTTTACTAAGTGGATTGAAGCTATCCCTACCAGGAGTGCTTCCCACAAGGTAATCATTGGATTCCTGGAGGACCTCATCACGAGATTCAACTGCCCAAGTAAAATTGTCACTGATAACGCAGCCACTTCGGGTTCGAGCCGTTGGCCAGGTTCTGCGAGCAGTTCAGAATCAAACTGATTCACTCCACCCCATATTACCCACAGGGCAACGGTTTAGCAGAATCCTCCAACAAAAGCCTGATAAGAATCATCAAAAGGCTGTTGGAAGACAACAAGAAGGCCTAGCATTCTAGACTAAAATTTGCTCTATGGGCCGACCGAGTGACCACAAAGAGATCTATCGACGTCTCTCCTTTCCAATTAGTCTATGGAGCGGAGGTTGTTTTCCCCTCTCAGTTAGCCATTCATGTAGAAAAATTCCTCCAGGACCATCAGGAGGAGCCTGATGATATGATCAGAAGGATTCATCAGCTAGTGGAGGTCCAGCAGGCTAGGGAGCAGACAGTGGACAGAATTCAAGACCAACAACAAAAAATCAAGCAGGTTTTCGATAAGAAGGCCAAGAAGGAGCAGTTCCAGATAGGAGAGCTAGTGCTGAAATGGGATGCTCCTAAGCAAGATAAGGGCAAACATAGCAAATTTGAATCCCTGTGGATCGGGCCTTTCAAAATCTCTAAGACTTTCTCAAATAACACATACAGGTTGCAAGGTTTGGAAGGTGAAGAAGTTTTCAGCAGCCCAGTGAATGGGCATTTTCTGAAGAAATGTTTTGTTTGAGTCTCAGATGGCTCCCTTTGTTTGTAAATATTGTCCTTTTGTTTCTTTGTTTGTTTTCATTTTTATTTTTCGGCTTAATAATGACTCCATAGCCTAACAGCAAGGCACTGGAGCTACAAAATGAGTCCTTAGAGCATCACAGGGATGACTCTATCCCCCGTGGAGCCTAATGTTGGCAACATTACTTGTCTTCGGCGTAGGGATATCTGGTTCTGTAGGTTGCACATGAAGTGCCCAAGCGCAGCACAAAGAAGAAATCCAGTTTGGGCCCAGGTCAAGCGAGCCAGTGCTCTGATTTCAATGTTCAGGATGTATCCAAAGAATCAGATCAGCGGTGGGTGGGAAATCATGACTAGCAAAGTTGCGCTAAGGTTAGCGCAATGGATAGCGCCCATAGCATGTTCAGGAATGGATGACAGCCAGTCATCCCAAAGGGCACGTGGCATGAGATCTGGTCACGTCGGCTTTTTGACAGTCGCGAGTGCAAAGGGTGAAGGTTTTATGTCTTTGAACATCGCGAAACCCTGAACCCCGATAGCGCTGAAAGCACCGAAACTGGGGCCTGCGACATCACGAAGCATTTTCAGTCATCCATCTAAAGGGAACACTTGGCAACAAATTGAGCCATCTAGACATTTCTCCCATCGTGACTCCAAGACACAAAGAGCAGCTCCGTTATATTTCGATGCGCGAGGTGCCGAGAGAGTCCCGGACCCAGGCCCACGGTATCGTCAAGAGAGTTAAGAGTCGTCAGATCTAGAGGGACGTGTGGTGCCAGATTAAGACATCTTGGTATATCGCTCATCGCGATTTCGATCAACAAGGATCAGCCCCTTCATATTTGCAAACGCTGAAAGCGCCTTGGGAATAAGCACGTGGTCACAGTCTGTTGTCACTTGGGGAAAGAAAGGAGCTGTGTAAAGAAGGCCAAGGTGTCGAGTTCAGTTATAGAGGGGATCATCACAGTCTCCAGGTGCCATCAGATCCGATCTCAATACTGTTTCTAGCATTGAAGTAAATGAAGGCAAGAACGGGTGGTTGAAACCTCCTTTCATTCATTAAGTGAGGGGAATGGAGGGTCTAGAAAGCCGCTTGCTTGAAGAGGTCCTGTGTATCGATTTTCTCAAAGAAGCCATGCCGAAGTCCTCGACTCGACAGAGAAGTCTGCGCATGCTAGCCCAACACTTAATGGCTCAGCTACCCTCCTTACAGGAGCCATGCGTAGTTAAGGTGGCACTTAAAGAAAGATATCAGTATCAGTTTGACTGAAGGGACACCAAGCCTTGGGTGACTGGGCACACCTCTGTGAGGTGAATTTTCCTGAGTATATAAACTCAGTATTTGTATTTTGTAGGTATCGATGGTTGAGCTAAGCTCCCGATTGTAAAGTTTTGATGAAGCGCTAGTCGCTCTGGTTAATGTATAAGGCATTGGAGATTTCTTACTTTATGGATGTCATATTCCCTTCCATTTCTTTGTATACTGTGTTAGAACAAATCGGAATTGGAGGATCCAGTTGAGTCATGGATGTTATAGGATGATGCAGGTTGGATCATTGTAATAGTCACATTGTTTCTAATCGGTTCTTGTGATGTTCTCAGCACTGAAACGACTTGGAATTGAAGGATTCAGTTGTGTCACCCCTCAGCTCCTTGAAGCTCTGGACCAAGAGGATCTTGGCTTCCGAGTTTTTCATCCTCAAGCTTCCGAAGGCCTATTTCTAGAGGCAGTCTTCCTTGCCCTTCTCACATGTCTTCCATCTACCACCCTTAAATCAATTTACTGACAGAAGTTGGATCAAGACCTCCCTTGTTTTCTACATACCAGGCCCAGTTTCCTAGGTTAAAACTATATTTTCTTGATTCTTTACCCATCTGATCACCCCATTAAGCAAATCGTGACATAAAACTAATTTGCATTGGGCTCTGCTCCTGTAAGCAATCCAAGAGTGACTTCTGACGCTAACAGATAGAAGTTATTCCCACCAGGAGTGCTTCCCACAAGGTAATCATTGGATTCCTGGAAGACCTCATCACAAGATTCAGCTGCCCAAGAAAGATTTTCACTGATAATACAACCTCTTTCAAGGTTGAGCCGTTAGCCAAGTTCTGTGAGCAATTCGGGATCAAACTGATTCACTCCACCCCATATTATCCCCAGGGAAATGGTTTAGCAGAGTCCTCCAACAAAAGCCTAATAAGGATCATCAAAAGACTATTGGAGGACAACAAAAAGGCCTAGGATTCAAAGTTTAAATTCGCTCTATGGGCCGATTGAGTGACCACAAAGAGATCTATAGGCATCTCCCCTTTCCAATTAGTTTATGGAGAAGAAGTTGTTTCCCCTTCTCATCTAGCCATTCCTATAGCAAAGTTCTTCTAGGATTATCAAGAAGAGCCTGATGACATGATCAGAAGAGTTCATCAACTGGTGGAAGTCCAGCAGGCCAGAGAGCAGGTAATGGATAGAATTCAGGACCATCAGCAGAAGGTCAAACTAGCTTTTGACAGGAAGGTCAAGAAGAAAGAGTTTGAGATTGGGGATTTGGTGCTTAAGTGGGATGCACCCATACAGGATAAGGGCAAACACAACAATTTTGACGCCTTATGGATCGGGCTCTTCAAAATCTCTGAGGTTTTCTCAAACTGTTGGTTGTGGAGCCTGATTATCTTCCTGATTTATAGGTCTTTTACTTTCAGCCGTGTTTATACCCCATGAAGTATTTACACCCCAGAAGTATGTACACTCTTCCACGCGGGGGAGTGCAGAGGGGGGGTACCCCCTCTGCGGGGTCCGAGGAGCCTATCCCCCTGGCTGGGGGGTCTGGGGGTAAGTGGGCCCCCAGAGGGGGTTCGGGGGCGAAGCCCTCGAAGCAAAAATTGCCTTGTAAAAGTATATTGTAATTTCATTGTAAATCTGGACCGTTCATTATAAGGTTGCAGATCTAATGGTAGAGATTATGTTAGGGTTTTTTTTCCCTAGAAGGCAACCCTCTTTTATGAGGGAAATGTATCGCGGCTATGGTTGATGGTGAATATTGTATTCTGAGAGAGGAGACTGTGAGAGAAAGAAGAGGAAGTTACAACGGGTTTTGCTATAGGTTGTATCCCTTCATTTGTTGGATAATAATAAAGGAAGGACCTAGCAATTTCTCTGGTGGACATAGCCCACACTGGGTGAACCACGTAAATCTGTGTCTCTCTTGTATTGTGTGTCTTCTGTGTTTTGTTTCTGCATTTGTTTTATTTTATTGCTCCACGGTCCTGTTTTTCTAACACAAACAACACATACAGGTTGCAGGATTTGGAGGGTGAAGAGGTTTTCAACAGCCCAGTAAATGGGCATTTTCTGAAGAAGTGTTTTGTTTGAGCCTTAGATGGCTCCTTTGTTTGTAAATGTTGTCCTTTTGGTTCTTTGTTTATTTTCATTTTTATTTTTCGGCTTAGTAAATGACTCCGTAGCCCAACAGAAGGCACTGAAGCTGCAAAATGAGTTCTTAGAGCATCATAGGGATGACTCTATCCCCCATGGAGCCTAATGTTAGCACCAATTCGTGCAAGTGGGGTGTTTTTCCTGATTTCAGACCCTTGATGTAGAATGTGAAGAAATGGGGTGTGGAAACCCATCAAATGCATTCTAGTCCAAGGTCACTGCCTAAGCGCCAAGTGCAGCCCACAGGAGAAGTCCATTTCGGGTTTTAAAATCAAGCGAGCGAGCAGTCTGATTTCAACGGCAAGGATCAATTGGAGAAGCAGATCGACGGTTGGTAGGAAATCGTAGTTAACAGAGTTGCACCACGATTAGCGCGATGGATAGTGCTTATATTACATTCATCAAATGATCAGGACCATCCATCCAGAGGGACGCGTGGCGCGCGATTAGGCTATGTCTCCACTTCGCCCATCGTCACCTTGAAACACTTTTCTTTGCAACCGGAAGCCCCGAGACACGAAGTGTTGAAGCTGTCCTGGACCCACGCCCACAGTATCACAAAGAAGTCTCAGTCGTCCATCCAAAAGGGACATGTGGTGCGTGATTAGGCTCCTCACCTTTTCACCCATCGTGACTTTCAAGCACAAGGAGCAGCCTCTTCCTATCCCCGAGACACGAAGTGCCGAAGGCGTCCAGGACCTGGGCCCACAGTATTGCTGAGAGGATCATGACCGTTCATTAAAAGAACACGCGACACAAGATCTGAGCCACAGGTGGGGCCTTTCGGGATGTTCATAGTGAAAGCGTCGAAGACATAATCTTAGTTGTCCATCCAAAAGGACGTGTGGTGCGTGATCAAGTCATTTTGACATTTGGGAGTTCAAAGGGTAAGGGCTCTTCATCATTTCACATCTCAAAACCCCGAACCCCGAAGTGTCGAAAGTGCCCAGAGTCGAGCCCACGGTTTTGGTGCCTGGTCACAAAGGAACAGGCCTGGAGAAGGGGCACTAACATTTATCACATGGCAACGCAAGTCTCGAAGCGTCGAAAGCATCTCAGTCGTCCATTCCACAGGGACACATGGTGGGCGATTAGGCTTTTCACCTTTTCTCCCATCGCGACTTTGAAGCATAAGAAGCAGCTCCTTCATAGCTGCGAGATGTGAAGCACCGAAAGCATTCAGGACTCGGGCTTACAATATCGCCAGAATATCTCAGTCGTCCATCCAGAGGGACACGTGGTGCGTGATTAGGCTATTTCATCGTTTCACCTATCGTAACTTTGAAGCCTGAGGAACAGCCTCCTCCCAGTCGAGAGACACGAAGTGCCAAAAGTTCCTTTCAAGATAGGCATAGGGTCACAGCCCGTAGTCACTTGGGGGTGATAAAAGGAACTACGCAAAGGGTCGAAGCACCAGGTTTAGCTGCAGAAGGAATCACCATGTTCTCCAGGTGCCAATTCAACTTGATCTCAATCTTGATACCTGCTCGGAGTGAATGAAGAAGAGAGAGGGTGGTTGAAATCTCGCCTCACTCATTAATTGCAAGGTATAGATGTCCCAACAGGAAGTCTGCCCGAGATGGTCCTCTGTACTGGTTTTCCCATAGAATCCATGCTGATGTCCTCGACTCACCAGGGAAGTCTGCGCATGCTAATTCGGCATTTAAGGGATCAACTACCCCTTAGCATGAGCCATGCAGAGTTAATATGGTGTATGACAGAAGAGTGCAGGCCAGATTTGATTGAAGAGACTCCCCATCCTGAAAGTCTAGCATGCCTCTATTGTGCGAGTTTTTCTGAGTATATGTACTCAGTTTTTCTATTCTTGTAAGCATCGATGGTTGAGCAAGGCTCCCGATTGTAAAAGATTTAATGAAGCACTGGTTATTCTGGTTATGTATTAACATCTGCRACTTCTTGCCTTATGAATGTCAGCTTCTTTCCATGTCTTTGTTTATACTGTATTAGAACAACTTGGAATTGGAGGATCCAGTCGAGTTGTAGYTGTTATAGAATGATGTAGGTTGGATCACTGTAACAACTGTGTTGTCTCTAATTGGTCTTGTGATTTTATTAACACTGAATGACTTGGAATTGGAGGATCCAGTCAAGTCACCCCTTCAATTCCCTGAAACTCTGAACCAAGAGGATCTTGCATTTAGAGTTTTTCTTCTGCAAACTGCTGAAAGGCCTGTTGCCCGAGGTAGTTTTGGTCACTCCTCTCACCAAGTCTTCCACCTGCTCATTTTACAATCAACCCACTGACTGAAGTTAGATCAAGACCTCCTTTGTTCTTTACATACTAGACCTGGTCCCTAAGCTAGAGTGATTTTGTCCTGGGTCTCTAACCATTTGATCATACATTAAACTTATTGTGACATAAAACTGATGGGCGTTGGGCTCTGCTCCTGCCGCAATCTAGGAGTGACTTCTGACGCTAACATATTCTATTGTATATATGAGCTGCAGATCACTGTTGTAAATCCTAGCTGCTACTTCTAACTGTGGATCCATGATCTTCTACATTCTTCAACTCTTCAACATTATACAAGGATATTTTGGCTTCAGAATTCAACATTTTGGCATTTTAGAACTCAATATTGGGGTATTACTTTCCCCTCCCCCTTATTTTGGCATTGTCCTTGGTGCATATACAAAAGAATAAGAATTGGTTGCTTCCAAGTTTCCATCTCAAGATTTTTTAAGTTGCTGGCAAAACAAGCTTTCACATCAGAAAAATTCTTTCAGCTTCTTGGTCTATAAAATTTCTTTATTTCTATAACCATGTTGCATATCCAAGCTATAGATCTCATTCAAAAATCTTAGCTACAACATATCACAAATTCAGCTACTTCAAGGAATTGTCACACTTCACAATCATATATCATTACTCTTTCTGTCCTTTCATAAGTATTCTCTTTTATATATTCCATTATACATATGATCTGCAGATCCTAGCTGCTACTTTCAACTGTGGATCCATGATCTTCTACATTCTTAAACTCTTCAACATTCTACAAGGATATTTTGGCTTTAGAATTCAACATTCTGTCATTCTATAACTCAAAAATGGGGTATTACTTTATGTTGGCACAAGGGAAGACCCAAGGTTCAACTCTAACAATGCACCAACAATCCGTAACTACTGGTCCTTTCGGAAACACCTGCAGAGCAGATGCAGTATCACCCGAAGTAGCAATAGGGGGTTGCAGGACACAAGTGTATATAACAAGAGGAAATGAAAAGTGGAACCAAGGAAACAACATACATAGATCTATCTATTCTTTATCTCACTTAAACCTACTTCGCAAGTTATATCTCAGATCTATCAAAACAATGCATCAACAATATAACAAAGGAAAAATAACACAGCATCGATCACACATAACAACAAGATATACATGGTTCACCCTCTCCCTAGGGCTACGTCCACGGAACTGTGTTTCTTGATGTATTATATGAAAACATATAGTTCTATCTGCGCACTTAGCTTGCAGATATCTCTCTCTTTCTCTTCTTCTCTCCCCTCCTTGCGCACCCAACTGCAAGGTTGATCTTCACACCCAACTGATGATCTTACAATACAAAAGTATTCTCACAACACAATTCTTCTCTCATGTGATCAACAATAATCACTCTCTTGACCCACAATGACGAACCAATTATTGACCAACCCTCTTGATTCTCTTAGACCTTCATTTATACATTTCATGACATACGTCTAAGTGTCAAAACCCTAGGTGTCTAAAACCCTAGGTCCACTTGACCCACGTTTTCATGGCTTTGCCAGCTTGTCTTTCCTTCTTTCTCGCAAGGTGCTTCAATCATTCGTCAGTGGATTTTTCCGCTTGTTGAGTCATCCACAATCCCTATTCCTTGTTGATCTGTCTTCCTTGATATTCTCATCCAATGACTAGCTTTCCCTTACTTCAATCCTTATTTTCTTCTTCTTTGACCACTTCAACCCAATCTCAGTCAATGTGCCTTCCTCGCAATTCGTACTTCAGATTTCTTCCTTAATCTTCACTTTCTTCCATAACCAAGGGCCAACAGGCCCCCAACACTCACATGTGACTTGTCTCGAGGCAATGTAAGATTGAACCTTTTGTTTCACTTCAACTTCATACTGCACGGAGTAGTCTGTGCTCTTTGCTCTGTCCCTCCCTTCCTTGTGCAGACTGTTTTTTTTGTGTCTGGTACCCAGTTTCAACTGCACCTGGTACCTAGACCCTTCTTTTTATGCTTTTACTGAGAGTTGTGAGGCAGATGGTTGTCATAGTACAATTTCAATCGTCTCCCATTTACCAAACCTTCTTTCCATTCTCCATTTAGAGTCTTCAACTACATAGCTCCACCTTCTGTAACATAGGCAACCTCATATGGCCCAAGCCAATGTGTCCTGAACTTCCCTGGATGCTTCATGAACTTGATGTCATATACAATACCAGATCTCCTTGCTTAAATGTTTTCTTCTTGATATGTCTGTCATGGTAAGTCTTCTCTCATTCCTTTTGTACCTGCTGATGAAATCCTGCAATAAACATGTCTTCCTCTAGTTCCACCAACTACAAAAGCCTGTTTTGAACAACGCTAGTGTCATCCATACCTGTAAATGCTACAATTCTTAAGCTAGGAACCAAATATTCCATAGGTATGACGACTTCTAGACCATAAACTATTTTAAAGGGGGTTTGCATTGTTAGTTTCTTGCAAGTGGTTCTATAAGCCCATAACACTGTTGGTACTCTCAAACCCCAATCATCTATGTTTACACTACAAATCTTCGTCAACACTGTCTCCAAGATCTTATTGAAAGCTTCGATTGTACCATTCGCTTGTGGGTGGTATGGAGTGCTCTTCTGATGGTGGACTATAAATTCTTGAGTCAGGGCTTCAATAGTCTTATTAATAAAATGTGTACCTTGATCGCTCATAAGGATCATCGAGCATCCAAATCGAGTTATGATATCTAGTTATTGAGCTCTTGTGCGCTTTCCTGGTGGGTTGATAGGTCCCAAAAAATCAATTGCCCATTTCTCAAATGACCGTAAGGTTAGCTATGGTGCTAAAGGCATCTCATATCTTTTTGAAGGTTTCCCAACTCTTTGACATACATCGCAGGCTCTATAGTATTCCTTAGCATCTCTGTGTAAAGTGGGCCACCAGAGGCCAGCTCTAAGAACCTTTTGCACTATTTATTTTCCTTAATAATTTCCTCCTGCGATGCCTTCATGTGCCTCTGCCAGAATAAGTGGTATATCTACCTCAATAACACATCTCCTCAAGATATCATCAGGTCCCATATTATATAGTTGTCCATCTATAAGTGAAAAATATGCAGCACGAACTACCAGTTGTTTCTTCTGAATGACTGCATATTCGCGGGGTGCCATTCATGTTGATAGGAACTGGACTATCTCGGTGAAGTGATCATAAACCTTTCTGATGGCAAGCAATTGTGCATCTGGTAGTGTATCCTCCAGACTAGTAGGTTCCTCTCCATGTTCTAACCTAGACAAGTGGTTAGGTCCCTTGTTCATTCATCCTGGCTTGACCACTATCTCAAAATCATATTCCTGGAATAGTAGTAGCCATATGCATATTCTTCCCCCCAACACTAGCTTGTTGACTAGGTATTTCAACGCAGAGTGATCAGTGAACATCTTAAAATTTCCTCCCAACAAGTAGTGTAAAAACTTCTGCAGTGTGTACACCATGGCTAAACCTTCTCTTTCGGTGGTAGTCTAATTTATCTTAGATTTAGAGAGCTTTCCTCTAGCAAAGGATAACATATGGTCAATATCTCATGCTCCTGGTTGTGCCAATACTTCTCCTAATGAAATAGATGAAGAATCGACATGGACATGGAATTTCTTACTCCACTCTAGGAAAAATAGAATGGGCGCAGTGAACATTTTATGTTTCAGTGTGTCGAAGCTCTGCTAACATTCCTCTGACCATTGGAATGGACAAATTTATTTAAAATATTTTCCATGGGTGTTGTTATTTGTGCATAGCCCTTGATGAACTTTCTATAGTATCCAATATGTCCCAGCACAGTACGCAACTATCTAACCAAAGTGGGAGGAGGTAGATCAACAATGATGGAAATCTTGGAAGGATCTACCAACAACCCCTGCTTACACACAATATGGCCTAGCAACACTCTAAAGGGTGAAAATAAGATACACTTCTTCAGGTTTAGGGTAATCTTACATTGCCTTCACTTATCCAACATTAGTCTTAAACATTCAATATGATTTTTCAATAAGCTAAAAATAGTCCAATCATCAAAATATGCTTCCAAACATTTATGTAAAAAATCCTTGAATGCTTCGACCACCACCCTAGAGAAGATGGTTGATGCATTATTCAGTCCGAAAGGCATCACTGTGTACTAGAAATAACCCCATCTTGTTGTAAATGTCGTCTTATGGCGATCTTCCTTAGCAATCTTGATCTGGTGATAACCTGAAAATCCATCTGTGAAGAAATAAACTTCTTGTCCTCCGACATTATCTTACACTTCATTAGTAAATAGTGTAGGGAATGGATCATGTAAGCATGCATCATTCATCTTCCTTAAATCTACACAGATTATGATCTCTCATGTCTTCTTATCATGTACCACCATCAAGCTAATCCATTTTGATTCTTCAATAGGTTTTATGATTCCTACTTCCAACATCCTGTCTAATTCAATCTTGAATTTTTGCTTATATTTTGGATTCAGTTTGTAGGGTCTCTTCTTGACTGGCCTTGGAAACAAGTCCTGATATTCATGTAGTAATTCTGCAATCTTATCAATAATGGCATCATCCCAATAATCTCCAATGTTTGCGAGCTTAGGTTCTTTCTCTATCCCAATATTAACTTTCTTGATTTTGATTGGTTGTCCAATGAAAGGTAGTTCGACTCCTGGTCCTTCTATGTCTCTCTGCCCTTCAATTTCTACAATGTTCACATTCCTAGGATCATTGTCTTCATTAGCGTTGATATTGTAACAACCATTCAACTTCTGAAGAGGTGCAGTCCATTCATCCTCTTCTTTATCCAAAGAGAGGTTAGGTGCCTCCTCAAAGACTATCTATCTTACAACTTGTAAAGCCTAATCTACTGTGGGGTACTGACTTTCAAATAAAAATGTAGCTACAAAGCTCTGAGTCATACCGTACCAATCGAAAGTGGTGCGGCACAATTCTGCTTGAAGATACCAATTGATAGGCATTGTGTCCAAAGTTTTAATGAATTTATGCACCCACTGCTCCTAGGGAATGCTTCTCCAGGCCTCCTCACAACTTCGCACATGGTACTTCAGATAGCTTTGACCTATGTATCGCACTTCACACCCTTCGACTTGTTCTGAAAAGCGCACTGTCATCAAAGTGTGACATTGCATCCACTTCATGATTTTATTCTTGTGTGTTTCCTACCATCTCTCTGACATTTCTTTCAAGGATTCATCCATTGCCAACAGTCATTGTTGTAATGGTACAATTTCTTCAAATTCTGACTAGAATGTTTCTAAATGATTTAAACCATCAAATGTGGGAAAATTTCTTACTTCTGTGCCAATCCAACGAACTTCCCTAGTCAATCTGGCACACCTTTGTGCAGAAAGTTCATACAATTTTCTCTTTCAGTTCTCTATTTCTTCTTCCGAATCTGATGAGCATGCACTGTCACTTCACCAACATAAGTTCCCATCTGATGTAGGATTAATTTAATCCTCTTGTCTTGCTGTCAATTTATATATGTTCTCTAGTTCATAAGCATGGTCTTCTTCTCTGATGGGTTCTATGTATCTTCGACCTTCATCAAGATCAAGAGGTGCAATGACCCGAAGTCCATCTCCTTCGGATGTAATTTGTCTTTTCTTTAAGTCAACAACAGTCTAGTTGTTGAAAGCCCAATCAATTCCTAATAGCGCAGGATAAGGAAAACTATCATCAACTATCTCAATCACTTCAAAGTCTACAAACGTCCTAACCCCGTCAATATCCACAGGGAAATGCTCCAGTCTTCCAAAGGGGCTTACTTCCTATTGATTATCCATCCTGAGCCTTATAGGGGAGTAAATCAACTTAGGTTTTCCCATCAGTTCCCAGGTTTGCTTTGTCATAACATTGACTTCTGATCCCAATTCGATGACCACGTAATCTATGTCATAGTATCCAATCTGAGCATTAAGGTGTGGTTTCTTGTTTTTCCTTCTCTTTCTAGATACATGATGTACTGCTCTATTCAGTAGAGGATCTACCCTTCCCATCTCATACTGTATGATCAAGTGTTGTAGTTCTTGCACATCGTTGTCATCCTTAATCAAATCAATGAACGTGTACAAGAAACTGACAATATTTCTTACCTATTTCCTTTCTCTGGGCGAGGCAGACTGATCAAATGCTAGAATCATTCCACATTCTCTCACTTCTGGTTGTGTCTTTGATGAATAAGCCTGATCTCATCCAAATTCTCTTCTTGCTTTTTCAAACGTCTGCTTTTCTTTCCTTGGATCAAATACTTGTGTCTTCTCTGCAGCTCTTCTAACCCTCAATTCTTATGTAGTCTTCCCTAGAGTCGCTCTGTCTTCTCCTGTAATAGCTTCTCCTCTAGTGATAACAACAACTCTGGGATCCTCTCTGCGAGGTTATGCTGAGATCAGTTCTACTTGTTGGTTTCCTCCCCGTCTTTCATGAAGTTTGGCTAATAGCACGAGACAATCTTCAATGACATGTTCAAATTAGTTGTAGTAGCTTCAAGTGGTACAAGGGTTCTGGCAGTCCCTTGCTAAGTGTCCTAGCTATGTGTAGTTATAACAAATGATCTGACCTCAACCTCGACCCATGCCTCCTCCTCATCCTCTTCCTCTGAATCCACCACGAGGGTTGAAGTTTCTTCTTCCTGGAGAATTGAACTGCGTAGCATTTCCCTCCTGTTGCATCTCTCCTTGAATTCTATATGCATCTATTGACCTTTCATGCAAGAGGTAATAAGCCCTACAATCCTTCTCATCATGCCCCACAGACTTACAAAATGCATAGTAAATATTGGTAGGTGTCTAGACATATTTTTGCATGTAATAACATTGACCAGGGCGATGTCTATTTCTACATACCTCGCACCAGGGTAGAGTAACCTACTTCAAAGGGATTGGAGCTCCAGAGGCAAAGTACTCATTAAATAGGTGATAGTGCTCCTTTTCATGGCCCTCTGACTTGCATCTGACACACCAGATGTCTTCTCTTTTATTTTTTCCCTTGTCTTTCTTCATATCTTCGACCTGCAGAGATAAGCTAGTTAGCTGACTCAAAATTTGACTCATACCTGAGCTAGATTCTCCCATAGGGTCTAATTCTAGATTCATGGGGATCTCCAATGCCTCATTCTGCGAAGTAACCTTTTGTTGCATCAGAGGAACTCTAATGTGTGGTAGGAGGGAAGCAATGAACCATTCCTTGTTCTGCTCGTCCGGATCTGAAAACTCAAACAAACTGTCAAGGTCTTAAACCTTTAATCAAACTCCCAAACACGTTCAGTTACTCTCTACTTGATTTCTTTCAGTTTTGTAATGCACTGTGACTCCGACTTGGGTTTCTTGATTTCTACACTCAACGCAGTCTTGATATCGTTTAGCGGTTTAGGTTGTGCAACTCCTTTAACAAACTTCATGTACCAGCTCAGTGCACGGTCTCTCAAGGTAGTATTAAACTAATCTCTCTTAACTGATTCATCATTGAATTTCTTAATACTCCATACAACTTTGCATAAGAACCAATGTTGATCAGGATATTCATATCCATCTCCTCTAAAGACAGGTAGCCTCATTTCATCTGCCATAGATCTTCCTAGGTTTCTTGACTGATTATGTACTGAACTGTTGGTAACAATGCTCTGAGTGTTCTGGTAACTCTAACTACTCTGGTTACTTAACGCTGCTAAAACAACATAAGGAGTAATAGTACTTAATTCGACAGTCTGTGCAGTTCCTGAAGTTCTTGATTCTTCTCGACGAGGTTCTTCAGCCTTCCCTTCCCCTACCCTAGCAAACTCTGAATGTTCTTTTTTTAATAACTCTTCTTCTTCTCCACTATAGAACCCTTCTTCATGTGCCAGTGGTTTTTGGATCTTCTCAAACAATTTCACCAAAGGAACTTCTCTGAAGGTTCTCCCATTGCACATATGTCCAACCTCTGTGTCATTATCRTTGTTTGAGGTATTGAACATTAGCTTTTCAAATTGACCAGTTACGTTATCTTCAATATGTTCTTCTCATGCAATAACATCTTGATATTCAACTTCAAAAAGTGTAAAACTTTTCCTCTAGGTACCTTAAATAAATATCTCTCTTATCGGCTATATGTCTCTATTCTATCGATAGAAAACTCGGTAATATACCCTCCAATGGTGCTATCAAACCAGTGATATACTACTCTTGACACGGTATTATCAACTCTCTTGACCTTCTTGATCAATGTCAACATCCAAACCATAGGTGGTCTAGATCTAACTTTGAACTGGGTATATGCTAATCTGGCTAACCACTCCTATAGCTCCTTATGAATTCCTCCAAAGAAAATATCGTGTATATCAGTAAAGATATACCTTCCCAACCAATCCTCTATACTAATATTAGTGTTTTTATTCTGAGCTTCAGCGAAGTCTTTCTCTTGTTCTTCTATCCACTTCTGAATCTCTATCATCAATGGAAACCACCTTGACATTCCCTCAAGAATATCTCGGTCCCGACAACGGAACCATTTGTTGGCACAGGGGCAGACCCGGGGTTCAACCCTAACAACACACCAACAAGCCCTAACTACTGGCCCTTTCGGCAACACCTGTGGAGAAGATGCAATCTCACCTGAAGTAGCAATAGGGGGTTGCAGGATACAGGTGTCTACAACCAGAGGAAATGCAAAGTGGAACCAAGGAAAAAACATACAGAGATCTATCTATTCTTTATCTCACTTAAACCTACTTCACAAGTTATATCTCAGATCTATCACAACAATGCATCAACAATATAACAGAGGAAAAATAACACAACATCGATCACACATAACAACAAGATATACATGGTTCACCCTCTCCCTAGGGCTACGTCCACAAAACTGTGTTTCTTGATATATTAGATGAAAAAATACAGTTCTATCTATGCACTTAGCTTGTAGATCTCTCTCTCTTTCTCTTATTCTCTCCCCTCCTTGCGCACCCAGCTGTAAGGTTGATCTTCGCACTTAGCTGAATATCTTACAATACAAAAGTATTATCACAACATAATTCTTCTCTCATGCGATCAACAATAATAACTCTCTTAACCCACAATGAAGAACCAATTATTGACCAACCCTATCGATTCTCGTAGACCTTTATTTCTACATTTTATGACATACGTCTAGGTGTAAAAACCCTAGATCCAAAACCCTAGGTGTCTAAAACCCTAGGTCCACTTGACCTGCGTTTTCAGGGCTTCTCCAGCCTACCTTTCCTTCTTTCCCGCGAGGTGCTCCAATCATCCTTCGGGGATTTTTTCTCTTGTTGAGTCATCCATGATCCCTCTTCCTTGCTAATCTGTCTTCCTTGATCTTCACATCCAACGGCTTGCTTTCCCTTACTTCTCTCCTTCTTTTCTACTACTTTGACCACTTTGACCCAATCTCAGTTAATGTGCCTTCCACGCAGTTCGTACTTCGCCTTTCTTCCTTAATCTTCACTTTCTTCGATAACCAAGGGCCAAGACTTTCCCCTCCCCCATATTTTGGCATTGTCTTTGATGAATATACAAAAGAAGAAGATTTGGTTGCTTTCAAGTTTCCATCTCAATATTGTTTAAGCTATTGACAAAACAATATTTCACATTAGACATTTTCTTTCAGCTTCTTGGTCTATAACATTAATTTATTTCTATAACCAAGTTGCAGATCCAAGATGCAGATCCCATTCCATAAGCCTAGCTACAACATATCAAAAATTCAGCTACTTCAAGGCATTATCATACTTCACAAGAAGATCTCATTACTCTTTCTTTATTTTCATAAGTATTCTCTTTTATATATTCCACTGTACATATGAGCTATAGATCATAGCTTCTACTTCTGGCTACGGATCCATGATCTTCTACAAAGGGTTCACGTTGCACACCATCTAGATGGACAAAGTCCATTGTCATGACTTCTTAATAAAATTATGTTATGAATCTAATCCAAAGGGATAAACAACCCTAGAATTGATGTAGGCTATTTGATACCTTTCTAATGGTATATAATATGTTAGGTTTTTAACACTTGGTTGTTGTGAGCGAACCTTTACAAGTTCAAGACTATTTTTAGAGTAGTATCTTGGTGGAAGAGGTTTAAGGTTTAATACAAATGCATTCATAGCTCTTCTATCGTTAATTTAATGGACATCTCAATTGAAATGAATGCAACAAGAAAAAAAATTCAACCACATTTGTGAACTAGGTCATGAATTGAAATGATGGAAAAGAGATTCATTTTTTTTTTCTATCATTTTCTCCCTTCCTCGATCATGAGTTAAAACAAAAATTGGTCATGGAAATAGAAATAAGGAACTATGAATAAAAGAGATCAAGCAAACGAAACATTTACCGATTTGGATGCCATTTTTGGTCTAGGTGGGCTCCTGATCTGTCGCTATCGACACCCTTGATCTATCTTTGTGGATCCTTGGATGTGGTATCACTCTGTCTCTTGTCTGCATGGGTTTGCATGGTCCATGGGTTTCTGTCGTGGGTTCATGATGTCACTTTTCCGCGTGGGTTTGGAGCTATTGAAGGTTTGCAGGCCGGTCGACGGGTCTCTCTATTGCGTGATCTGTCACGGGGATGTAATTTGAATGGGAATCAGTCGATTGTGGTATTTCACGAGAATGGAATTTGAATGGGGTCGGTTGATTGTTATAACATATAACATATGTTATAATATATAATTTTATATGATATAACATATAACATATGTTATGACATATAACATTATATGTTATAACATATGTATAACACACACATCTATTTTTATTAATCATATTTGAATTTGGAATTTGGTTATTGACATTTAATTAATATAAATTTATATTAATCCATAATTATTTATTTCCATACATTTTAATTGTTATACCAATGCTATTTTATTTACTTGTAATATTTCTAGAGAGACTTACGAAATATAATTAAACATGAGATTAAAATTTAAAATCTTTATGATGTGGCTACTTGTCACATGGCTACTTATAAACACCATTTAAGAGGATACTTCGTATAAATTCCATTTTCACATTGATAATGTTTTACATTCCTGGTCAAAGCTCTAAAAAAGTATGAGAAACTATTACATGTCACTATGTAACATCCCGCTCTTGCACGCACTAAGCGAACTTATTCTTTGAGGACACTTGCTTGCAAGTGATCCGGATTATTATACTATCGATCATTCGATTATGATTATGAGACATTATGGATTGACGATATGTTATTTTTTTGTATTCATATAGACAGGTGCTATTGACTGGGTTCTCCTGAGTGTGTAGGACTTTGGACATTGAGGATGCAGAGGCATCGATGAAACCCCATGGACTCTGGATCGAGTCAGGTAGAGGACTATTGGGTTTGAATGTTATTGATGTGACACATGTAAATATGATTAGATGTTATGATGATTGATTATTTTTGCTGACATGATTCATTGATGGATGCAAGTTGATGATAGCTTGCCGACCAGACTCACATGTGGAGTAGAGAGGTCACACGGGACAACCAGAGACTTGATGAAGAGGTGTAGACAACGACCCTTCCACAACCTACTAGCACTACCGTTGTGGCTCGAACTATAGGTTAATGATTACCTAGTTCGAGAAGACCCACGATGCCATGAGGGAAGACTATGACAGTCGCTCATGATGATTCTAAGGGACGCAAAATAAGGCAGCGAACTTATTCCTTACAGGCCCTTACTCTCCCACAAGATCACCCGATGGAGTATTGACTCCAAGGGTTTTTTATGTCTACCAAGTCATTCAAGAGGTGAGTAGCACCCTTAGAGCACGTAGTGCGTCCTAAATCGCACGTCGCGCAAGGAAAACAAAAAGAGGCAAGTGGCACCCTTGGAGCATGTAGTGCGTCTTGAAGGGCACGTCGCGCAAGGAAAACAGAAAGAGGCAAGTGGCACCCTTGGAGAACCTAGTGCATCCTGAAGGGAAAGTCGTGATTTTAACTGGTAAAGTGAATAAACCTAGTTGGCCTTAAAATGAATGAGGTGATAAGTAATAATTAAAAACATTTTTCCCCTAATAAAAATGTCGCCCAACCTAGAGAAATTAAAACCTAGGTCTAAGTAGAACATGTGGTCAAAAATAAAAAAATAATAATAATACTAAATAAACATGTAACAAGAAGGGGGGTAAGAAATTCAAATTATCATGGAGGATTGAGATTTTGAAAAGGGAAATGGTTTTTATCTCTTTTGTTAATTTAATTTTTGTTAAAAAGAAAAGAGGGTAAATGGTTGTTTCATCTACACTTGCTAAATTAGTTTTTAATTAAAGAAGAAAAATGGGAAATGGTTGTTTCATCTACACTTGCTAAATTGACTTTTTTAGTTAAAAAGGGAAAAGAGGCAAACTTAAAAGAAATAGGAAACTTAAAGAAAAAGGGGAAACCTAAAGAAAAGGGGAAACATAAAGAAAAAGTTGAATGTCTAACTTAGTAAGGAATCTTGCCTTGGGATCGTCATATTTATGAACTCAACTAGGAATTAAGTAAGGCATAAGTCATTTAAGATTTGTAAGAGAATATTGGGACACCAAGGAGAATTTTTAGGAATGATTTTAGGTGGGTGAGAGAAATAAGAATAATTAATTAATTAATAAAATTAATTTTCTCGGGCAACTAGGGGATGGGTGAGATATGTAGAGGGGAGGTTTTTCGAATTTAATTAATTGAAAAAGGAATTTAATGAGAATTTGGGAAACTAATTACTTAAAATATATATAAAAAGGATGGAGGAGGAGGAGTATGGATCTGATATTTATGCGTAATGTTACGCTGCTGAATTTTTGTCTTGACTGAACTTCTCTTGTGGGAGTTGGGATACCCAGCTCAAGTAATGAGTGGTAGCTCGACCTTGCAAGGTGAGTTGGGTGCTAGTTGTTCTCTGGTATTGTGTGTGTGGCCCCTTTGTGGCTCGGGGGGATCAAGGGGAAGAAGAGTACCCCTAGCGTTGGCTTGGAGGTACCGATGAGGTCACATTGATTGGAAAGCGGGAGCTGGATGGAGTGCACGCGGGACATAAACTATGGAGCATTCGCGTTTGGCTAAGGTACGACCATTTAAGTTGTTAATTTCAATGAAATTTAATTTACACATGTTATTTCTCTGCTCGGTTGAAGATTTCATTGCCATGAGATTTATTGCACTTGCTTTTCCTACAATATTTGTAACCCCCTTGCTTGTTGTATTCTGAATTGGTTTCCCTTGGCAAACCCAACTTCTGATTGCAATGACTTCTTTGTGTTGGTTTTATTGATTACTATGAAGAGATTGTGTTTTTATCTTCCATCCCTTATCCCTTTAGTCATCAGTCCATGCCTGAGCAGTCGACCAGGACTCGAATCGACGGTCGCCACTTTGGTGTTTAAAGACCTATAGATTCAAATGCCCTACTTTTCTATGCATGGATGATGAGTGAAGGACAAATGTTTCCCATCTGTCTATCCCTTATCTCTCTTTTGATTGATTCATGGTCAAATGTTTAGTCTTGCGCTTTCTTGTGAACAAGTACCTCTGTGTTTGATTGCTTAAACTTTGAAACCTTTGCGTTTCCTTGAAAAATTATCCCTACATTTCTTTGATTGATTGCCTTTGCATTTCCTTGAAGGATCAACTCCGCGTTTTCTTTTTTTGGGGGTAAAATCTCAGCGTTGAATGGTAAACCCTCTGTGTTTCTTTTAATGATGATCTCCTACGTTTTGGAAGGGGCAAATATTTGTGTTTTAATGATTGTCTGTGTTATTACACAATTCCCAACATTTTTATGATAGTTCTCGACATTTTTTATCATTCCCAACAGAGATATTATCACTGTCATTTCCTTACAGCGAATCTAGATAATGATTGGGCTTGGCAGAGATGTAATTGGATTGAGTTTTAAAATTCCCCTTTAAATATAAATACACTTTGCATTTCATTGACCACGTATTGACTACATTTAATACAGTCATTTTCTCTATGTTTTACCTATATACTCATCGATTTATACAGTTATACATATTATCATATTACTCTGCGTTTTATTGACCACTTTTTGACTGCGTTTTATTACCTTTATTTACTCTGTCTTTTACATAGATTAACCGATTTACATATTTATTTATTCTGATACCTGGATGGATTGGCAACGAATTTCAATTAGATACCATATCATTATTAGTAGGCAACAAAATTAATATATTTGATAGCGATTTCCATTTTCGGTGATTGTCAATTTGTTGACTGTGTAATTGCATTTAAATAGATAGCGATTCTGTTTTTGATGACCGTGTAATGGTTTTGGTGGTAATGGTGGCGTGGTATGTTGTGTATGACAACGTTTCCTTTTTAGGGACAACGATGTATGTGATTTTTTAAATCGTTAATGTTTAAAGGGAAACAATCCATTCTTCTCAAAGTTTCCATTCCACCTTAACGTATTTATTGGACAACGATTGTATGTTGTGTGGTTAGATGACAATGAATTGTGTATGGCAGAGATTTTTGTGTTGGACAATGAATTTTTACATATTTTGTGACTGTGTTTTGGTTGCATTGAGACTGTGTAATAATTGTGTTTTATGTATGTGCAATAGTTGCGTTGATTATGTAATGGTTGTGTTTTCCATTTTTGCGTTGAATGATGTGTATTACAGAGATTTTCCTTTTAGTAATACAGATGGTCTGAGAACGATTTCTCTTATACTAAGAAAATGATTTCATATATTTAATAGATAGAGAACTATCCTTTATTAAGACAACAATTCCATATAATTAGTAGACAACAAAATTATAGTGTTATTCCTTGTCATTTCCTTTATATTGTTAATTAGTGAATTATGTGACAGTGATTTACATGCCAACGATATATATGATTAACTCTTTTATTTAGACAGAGAATTATAGTGTTAATCCTTGTCGTTCCCTTTACATTGTTAATTCCTTTTAGTGAATAATGATTTAATAGCATGGATAGCATTTTAAATATTGTTAACAGTAATGTTAATACACAACGATAGTTATTTATCAAATAATTATGGATTTTACCCAGTGATATCATTATAACTATTAATAGTTTATCATTAGAGTCATCCAGAGACTTGTTAACTTAGACAACAATGTTGAATATTTAATAAGCAACGTAGATCACTTTTTAATGTTAATTAGTTCACTTATTTTAATGGACAATGTATATTTGTTGACAAAATATTTTGATTTTGTTAAGTGCATATAATAGTTCACATTTATGGTTACATTTATGATAATAGTAACATTGTAATGGTTCACTCCTTCGCACTTAGACATCTTTCTTAACAGATAATGGTTTTTGGTTTGTAGGCGAAGTCGTTTAACAACTTGCGCAATTTAATTGGAGTGATGTCATATTACGTCTTGTCGACTTGTTGCTTGGGTGTGTGGGTATAGTCTTCTTCTCAGTTAATTTGTTAAGCCCTAATATTGGCTCATTACCCCTTAATTGGGGCATATTATATTAGTAATGTTATTTTATTTATGTCGGCTTTAGTCCGTTAGTTGTAATTATACCTCCTAGTCTCCTATATATACCAAGGAGACATTTTCATTTTGAATCATCTTGTACTTGAGCATTTAAGTGGGGTAAAAGGAGGTTTCCCCCTCGAAGAGGCTTATTATCTGAAATGATCTATTTTTCAAGGTGATGAGTACTTTTTCTGAGGTTTTTCTATGCTATATTGATATTTGGTTCTTAACATATGGTATCAGAGCTCAAGGTCTTGGGGTTTCGCTGCTACATTTAAGACACCTTGGAATTTTTGGTATAACGTTTTTTCTACAACGTTTCAGAAGGAACGGCTTGGAGGATATTTAGAAAATGGATCAAGGTACGTTGGATTCAAAATTCATCTCCTAAAGCCTTATACTTTCAAAGATACAACCTGTACAAGATAGGGTTCTGGAATCATCCTGAAATGAGTCATTACGGAATTTTCCCTATAAAAAAATTTCTGTAACATTTTAGACCCTAAAATCTGGACGATATTTACATGAATTAGTAAGGTATATGTGGTAAAAATTTCAGCTTCTGGGTCATCTTAAATTTGTAGATACACCCTGTGTAAGATAGGGTATCTGACTAGTCTCAAGAAGGTGTTCCGGGTAAAACAATCATAACTTCTTCCTAGAGTATCCAAATTGAGTGGGACTAGTTTCATTGGATCTTGGAAATTATGTAGTATTTTTTGTGTGAGTCTCAAAATTTTATAGAAATTATTTTGTGCGGGGCACGCTATACAAGTGAGATCTCCTGGAAAGGACAAAAATCGGCAAGTTGTGGGGAAGTTACTGTAAATTCCACTTGGAACATCCAATTTTGATCAAACCTGTGGCATTGTAGAGAAGAAATATCAGAGAACTACATAAAATAAATGTGCATACCCAGAAGGGTTGAAACTTGGGAGATACAATAGAAGAAATATTGTCTAGCAGAACCACCTCAAAATCAAGGTTCAAAAGTGATACTTGGCCAACATGCCACCAAAAAAGGGAACTTCTACACCAACTAATCCTCCAAAAAATCCTACTTGGACTCTTGATGAAGGTGAAGAAATGTGTAGGGACATAAATGAACTACAAAAGAAGATGGATTCAATGGAAGCTAAGTTGGATACTAAGATCGATTCAATGGAAGCTATGTTGGATACTAAGATGGATGGTTTAAAAGGGGAGATCATGGAAGTATTGAAAAATTTTGTAACAAAGAAGACACCTGAAAGTGAAAATGCATCCCATGAAACTCATGATGAGGACACAAGGAAGGTGAATCAAGAATGGAGAAACTCCAACTTTGGTTTGAAGACCAACCACATTCCTAAGATTGATATGAGGAAGTTTGATGGCAAGGACCCAATCACA
>JASDQU010099800.1:408185-450711 GCA_032191745.1 Picea mariana
ATTCCTTGGAAAATAACCAGACTTGGGACTTGGTTCAGTTGCCTGCGGGAAAAAGAGCATTGCAGAATAAATGGGTTTACAAGTTGAAGGAAGAAGATGGAGGAGAAAAGTGGTACAAGGCTAGACTTGTTGTAAAGGGGTTTGCACAAAAGAAAGGTATAGATTTTGATGAAATGTTTTCTCCTGTTGTTAAAATGACTTCAATTAGGACTATTTTAAGTCTTGTGGCAGTAGAAGATTTCCATCTTGAACATTTAGATGTAAAAACAACTTTTCTCCATGGGGATTTGGAGGAAGAGATTTATATGCAGTAGCCACAGGGGTCTGAGGTCAAAGGGAAGGAGAATTTGGTATGCATGTTGAAGAAGAGATTGTATGGACTAAAGCAAGCTCCAAGGAAATGGTATTTGAAGTTTGACAAGTTTATGACAGAACAGGGTTATAGTAGATGTCATTCTGATCACTGTGTTTATTTTAAAAGGATAGAAAATGGAAGCTANGTTAGATGTAAAAACATCTTTTCTCCATGGGGATTTGGAGGAAGAGATTTATATGCAGTAGCCACAGGGGTATGAGGTCAAAGGGAAGGAGAATTTGGTATGCAGGTTGAAGAAGAGCTTGTATGGCCTAAAGAAAGCCCCAAGGCAGTGGTATTTGAAGTTTGACAGGTTTATGACCGAACAGGGTTATAGTAGATGTCATTCCGATCACTTTGTTTATTTTAAAAGGCTAGAAAATGGAAGCTATATTATCTTGCTATTGTATGTAGATGACATGCTTGTTGCAGGGTCTAATATTTAGGATATAAATATGCTCAAGAATAAATTATCCAATTCATTTGCGATGAAGGATTTGGGTGCTGCAAAGAAAATCCTTGGCATGAGAATAATAAGAGACAGAAAAAATTGCAAATTGACATTGTCTTAGGGTGAGTACATAGAGAAGGTGTTGGAGAGGTTTAGAATGCAGAATGCAAAACCAATTAGTACACCTTTGGCCAAATATTTCAAATTAACTAAGGAAATGTGTCCCAAGACACAGGAGGAGATAGAATACATGTCCAGGGTCCCTTATTCATCAGCAGTTGGCATCTTGATGTATGCAATGGTTTGCACAAGACCAGATATTGCACATGTAGTGGGAGTTGTGAGTAGGTATATGAACAATCCAGGTAAAGACCATTGGGAGGCAGTAAAATGAATTCTCAGGTATTTGAGAGGTACTATTATTCATGCATTATGTTTTGGAGGTTCAGACACTTTTCTACAGGGATATGTTGATTCAAATATGGTAGGTGATAAAGACAACAGGAGGAGCACCACAGGGTATGTTTTTACTATAGGTGGAACAACAGTAAGTTGGATTTCAAAACTGCAAAAGGTTGTTGAACTTTCAACAACAGAGGCAGAGTATTTTGCTGCTACAGAGGCTAGTAAAGAGATGATTTGGTTACAAAGGTTTATGGAGGAATTGGGAAAGAAGCAGGAGAATATCAGGTTGTACTATGACAGTGAGAGTGCAATTCATCTTGCAAAGAACTCATCCTTCCATTCAAAGACTAAGCATATACAGTTGAGGTACCACTTCATAAGATCTACCTTGGAAGATGGAAATTTGAAGTTGGAAAAGATACACACTAGCCAAAATCCCGTAGACATGTTAACAAAGGGAGTAACCAGAGAGAAACTAAGTTCCTGCTCAATTCCAGTTAGTCTTCAATAATGAAGATGAAGATGAGAAATTTTCCAGGTCCAAGAAGGTTCAGGGTCTAGCATATGCAACAGCGTTGGAGTTGTTGAGATCAGTATCCAAGTGGGAGACTGTTGGTTGTGGAGCCTGGTTATGTTCCTAATTCAAAGGTCCTTGCTTTCAGCTGTGTTTATACCCCATGAAGGCTTTACACACCAGAATTATGTACACTCTTCCACATGGGGGAGTGCAGAGGGGGCCTTTGTGGGGTTCGGGGGCAAGCGGGACCTCGAAGGAAAAATTTCCTTGTAAATGTATATTGTAATTTCATTGTAAATTTGGACTGTTCATTATAAGGTCACAGATCTAACGGTAGAAATTATGTTAGGGTTTTTTTCCCTAGAAGGAAACCCTCTGTTATGAGGGAAATGTATTTCAGCTATGCATTATGGCGAGTATTATATTCTAAGAGAGGATACTGTGAGAGAAAGAAGAGGAAGTTACAATGGGTTTTGCTATAGGTTGTATCCCTTCATTTGCTGGATAATAATAAAGGAAGGACCTGAAAATTTCTCTGGTGGACGTAGCCCACACTGGGTGAACCACGTAAATATGTGTCTCTCTTGTATTGTGTATCTTCTGTGTTTTGTTTCCACATTTGTTTTATTTTATTTCTCCGCGGTCCTGTTTTTCTAACAAGTAACCCCTTGAGGAAGCTACATGAAAGTATAAATAAGAGGAAAGGTTCTCTCATTTTAATCAAACTTGAGCATATTGAATATATACAAGTGACTGAGGTAACCAAAGGATATCTAAGCTGAATTTTAGATAGAAGGTGAAGTAAAGAAGGCCGAAATTCAAGGGAGGATAAATTATTTTGATAATGCTTTCTAAGGTATGTTATTTACAGGTCATCTCACCATTTTCGCAATAAATTGTTTTCTAGAATGATTAAGACCATGAAATTGGGAGGTTGTTGAGGAAACATATCCAAGTATTTGTGATAAAAATTTCAGCTTGTGGATCGTTGTATTTTTGGAGTTACACTTCGTGGAAAATAGGGTTTGTGGTTAGTCCTGAAACTAGTCTAAAATAAGTGTTTTGGGTAAAAAAATCATAACTTATTCATAACATATCCAAATTTAGTAACACCAAATGTGTTGGTTAGAGTACAGTCTGTAGTATTTTGTGTACAATTTTCATATCCATACAATGAATATTTTGTGCGGGGCACGCTCTACAAGTTTTCTCTCTAGAATAAGCCAGAATTCAACAAGGTATGCCATTTTTGCTATAAATCCTTTTCTGGGAGGTTCCAAGAAGTGAAACCTGGCGAAATTGTAGACACGACACTGAAGAACATTGTTTACTATTTTTATACCTTTATTCATTGCAGGTACATAGTTATCATTATTGTAAGTTAGGGTTGTTGACTAATCCAAAACTAGTCATGTGAGGCTAAAGTAAAGTTTGATGAAAATGCTAGTCTCTTGTTGTTAAAGTTAAGGAAGGTTTGTAGGTATGTGATTATATACACCAGGTCTATTATAGAGTTACAAATTAGATTTGGATGATGAAATTGATGAGGGATTTTGGTTGAGATACATGTTGGGTACATGGTTGAGACAAGTAGTTGATGAGTTGGCATATACATGAGGTGTATAGTTGATGATGTTGGTACATCTTGATGAGTCATATTTGATGAGTAGTTGATATATGATCGGTACATACTTGGTACATGGTTGGAGGCACTTGTTAGTAGTATTTTTGAAACATGGTTTGTGGATGATGTAGCATACTTGTCTTGGTATATTATTAGAAGCACATAATGATCTTGTTGATGATTATGAGTTGTTGTGTTATACTTGGTTGATGCACATATTTGAGAGTTGTCTTGGTGATTGATCTTGGTGAGTAGATCTGATTTGGTTGATAAGATTGATGAGATAGGTTGTTATGATAGGTTGTTTGGACAGGTTGTTGTGACAGGTTAATTGTATAGGTTTGGTGCATGGTTGATGCACTTATTTATGGTACATGTTGATTACAGGTTGTTTGGTATAGGTTGGTGCATGGTTGATGCACTTTTTATTGTACAAGTTGATTACAGGTTGAGGTACAAGTTGATGCATGATTCATGCATGGTTCAGGTTATTGGTACAGGTTGTTTGGTGCAGGTTGATTGGTATAGGTTTACAAAAGTATATCTCATAGTGATAGTGTGACAGTGGTTCCATCATTCTACTTATACATCGGGGAGTTTGGACGAGGCAAGGACAGGTGGTTGTAGCCACCTTCTGTTTATAGTCGGAGAACATAGGGGGTTGTAGCCTCCTTCTGGTTGTAGCCAGAGAATAGGGGATTTGGAGCTTCCCTCAGGTTGTAGCCTGAGAAACTAGGGGGTTGGAGCCTACTTCTATTTGCAGCTGGAAAACAAAGGAAGTTGGTGCTTCCAATGAATGTAATTATTAAATACATATAAGAAAAATCATTCTGTGGTTTTCTCCCACTTTGGGTTTCCACGTAAAAACACTAGTGTACTGTGTATCTGTATGATTTCTCATTTTTTCATTGTTTATTTACTATGCAACTATTGGATGATAATGTTGCATTGATTTAACACTTGCATTTTATGGTTAAAAAGGATTAAATTTTTCTATTACTGATTCACCCCCCCCTCAGTCTGTCGCTGGAAAAGAGATAATGGGAGCCTTAAGTAATTCACGATATGCACGGAAAAAGTCTAGACCAAAATCCATGAGATGGTCATTGATATGTATGCCAACCTCCAAGTCTTCCAATAGTTGGCAGTGAAAATCATAGCCCAGCACAGCTTGGTACAGTCCAAGAATGTAAAGTTCATGGCCATCAAAGAAGGCTTAAATGATATGCAGTGATGGATTATTGTGAACTAGTATGCCCCATCCGGGTTGCCTCACATATCTGTTACAACAAATTTTTCCTCACTCCATGCAGGTTGCTTGGATGGCCTTCCATTTCCCTCAGTAGACTTGAAGTCCCCTTTTTGTTCACTCCAGACAAAAAATGCACATTTTTATACATATATGTGCCTTATAAGTTACACAACAAGCATATACACATGTTTCTCCACTACATCCCATGCACATCGGGTTTGGTGCTCAAAAATTAAAAACTATGTCAGGTTTCCATGCCATGTCACGAGATCCATAATCCTTGACCTTACATATACTGAAAAATCTTCGACTCGGCCCTTCAGTTCCATTTGGCGGCTATAAATTGAGCCATATCCAAGCCTTGAAGATAATTCGACAATTCAAATTTGAGAGCAAATACACTCTGGAGAAATTTCACTTCATATTGAGTATGAATCCCTTTTTCCTTGAAAGTATGAACTACTTGTATAATCCCCCAAGCTCTTCCTTCTTTATGATGTAGACTTGAACCTTTGGCGGATAGTGTAGAAGAAATCCAACTTACAATAGCAGCATTCATTATCTGTTGTTGTCTTTCATTAGACCCAGAATCTATGGTTTCGCAGACCAATATGACTTAAGTGATCATGGGAGATCAGATTGTACTCCATTGTATATAAATATCTTCAGTTGATTTTGAGATTGGACTCCACTGTGTATTGTTCGTGACTATGATAGCCTATGGCATATTCCCATTTTTTATTCCCTATTCATGGCCATGAACAACTATTTGATATATTTCCACATGGATCTGCAATGTAATTCAAATTGGCAGCCATGTGTACAAAGTCATCATGAATTGTAATATTCTCTTGAGAAACTAGTACTTCCATCTGAGTCTTCATTACTCAACTTATGGGAATTATGATGTATTTTAGCCATCATTGATAGTCCTTTGACATCACACATTAGGGGGCATATGTTATAGAAAAAATTTCCTCACTCCATGCAACTTTCTTGGATGGAATTCCATTTCCCTCTGCATATTTGAAGTCCCCTTTTTGTTCACTCCATAGCCAAAAATGAACATTTTTATACATAGACATGCCCTATCAGTTATACAACAAGAATATATGCAAGTTGCTCCACTACAGCCCACGTACATCATATTTGGTGCTCAAAAATTAAAAATTATGTCGGGTTTCCATGCCATGTCATGAAATCCATGATCCTTGACCTTCCATATATTAGAAACACTTTGAATCGGCCCTTCAGTTCCATTTGGAGGCTATAAATTGAGCCATATCCAAGCCTTGAAGATAATTTGACAATTCAACTTTGAGAGCAAAGACACTCTGAAGAAATTTCACTTCATATTGAGTCTGCATCCCTTTGTCCTTGAAAGTATAAGATTCTTGTGTTCATCCCCCAAGCTCTTCCTTATTAGTGATGGATAACCTCATTGACTCCTATATATGAGCTTTCCTTTGTGGAGGATTGAAGTGGTGGAGGCCCATCTAGAGGGACTTAGTTTCTCAGTTCCGATATGTGTCATTACAAAAGTTTGTCACCTATGTACTTATGTTGATTATTTGAATAGAAATACTCTTTTCTCATCCAATTCATATCTTGCAAATATTTGAATCACTATGTTAATGTATGTGTATGTGTTAATGGATTATGCTAATTTATATGCTGAAATCATATATTATCAGCATATTCTTGTGTATATTGGTCGTTGAGGACAAGTTGTAGGTATAAAGATTTGGCTCGTGTGCTCAATGGTGGTTTTCTTTGAACGTCCAGACAAGGTAGGATTTTAGCCTTGTCTTGTTAGAATTTCATTTATATACAATACTTGATATTAGAGTTGATTTCTGGGTGTCGTTCCATCTGGTGTGGTTTACCCCTAGCCATAGAGAGATTTTTCTCATAACAATATCAAAATGGGAAAGGAAAATTGATTATTCTTCCCTTGACAGTTATCAGCAAGCCAGGAAGAAGGATGAGAGGGAAAAAAGAATTTTTCTGGAAATTTGTGCACAACTCCACAAGGAAGTGCACTTTTTGACACATAAAGGACACCTGCCTCTTGTCAAGGCACTCAAGAAAACCAAAATGGATGAGTAGTTATTTGAAGAAATCAATAGAATATGAAGTATAGGTCGGAGGATGCTCAGAAAACATCAAGGGTAACAACAGGTTTGATGGAAGAACATCTCATCAAGCTAGCCAAAATGAAAAATATGATCTAGGATTTTATGGTTAACTTAATGAAGGATATGAAAAATCTCTCGCACAACTCAGCCTCCCACGAAGCTACCTTAGAAACACTCCTATACTGCATGGTCATATCCATCACAGGACAACATGAAGCTTGGGAATCTTACTTAAGAGACAAGAACAAGTAGAGAAAGAAGAACAACAAAGTCGAATTCGTCTACAACCATCTCCTATTATTTCTTTTTGTCAACCGTAATAAGTTTTGTCTTATTGTGACACTTTTCAACATCATTTGAGAAGGGGAAGTTCAAGAGACTTGTAACTGCCTCTTGTAGAATCCAAGAAGAACCCATAGGAAGTTACCAATATTACTATAAGTAAAGGAAGAGGCCTATTTTGAAGGGACTCTTCAAGCACTGTAAATTTGGGAACTATTTTTAGAATTAATATTGAGAAGCCCTCAAGGTTGATTTTGTTAGAGAGAACTACTCTTGTTGATGGTTAGTTTGTTTTGAACTATTTTCAATAGGTTGTTATATTGTTTACATGTGTTGTAATAATCTCTTTTTTTATATTGTTTTATTGTGCAAACAAAATATTTCTTGCAGTTTAGTTTCTTCTCTCTTATCTTTCATCCTGAGATGATGAGTGGATTATGCATGTAATTTCATATCTTTGACTAATCTGGTTATGCATTTGTATGTATCTGTTATCTAACTCTATCACTTTCTACCAACTATCTGAAATAAGTCTTTGCAAGGATTAGTGGAATTTATGGCTTCTCATTAGTTACTATAGCCGCTCCTATCTAGGATAGGATTGATTATATTTTATTTCTACAAGCATTTAGCTGCATTTGCATCCTCCATTGTATTCATAACCATTCAATCACTCCTCTCAACCCACTAAATGCAGTCAAGCGAGAATCTAGATGGGTCTCCTAAATCAAACGTTGCATAGTCTAATTAGGACCATGTATTGGGGAGTACCCATGTCTTTTGAAGGGAATTTTCCCCCCATTAAAAGAATTGACGCTATAAGGAGAGCCTGAATTGTATGACTAGTGGTAATTTTCAACAATCAATCAGTCAGTCCTATGATAACATCCATGTCAACCAATGAATACCACATACCCCTTATGAGTACGAAATTACCTTTGAAGATTTGAACCTTGCATTTGAAAATGCTACTAGTGTCCTAGAAACCAACCCTAAGTTTTGGTACATTGTCCCTAACACTGAGTTTGTTGAAACTCAACGTATTTATCTTTCTTTTGACAAGTTGCTTGGTTTCTTACTCGTAGATTCATATTTACCTAGGAGGAGAGATTCCTTCATTAACAGACCTTTGAATCAATCTAACGTTCTTGTTGACTTAGATGAATATTTGGTTGAGGCTGCTTTACAAGAAATACCTCTACCTTTGGATTGGATACCCCCTACTCCTCATSGTTCTAGAAACCACTATGAAGGAGAACACTCTGGATTTGATTATGACGATAGCATGGATAGAAATAGGAACATAGTTCATACATGGATGCCTCAAGGAGCCATAAAATTACCTGGAATTATAGTAGAACTGCCTACAWGTCCAGAAATACTTCTTCCTAAGTTTGACCCATACAAAGATTGTTCCCCAAAAGATCACATAAAGAACTTCTATTTATCCAACTGACTCCTTGATGTCAACCATGAAGATGTGGTCTGTAGGATCTTCCCTTACACTTTCAATAACAATTCTTATACATGGTATTATAACCTATCGGCCATATCCATAACCTATTGGGAGGATTTTGAGAAATTCTTACTTGAAAATTTTGGAAATGAGAAAACCCCCGCAACCTTATTCAAAGAAATGGTGGCTTTAAAGATTGAGAAAAATGAGAAGGTCAAGGATTTTAACCAATGTTTCACCACCATCCTCAATAGGTTACCTCCTTCATTTTCTCCTATCGAATCCCTAACTATAGAATATTACACTTCAACAATACACCCTTCCATAGTCATGTTCATTAAGAGAGATGGAAAAGTTACTTTGGCCCATAATTTCGAAGAAGCCAAGGAGGTTGAGAAAGAGTTACTCTCTTTACGAAGCCATCCTATAGACGAGGAAACCAAAACAACCAGGAAGAAAGTCTTACTCCTTACCAAACCTCCTTAAAAATATCCTAAGGACTTAGAAAACATAGTCAAGTTGGTTAAAAAGTTTTCCAATGAAGTAGTGGATCTCAAGAAAAAATGCTAGTGAAGGGTCTTCCAAGCAGAAACCTTTCCATCGATTCTTTAAAGAAAATGATAACCCACCTAAACCACCATATACCCCTCATCTTACATTAAATATGGATGATTTCGGTATGGACAACTTATATTCCTATCACCAAATGAAGCATTTTGAATAAACGAGCCCTCAATGGATTAATTTCGTGACCCTGGTCATCAACCAACTATTAAATCAACAGGAAACTACTAATGACCAAACCAAAGATATCTAAAAATAAGAAACCATTGAGGACAAGGACACCATAGAGGAATCAACCATGTTTTTTTGGACCTGTTTTTAGACTTAGATGACAAACAGGTCGAAGAGATTTATGTAGGAGATACTCAAATTCCAAAAGTTTCTCCCAAAGACTATAATTTGCACAGAAAAGGGGTAGTAGCTAGCACTCCTTCACCCTTGAAAATTGTGCCTTCCCCTAGGAAAATAACTCCTCCCATGGATGCTCAAAATCCAAACAAACCTACACATGCTAGTAGTAATCCAATCACTTCGCAAGAAAATAAATCCCCTAATAGTTCTAAAACTCATGCTTTGGAATACAATGTCATTGAAGATCTCAAGAAAACCAAAGCCAATATTTCCCTATATGACATATGTATTCTTCCTGAAAAATGAGATCTCATTCTCGACACATTCAAGTCCACTGACATTCAAGTACCAACGCTATTGAAATGAAAACATAAAACAAAGTTGAAGAAAGGTCTACCATAAATGCATCTAGTATAGGGTCACACTCTAGATCTCAGGTCCCACCTTCTCTTCTCACATTTGAAATTTTCAATTTCAATGTGCACAACTTCTTGGAGGAATTTGGTGCTTCCTCAAATGTGATTCCCTACTTATTTTGTCAAAAGATAAATGTTGTCCCTAAAAAGAGCACTACTAGGATCATACAGTTAGATAGATCAGATGTCAAAGTAATGTGTTAACTCAAAGACGTCATAATTAGACTATCTTTTAACCCCATAGTGCATCAGGGTATTGATATTATCGTGGTGGATATTCTAGAATCTTACAAATTAATTTTGAGTGGGGATTGGTATGCAAAACTATTTCTCCATGGACTAAACCCACCTATGGCTTCCATACAAGGGAAGGACAAACCAAATCAAAGTGGACAATGAATCCCACATGAAACAAATGGTAATGGAGATTGAAGGTAAGAATGAACCCATAAGCTTCTCTCATACTGCATTAGGAAAAAAACAATTATAGGTTGATCGTGGTTGCTATGTAGCACAACCATCTTCGCTCCAAATAGAGGAATAGTATGAACTCATTCATTGCACTCAGACTGAAGCTAATGTCTATAATATAGTAAAATTAGATATTTTATGTTTTACTAACCCAATATTAGGTAGTAACAATGGAATTTTTTCTTTGACGGCTCCAGATCACAAGAAGGAGTTGGGGTAAGTTGTATACTCATTGACCCTGAAAAGCGTAAAAATATCATATCCTTTCGACTAGAGTTTGAATGCACCAATAACACTGTTGAATATGAAGCCTTGGTCCAAGGATTGAAAAAGGCCATTGATCTCAAGGTAAGAATCCTACAAGTTTTTGGTGATTCAAAACTAATTTTCAAACATGTAAGGAATACTATACACTACTTGTCTCCCCATGTGAAAGGTTACCAGCATGAGGTATGAAACTCAATAAATTATTTTGGTGCCTTTAATATTATTTCCATACCTCATTCTCAAAAACAAATTGTTGATACTTTAGCTAACACATCATCTAGATTCACACCCTTGAATAATGGTTTTACTGTTGAAATTATTTTTAGACCTTCCGTACCTGACTATGTCACCAACTAGAGGGTGCTTAACGATGAATCTTAGCTAATAGACTTCCTTACTAGCACTGACATATTATAGGATTATGTGATAGATGACGAGGTACACCAAAAAATATATATAGTATTATCGGGATGAAGAAAATAAGATCAAGGCTAATTGCATCCCAAGGAATTTATTGTCGCTCAAAAAGTTTTTTGATTTGCAGTCTATATTCAGAACAGCTATGAATCTGAAGAGAACAACTCGACCATGATGCATGCTTTGGTGAGTCTAGAAACTCTTGAATATCCCAAATTTATCAACTTAGGCACTTATTGTTCGAAGCCAAAGAATCATAACTTCACGCAGTTGTTTAAGAAGTATCGAGATGTATTCGCATGGAACTGCGAATATCTGAAGATGTATGACACTCGCATCATTCAACACATCATTCTTATCAAAGAGGGTGTCAAACTATTTCAGCAGAAACTTAGGAAGATACATCCCACTCTTGAGCCACTGATCCAAAAGGAGATAAAGAAATTATTAGATGCCTAGATTGTCTTCAAAGTACCACATTATACCTGGGTGTCCAATCTCGTACTTGTGATAAAAATGTTAGGGGACATCAGGCTGTGTGTAGATTTCAAAAATCTAAATCAAGGCTCTGACAAAGATAACTACCATGTTACCCGATGGAACAAGCACTACATCTGATATCTGGTTCTTAGATGTTTTCTCTTCTAGATGGTTTTTCTAGATATAATCAGGTTCTCATAGCAGAACTAGACCGACTGAAGACTAATTTTAGAACCAAGTGGGGAACGTTCATGTATCGAAGGATGCCCTTTGGATTGATTAATGCAAGCACAACTTTCCAAAGGGAAATGGATATAGTGTTTAAAGGTATAATCTGTCACAGCATGGTGATCTACCTTGATGATGTTTGTAGCATCCTTAGCCACCTATTGGGCTATGCCACGTGAAATTTTTTCAAATTGTATACCAAATTTAAACATACAAATACTCTGCAAATACACAGATTCTTATAGAATAATAATGGAAATACACATGTAGCATACACAGGAAAAACCCATAAAAACAAATGCATAAATAATGATGCAACACATAATTTAACACACAATTGACACTTATATTTGATAAAAATACCACCAACTACATGCAGACCTTCCACGTTCCTCCCAGCCTTAGACCACACTGCTCAGAACTCTCAGTAGTGGGTCACCCCTAAGATGGGACTAAACTCCACCCGGGTAAAGGGATTCCTAACCAGGCTGATGTATCTCAGACAACAGGAAAAACTTCATCACATGTGACGACTCGAACTAACAGCCTACAGTCCCTCATTCCCCACATGCATGTCCCACCCCAGGAAATGTGCCCCTTATCTGCTCAACAATCCCTTGGCTGCCCCATTTCCTTTCTAGGGCTTCAACAATAGGTCAAACAGGAAGTCTAAGATCCCTGTAGTTGCATTCTAGCACCTTTGGGAGATCAATTCCCAACAATTCTCTCACCTGGAGGGAATTTCCCACGAACCTGACAACACGCCTCTTCAATATCCCACGGGCCTTACAACTTGTTTCTTTAGTCCAACTCTTAAGCTAACAAGATACAGGTACAAGTACATGTATGGTATTGGTTCAGATACAGTACAGGTACAATAATAGTAACAAAAAATTACGGAGGACCACTGAAATCCATGAGTGAAAGAATGGAGGAATGATGGAATGATGGAAATGCACTAAGTCCAAACTCTTTGTATGCATGTTTCCTACTTGACACTTGTCATGTTGAGAGCTACTTTGGCCCACTTTTCCCCATCCTTAGAACTTGGGATAAAATAATTATCCATACTTTATACTTTAAGGAATATTAATATAATATTCATTTTTTTCTTAAGCTCCCTGGCTTAGCCCCTTATCCTTAAATTTTATCCCCCTTTCCCTAAATAGTGGATTTTAGTCCCCCATACTCTTTTGCATGGTTGATCTGCCACAATGATGTGTTTTTCATTAATATTTGCATGTGAATACATTTACGTTTACGTTACAAATATATTGTCATTTATGCATCTCGGCTCACCAGCCAAAGTACATTTGTATTTACATTTACAGTTGGGGTTCAACCTAGGGGTATTAAATTCCCCTCCCCCTTATTTATGCATTGTCCTCAGTGCAATATATACACGTATACAACCAAAATTTCAAAAATCCTCAAAAAGATGTGAGTATTCTTCCCGCATAGTATCCTCATGCTCCCAAGTTGCATCTTCAAGACCGTACCAGGTCCATTGGATCTTTACTAGCTCTATGGCTCGATTCTAGAGTTGCTTGATATTATAGTCTAGTATGCACACTAGAAGCACTTGAAATACTCCTTCTTGCTCCACCTGAATCACATTCCAATCAATGACATGATTAGCATCAGGTATATACTTTTTGAGCAATGATACATAGAATACATTATGAATAGACATTGATGCAGGCAAGGCAAGTATGTATGCTACATGCCCAATCCTTTATAGGATTTCAAATGGCCCACAATAATGAGCTTCCAACTTTGAAAAATTTCCCAACTTCAGGGAACTTCTATTGGCCTTTACTTTCAAGAATACGTGGTCACCCACTTTAAATTCACTGTGAGTTCTGCCTTTATCAGCATAGATTTTATGTCTGTCTTGAGAAGCCTTTCAATTTTGTTTTATTTTCAACATTTTCTCTTCCGTTTCCCTGAGTAATTCTGGCCCAACCATTGCTCTATCTATTGGGTTGTCCCAGCTTACTGGTGTGTTTCACCTTCTTCCATAAAGTGCCTCAAATGGGTTCATATTTAGAAATGATTGGTACCCATTGTTATAAGCAAACTCTACTAAGTGTAGGTAGTCTTTCCATTTTTATATTTTATCCATCACATACATCCTCACGATATCCTCAATCACTTGATTCACCCTCTATGTTTGTCCATCTGATTATGGATGATAAGTTGTGCTAAAATTCAAATTTGTTCCAAATCCCTTAAATAATCCTTTCCAAATTTTTGATGTAAATTTTGGATCTCTGTCAGACACAATTGTCTTGGGTATACCATGTAGTTGATCAATTTATCTCATATAAATATCAACAATGTTGGCTACCTTGTGAGTGATCTTTAATGGAATAAAATGGGTATCTTTAGTAATCTTATCCACCACTACCATGATAGAATCATGCTACTTGTTTGTTCTGGGCAGTTTGATGATGAAATCCATTTTTACAACTTCTCATTTCCACTCAGGAATGGGTAATGGTTGTATCAAACCAGTTGGGTGTCTATGCTCAGCCTTGACCTTTTGACACTCCAAACATTTGGCAATAAAATAAACAACTTCTTTCTTCATGTGTGACCAATAATATTGGCTCTTGACAATTGCAATAGTTTTCTAATAACTCGGGTTTCCAACATAAGGTATGTTGTGAGGGAAATCCCCTTATGGACTAGAAAATAGGGTTATCTTATGCATGCATATATGACCAAAAGAAATCTACTTTCTACCTTTGTCCCCAGACTTAAACCCCATTCATTTTCAGAAAATACATGGTTTAGACCAACATACCTTGTTCTAGATGTTCGATGTCGATACTTCTTCATGCTTGATCACTTGTTAGCAGCTATCCTCTCAAGATTGACCTGCGTACGAAACAAGCAACAAACTACACATGCATTTTACCTACATACTAATGGGTTAGAGATTCAAACATATATTTATTGATCTATGAAGAACTCATATAGTGGGAGGGGAAAAGAATTTCTTTATTATTAACTTTAATGAATCAACTTACAATGTCGAGACCGGCCACTGCTCTGCAAATCCTAATCCTGGGCTCCTCTTCAAATGTCCTCCAACTTCTTTGCTTTGTATCTCTTCTTGCACAAGGATGGCTAAAGGGTTGGGACAATGGGAATATGCAATTGGCCAGAGTTTCTTTACTATCTTTCTCCTACTCCAAATGGGACCCCTAACCCTTCTTTTATAGGCTAGAAGAAGCTAGGTATTTGGACGAACCCTCGGCCATGCATGGCCGGGAGTTTCAGTTAACTCACCCAAAGCTGTGTGTTCTGTTGGAAAATTTCCTTTTTTCGTGTTTTTATCGATCCACGCGGGTTGTTTGAGGTCAGCTAGCGTGTACACGCGTGCAGTGATGGAGTAGGGCACGTGGGCCCTTATAAAAGAGGTTTTTTAAAGAGTTGTTCAGCAGTGCTTTTGGCAAAGAAGGGATCTGAGATGGCCTAATGCCAGGTAAGAATGTATGGTGAAAATTAGGGTTATAACAGATGCCCCATAATGTGTGAGATTAGAAGAGAATTTGATGGCCGAAATACATTACCAATCTTTACTAATGTGTTGAACAAGTGAGCCTAGGGACTAGGAACCGGGAGGTGCCATCTGCAAAATAACAAATGTCTCACCGAGGTGGGAATACCCATTCTCGGGATAAAATAGAATCATGGATACCAATCAAATACACTGTAGATCCATGTCAAATAACTATATAAAGTGTAGCCGCTAACAATACACAGCGGAGCTACATCTCGAAATCGAAAAGATATACATATAGAGTATCCATCTTCTAGAAGTTGATACGGCCTCATGGCTGGAGATGAGATCTTCAGAGCTCGAGAAACAACTTCAAAATCTTCAAAACTCAAGGTAGGAGTGTAATATGGGTGTATGACTTCACTACCCAGAGGTCTTCGACGGCTCGTCGGTCATGGACTAGATATTGTTGATGATCAGACTGAAGGTTCATTGATTTCGAACAAGGACTTGATTGGACATTCAGGATGGTCGGGTATGAGGGAAAGAGACAAATTGCAGAGGGGGTGACTCAGGCTTGGTAGAAAATTCCCTTGGATAACAACACGACAAATGATGAGACTTAGGCAGCATGGCATCAATCATAAGTCTACGAAGCAAGAGGCAACACAAACTCTCCATATGTTTGGAAGGATAACCAAACGGAAGAGGACACAACTCTATGTAGCCAGAACAACTTCCTAAGGTCGTACTACATCCCATAGTTTGATGAACAAACAGACAAATGTGCTTTATCCAAGGGCGACTCATTATGCTATCGACAAAGAAAATACTTTTCCCTTCCTCTTTTTGCGGTATATTTGATTTTTTTGTCTTTTTCAATAATTTTGGAAAAAAGAATAAAGGAATGTTATGTTATAATGGAGGAACGAGTGTTACAAACATACAAGTTCAAGGCACAAGGACAAGACTGACGTTTAGAATAATGATACTCGAGAAAAATCCTCTGGGGGCCAAGGGTGTTAAAACGTAGAAGCAAACTATTACAAGGCTGGCGTATAAGATATGAAAACGCGGTTAACAAAACACACAATGGTAACGTCCTTCGATGTAAGTTTAACGAGCCCAGAGAAGGTAAGCTTGGTGGTTTTTCATATTTAGAGAGTCTGAAAAAACATAAAAGGAGACTCCATTGGGGTACCTTTTTCGAATATAGTCTAGTCAGTTCGAAAAAGGGGTAAACTAGCATCGACAAGACGTCTATTCAAAACCATTTTAACGAGTGTGATAAGGACAAGATCACTCAGCCATTTTTTCATTTTTAAGGAGTCTGAAAAAATCTTAACTATGGACTCCGTCAGGAATGTTCTTCTGGACCAATTTAACGAGTGTGAAAGAATAAGGTCACTCGGTGATCTTTTCAATTTTAGGGAGTCTGAAAAGAGCTTAACTATGGACTCCGTGGGGGTTCCTTTTTCGTAAGTTTAGTCCCTCAGGCCTGAAAATGGGGTGAAATTATGCCTGAGAGTACTCTTCTAAAGAATGGAAGTTCCATAGAGTATACCTTTGTTCGTACAGTTGACTGTCTGAACCGAAAAAGGGGTAAACTACCACCGGACAGACATGACTTCAAATTTCAGTTTAACGAGCATAAAAGGCCACAAGATCGCTCGACAATCTTTTCATGTTTAGAGGGTCTGAAAAAGGGCTTAAAAGAAGACCCGTTATTTTTTGGGAGTCCTGAGGGTGAGGTCAAGAGCGAAGAAGAATCATGCAAATGAGGCTCAAACTTGTATTTAAGAAAAACTACAAGGATTCCTGAGCCTACAGTGTTTTAGAGACAGCATGGATACCATAATGCAACCAGGATCTACCTAGGGCATCCATGTTCCGGTAAGCTCTACCACCAAGTTGCGACACTTCTAAAGAAGCTAAGATGGTTCTGTGTCACAACCTGATGGGATCAATCCTATGGCAAAGGAAAAAGACAACGAGATATAAAATTCAAGGTAGAAACCTAACCTATATGCTCAAGTCGATTGTTGGAAAAAATTTCCATGGACCGTCAAAAAATTACTCAAAACTCAAAAAAAAATAAAAAAAATAAAAAAATAAAAACTATCCCAATACCCGATCAAATCCCTCCTATGCAACTCCTGAATCACTCTAAATGGTTTTTGGTATAAAGAAAATGATAAGGGAAGCCAAAAAAGTGAAAAAAAGAGGCCAAAAAGTCTATAAATAGAAGCTGGCAGCTCATTATCACCATTGCTGACTTGGAAATTGACTCTAGAGCCAAAAGACCCCCTTTGTCAAAAGCGGTGATTCTAGGAGCTACAGTGGACGAAATGAACTTCTGTCTGGACCAGGCATGTACAAACTCTCTTATCTTGCATTTTATGTCTTTATTTTTGCATTGGGTTTCATTTTTTAGGGGGGCGTCGACCTTTAAAAGGTCGGCCCTAGGTCCACGCAGGCTGTCTCAGGACAGGCTGCATGTACACACGACTGTCACTATTACAGCACACGTGGACCCCCATATTGAAAGAAAAAGGCTTCAAAAGCAAGGGTTAACCCTCCCAAACCTTTGTGTTTTGTAGGATGTATGTCCACTGGAGAGAAAGAGAGCATGAAGAGGTTAGTGGTCGAGAAAGACCCCAATGTTGTGGCTACTTTGATGCAATGTGGGTTACTCAAGTTTTTCCTATGTCATTTTATGTGGGCACAACCTAGGCTAATGAATTCCTTGGTTGACTACTGGAATCCAGATGCAGAGGCATTCATGTTAGAGGGGTAGTCACTGGTTCCCACGGTCGAGGACATTTACTTTTTGACTGGCCTCTCTAGGAGAGGGGAACCAGTCAACTTTCGGACTTTTCCTTCGGGGCTGCATAACATAGCGGAATTGATAGGTCTATACTGTGCAGATGATACAAACTGATCGAGCATGTAGGTTCCCATAAGAAAGATCATTGACTTATCACTACAAGTGATAGTATTGTTTATTGGGTGAATTACTAGTTCTGCGGCTCTACATCAGGCGTCCCGTGCACAGATGAACTGTGCAGTACAGTGCTTAAATGCACAAGTTTTTGATTGGAGTACCACATTGCTTGAGTGTATGAAAAGTCAGTTGACAAATTTCCACTTGCGGACACATAGGAACTTCGAGTTCGGGACCATTATGTGTTCGTTATTTTTTGAGAGAGTTTCAAGTTTTAGTCCTCGAGTAGTGATACGAGGACATCAGGCCTCTCTTCCTGTTGTGTGTAGATGGGAAGTATTACTACCGCGACAGGGTGGTGAAAGGACCAATGAGTCCTTCGATGATGACTTCTTCGTGTGGTTGTCATGACAGATCCTGGTTACAGAGGATTACCCCTATGCCAGGATTGATTTCTCAAGAGACCCTAAGATACCAGTATCTCCTGGTGAGGAGCGAGGGGAGATGGGTAAGTCTCCACCTTTGTAGTTTTTTTTTGTGTTTTAAACATATGTAATTTTTAAGTTGTTTTGTTATATATATCATTTTTTTTGTTATGCCAGAGTATTTGATGGATATGTGTTCGTTGTGTGCAGATGTGGGACCAGTGCGACCCGCTGACTATGCGAGGAACAGGCATCATCCTCGGCCAAGGGCCGCACCTGCCGCTGCAGGGGGACCAGCAGTAGCAGGAGATCTTCCAGCCTGGGAGGCTGAGAGGGTATTGAGATGAGTTGAGCATAACTTTACTGCGCTCACTCGCACGGTCCCGATGGCAGAGATTGAGGACCTGCCACCATCTATGCAGCCTCATGTAGTGGGGGCACCATGGACATGGGTCCGGTTTTTTTGAAGTTTAGCCAATGCTGTGGATCAGTATAATAGGGCCCACAGGCCCTAACTTTAGCTAGACATTTTGACATGCCACGATCACTACTTGTATATATGTTTTGAGGGCATAAGCCCTATGACTCGTTATTGGTCCTATTTTTGAGGTGTTTGCGTCCATCGGTGTACTCTGGTTACTTTATGATATTATATATGGTTTTTTTTTGGTCTTTTGTGTCTTATGGATCATGTGTGCAAAAAAATGTATTTACATGTTTATGTGAATGTTCTTTCATATGTGTGCAAGATGTCAATCTAAAATTTGATTAGCTAGAGTATCTGTAACTTGGTTTAATCTCCTAGGAACATGAAAATATGTAATATAATCAAAGTTTCATTCTAAGAGACATACCCTAAGGAATCGTCGGTGTAAAGTTGGATCATGAACCCGATATAATCTGTTTAACTGAGACACAACCAGTTGAGTATCGAGATAGACCCGAAGATGAGAGATACCCAATGACAAAGCATCACAAAGAAACTCAATAACTGCACTATACTCGACGACATTATTTTTGGTGTCACATAAGCATATACCTCCAGATTATAATAATTGGCCTTGAGGTGTAAAGATTACCCAAGCTACGGAGGCAAGCCTCTGAGTGTGCTGACTAGCACCATCTACATACCCAACGAACACCTCGGAATCACTTGACATATGCCATAGTAACGAAAGATAACATCAACGACACGTCCATAACACTAAAAGAAACTAAAAAGTAATAGTACAAAGACTATACATATGTTACAAAAATTTACTCACAGTGAACTGCCTATGAGTAATACTTCTTGAGGTAGAGCCCATTTCTAGGCTTCTCCAAAGCATTCCCTTCAAAATCAACCAGACAATAAGCACCATTTTTTAAAACCTCTTTTATTATGAAAGGTCCAAACCACATGGGTTTGAATTTTCCTTATCTTGGTCATAGACCAGGACAAGGTTGCCTTCAGAGAAAATCTGAGGGTGAACAGACCTATCATACTGACACTTGACCTTATGTTTGTGAGCCTTGTTGGCTAGGGCCACATCACGACGCTACTCATTGAGCTACTCAAGGTATAGTAACTGTTCTTCAAGTGGAGAAGTGTCTAGAAATAACTATACTACCAACTTTAGAGATGGGATCTAACATTCAATGGGAAAGACTACCTCCATCCCGTAAACGAGTTGAAAAGGTGAGAAACCGGTTGCAGTCTTAATAGATGTTCAGTAAGCCCATAATGTTGAGTATAACATCAAATGCCAATTTTACTTGGCTGAGTTGATAGTTCATTGTAGAATGGTCTTAAGAGTTTTGTTTACAGCTTCCACCTGCCCATTTGCTTGGGGGTAGTAGGGTGATGAATGTTCTTTCCGTAGCCCAAGATTTGATGTTAACTCGGTCATCATCTGGTTCTAAAAGTGACTGCCATGGTCAGTGACAATCTCCCTTGGGACACCGAACCTTGCTATTATCTGATTGAATAAAAAGAGAGCTACAGTCTCTCCATCATATTTAAACATTGGCATAGATTCGACCCACTTTGTGAAGTAGTCTACAGCTACGATGATATAGCGGTGCCCCCTTACTGAAGGAGGGTTGCATGTAGTGTAATCAATCCCCCACTTAGTGAAGGGACCAACTGTGATGACAGGAAACATGGGAGCGGGATGTTCCCTCATCTTCCCAGAGAAGATTTGGCATGGGTGGCACTTCTTGATCGATTCGAAACAATCTTTGATAAGTGTCAGCCAGAAGTAACCTGTGCGNAGGGACCAACTGTGATGACAGGAAACATGGGAGCGGGATGTTTCCTCATCTTCCCAGAGAAGATTTGGCATGGGTGGCACTTCTTGATCGATTCGAAACAATCTTTGATAAGTGTCAGCCAGAAGTAACCTGTGCGTAGAATCTTTTGGGTTGTTTCCAACCCAGACAAGTGACCGCCATAAGCTCCAGTATGGCAATCGTTAAGCGTGATAATCTCTTCTTCGTGAGTGAGACATCGGCGTAGGATGCAGTCTACACCTCTCCGATACAATGTATCATCGAGTATGAGATAATTCTTAGCCTGATGGCGTATGCGTCGATGCTCATCATGAGAAGCAGTAGTGGGGCACTTCAAATTCTGGAGATAGATAAGTATATCTCCGTACCAGGGATCCAAAGAGGTGATCAAAAACATATCTCCTCTAATAGGTGACTCTTCGGGCACAAGATCACCTAACTCAACCGGAAGTTCCGAAATAAGTTCTGTGAAGACCAGTGACTTTTTAGACTTTGCTGAAACGAAATCCAAGTCAAACTCTTGGAGCATGACTATCCATCTACTGATTTTTCCACCTATTACCCTTCGTGTCAACATGTATTGAAATGGATTCACAACAGCAATGACGATGGTCTTGCAAAACAGAACATAATGACGGAACCATTGAACAGCATGGACTGTTGCCAACGCAAGTTTTTCGATATGAGAATAATTGAGTTCTAGTCCTATGAGGCCTCGGCTCAGGTAATAGATGACATATTCTAAGAACAAGTCATGTTTTTAAACTAAGACCATTCCAATGGTTGACTCTGTTGCAGCCAGATATAATAGGAAATCCTTGTTATAGTTAGGTGGTCGAAGCAGAGGGCCAGTTGTGAGTGCATGTTTCAATGCGGCGAAAGAGCGTTGAGCGGCATCATCCCAATAAAAATGAATGCCTTTTTTAAGTAATCGCATGAAGCCCTTGGTGATCTCGGCATAGTTAGCGATAAAGCATCTTAGAAAATTCGCCTTGCCCTATAGACTCTGAAGTTGAAGGATTGTGCGTGGGGGGGGGCCAACTAAATTATTGCCTCAACCTTGAGAGGATCGACCATGATCCCTATTGTTGACACTATGAAACCTAACAATCGTCCTGACATTACGCAGAAGCTGCACTTGTTTGGATTCAGGCGAATCCGAAAGTAGCGACAACATTCAAAGATAAGTCAGAGGTGTGTGGGATGATCCATTCTCTTACGAGATCGAGATGCTAAATCATCTAAATAGGCCTCGAATATATGCTTGAGGTCATGGAAAGAAAAATACATGGCCCGCTGACAGGTGGCTCCAGCATTTTTGAGACCAAAAGACATCTTACGATACACGAATGTACCCCATGGACAGATGAATGTCATTTTGTGTTGGTCTTCAGGTTTGATTTGTATTTGATTATACCTTGAAAAACTGTCCATGAAAGAAAAGGCTTTGCAACCCACACATTCATCAATGATCTGGTCAATGAAAGGTGTGGGAAAATTATATTTGGGACAGGCCTTGTTCAAATCACGGAAGACTGTACATACATGAATTGTGCCTTGTTTTTTATTGACTGGCACAGGGTTTGACACCCATTGGATCAAATGGATAGGATAGATAAAACCGGCTTTTAGCAATTTCTCAACCTCAACCTTAATGGTTGCTGCTTTATTGGGGTTAACTGGAAGAAGTTTTTTCCAGACAGGCTTGGCATATGGATATGTTGTGATTTCATGTTCAACTATTTTTGGATCGATGCCTATCATTTCCTCGTAAGACTAGACAAAATCGTCACAATATTCTTTAAAAAGATCTGTGTAGATTTGAATCTCTTCGGGGGAGCAATCAACTCCGACGAAGACATTCTCCACAATGCTAGGGTTTTGGGAGATATTGATTGGTAAGGTTTCAGTGATAGTTGCCATATTACCCTCAGCATAAACCTCATTTGTAGCTAAGGGATTAATAGGACAAGACCGATCTCCCGTCATAGTCACGGTGAATTCTCTCGCTTCAATTCGGCTTAACTCTGGGAGGAAGTATGATCTGTGATGAAGATCTTCCCAGGGTTTATCCGGACTAGTCATTGCTTCAATTATTTCTTCATCAGAGGGCAAGACTAAGTCTAATGAATCAGTGTGAGCGAGAGAACCCTGAGCCCAAATAGGCTCTAGAAGTGGATCGAACTCTTGTGCAGGAGCTGGATCAATGTGGGCTGAAGTTTGCTGGACTAAAGAGTACGCTACTTCAGCTACAGACAAGGGCATGGACATGCCCGGGTGCCCTGTCCCATCCATTGTGGCCGATGGGGAAGGAAGTATCCATGGATCGTCAAAGTAAGTCGTGTGGAATGACGAAACTTGAAAAATCTCAACCTTATGGTGATTGGATATAAACTTGATATCGCCTTGAGGGGGCAGGTAATCGAAGGTACCCATCAAAGATGGACACAAACCAACCCCTACGTTGATGACACCTAGTTGAGGATTATCAATCATCGGGACCGTGGATGCCCCCAATGCAGGGTCAGGTCTAGAGAAAGACAATCGATCGATGGTCACTATCCGGCCCTCGTGTGGAAACAACAAGACCCGAAAAATTGTATCAACCATAGCATGCATGGCATAAGTCCAACTCTTTCCTAACAAGAGGTTATAGTTGAGGGGAGCATCAACTACCTCTACTTCGACACACATGGTCTTCCCTCCTAACTACACAGGGAAAGAAGGAACGATACCATGTGGTCGGAATGAACGACCGTCGAAAGCGATGAGGAGAGTAGGTGACAGAGACAAAACGGGTTGGCCAACGGCCTTCCAACATGCCAATGACATAACGCATGTTGAGGCACCCTCATCAACCACCGTGCAGAATATATTCTGAGTAAAAAATTTCGTGGGATAAGCCACTACTATCTAAAATGCTACGTGGTAAGGCAGACGAGGTTTTAAGTCGGTTGTATCCAGCATGATTGTACCCAGATTACAAGTCTCGGTCGATCCTAAAGAGGTTAACAAGGCTTTCCTTTGGGAAGGGCAGCTTTGGAGGACCTCCAAAGCGGACATCGCACAAGGGGTTTGTGATAAATATTTCACTACAGAGTAGTTTTGGGTAGCCCTTGCGCTTGGGTTATGAGAATCTTTTTTGAATTCACCTTTGGGAATGCGTGTCATTGTTTTGCCCAACGTCTTCTCAATCTGTAGAGGAAGAGATGGGAGTTCAACTTCTTTACCCTTCTAAGAAGTGCTTGGTTTACTATAGTCATGCACTCTAGTCGATATAAAAGCATCACCCCTCACCATATATACGTTCACGGATGCGGGGTTATTTGCAGGTGGAGAGGGTTCTTGGCTGCCCCCTTTCGTGCTTGCAGAGGATTGGGTTAGATTTTTCCCATGTTGAAATGGATTGGTCAACACAGTAGGTTGTTGCTGCGTCACAAACTTTTGGGCTTCTACAAGCCGAGGACATAAATGGTTCGGGTCATCTTCCACGGACAAGCTGCATGGATACCTCGCCTTCAATTTCTCAGTGTTGTCCCCTCCAGCATTATCGATAGGTTTTTTATCCCCCTTACCCTTATTTCATTGTTTTTTCTTGCCTTCAGGCTACTGGGTGGCCTTTGGGTTAGTCGATTGCACTGTGTGTAACTCCAACGTTTTGGTAGGGGGAGCAACCAAAGTAGTAGTTTGGCTAGCCACTGTGTGTTGTATAGATAACTGCTGCAACTGCTTCATCAATTGCTCAACGAGCTTTGTTTGTGTTGAACCAACAATACCATCAGCATGTGGTCCAGCTCTCTGTCTATTTTTATCAAGTATTGAGCATGGCGCATCTGGAAAGATGTTGTATAATAAACCAGACTGAGAATAGATGAGCTCAAATTGTTGAGCTCTCATGATGGCATCTTCTTCAGAGAATACTCCCGACGTCGCGATGTCTTTGGATAACTGCGGGACCAAAGAATTAAGGAACCACTCAAGTAGGAATGATGGTGGGACTGGCACCTTAACTAAACTCTTCCGGTGTCTCCATTCTCGGATGTGATCAGAGATATGGTCCGCTGTTGTCTGTTCAAAATTGGCAAGCAACTCTGTGCCAGTGTCGTATCTCACAGGTAACTGGAAATGGTTTAGGAAAGACATTACCAGTTCACCAAAGGAAGAGTATCTTGAGCGATCGAGCTCAATGTACCATTTCACGGCACTCCCAATGAGAGTATGTTGAAATAATTGCAACTATACAGAGTCATCTTTCAATGAGTTAGATGAGCACCAAATATGAAAGGTAGTCACATGATCTCCTGGATCTTCATTAGGCTTGGCTTCAAACTTTGGGATGTCCGAAGGTAACTTCGTCAGCATAGGAGGCCAACGCAGATCGTGACAGATAGGGTCATTCAATAACCTTGTCAAATATGGCAAGTGCAAAGTCGCCAGGAAGGGTAGTTTGGGTTTTTGGTGATACCTAGGAAAAAGGGGCTTGGAGTTTGACTGGCACCAGGTTGCTAAGAAAATTTCAGCTGCTGGCCTGGATTCTGGTAGAAACCATGGCCCTGGCTAGCGTATGGATTTTGTGTATGTGGAGACATCATCGGCTGATTTCCAAAATAGGACATAGATGGTTGGGCATGCATTACATTTGAAGGACTTTGGGAAGGGTTTCCCCATGTCGGTCCCGTGGGGATAGGTATAGTAGTTTGTCCGAGGTTCCATTGATTGTGGAAATAATTACCCTAGATCGACATTATGGACGAGGGAACGGATCCTTGCCAAGAATTCCAAGGCCCTGATGCGGAAGAAGTTTCTAGGTTTTCCCCCTGTGCAGGAATAGTACCCTGCATAGGAATAGGTTGTCCAAAACTGGGATTGCCCCCAATCGGGAAGGTGGATGACGAGAAGGCATTGTTACCAAACATTCTGATCAAATAAAATGGTGTTGAACCTACCAACATATTATGCGAAGGTGGTCCTTGACTCCCCGCTCCAAATAAACTATGGTGTGTAGGTTGCCCGACGGATTACTGATGCGAGCCACCGAGTGAAGGGGACGAAGGAGGTATATGACCTCCTCCATAAGAGAAAGCATTAAAAGGAGTAGGAGTTCCCCCCATGTGACCTTGCAGAGGTGTGCTAGAGCTCCTTTCCCCCAGACCTGAAGTCTGTAAAGTGGAGTAGGAAAGTACAGGACTTGTACCCGAACTAGGCATCATGTATGAGAACAGAGGGCCTGTCGCACTTGGTGTGAAAGGGGTTGTGGCTGCCACCAAAGATAGGATCGGACCACTGTGCGATGTAGAGGCAGTTGAGACCATGGTGGCTCATATCGATGATGGTGGGTTAGGAGGTGAAAACTCTCCTGTCGTGACGACCGTAGTGGGAATTGAAGAATTCCTAGAAGGAGTAACAACTTTTGTTTCCATTGTTGCGTGCAACAATGTTTGGTATGCATAAGGATGAATCGGTACAATGATGGGTGCCGAAAGATCAGTGGTGGAGGTTTCAACCAGACCAAAAGCTTGCGCTCCAAGGTCTAAAATGGTCGATCCCTCTGGATGTTGGTCAGGCACAATTTCTTGTGACCCAGTCACTTCAAAAGACCCTTGTTGGTCTAGCTTTCGCCTTACTGGTGGCGGGGGTGGCTCCAGTATAACCAGCGACAGGCCAAGAAGCCTTCATGACCAATTGAGCTCATGATCCTCCATTGTGTGAGAATATCAAAGACACTCTAGGGTAGTCTAAAGGTTCAAAAGTAACACACACTAAAAAATTCCCTATAAGATAAGACAGGCAAACACTAAATTAATTGGAAGAACAGTTACAACAACCAACACTAGAGAAACTTACCGGTGCAAGTGAAACTCGAAAACGGAAGCACCCTCTGGGTATACTCTACAAAGCGTGGCCCGATGTCTATCCTAGGTATTGCGGTATACCCCCGCAGTCACCTGTGTATGTCCCTAAAAAAGATAGGCAACTAGGTTGCCAGTGCGTGAACAGTCACCAGGCAGGTACAGTTGAAAGTCGGGTAGACCACAATGAGCAGGGTATCGAGCCCGAAACCTGTCAAGGGTATCGAAAGCAAGTGATCCAAAAGACAACTAAGGACCTCGAACATATTCAAGACCCATGAAGCCCCATGGCAAATGCAATCGACAGAATCCCAAGACAAGCCCTCTATATGTGTTCTCCACTATGATTGGTCCAGCTTTGGAGGGGTTATCTCCGCTACCTTTCCGCACGTGACCTCGTGTTTATCCCNAGACCACAATGAGCAGGGTATCGAGCCCGAAACCTGTCAAGGGTATCGAAAGCAAGTGATCCAAAAGACAACTAAGGACCTCGAACATATTCAAGACCCATGAAGCCCCGTGGCAAATGCAATCGACAGAATCCCAAGACAAGCCCTCTATATGTGTTCTCCACTATGATTGGTCCAGCTTTGGAGGGGTTATCTCCGCTACCTTTCCGCACGTGACCTCGTGTTTATCCCTTGTGTTATAGGGGGGTCCCGGATAACTTTCATGATATTGGACTTGGACACTCCCTAACATAGACTCCAATGTTTGATTTTAATGGCCTTGAAGAGTTTCCTCTCCAACCTATTCCAAGGCCCTAATCCTGAACTAGTTGGTTAACCCTACAAACATAAAAGTCTAATAAATTTTAGATTTAGTGTTAATTTTATGGCTTGTCTTATGTCAAGGGGTATGAAAGTGAAACTGATGATGTGTAAAAGATGAAAGTAAAAATGAATAAAAAGTTGGAAACAAAAACTTTCACTTAATGCAAAATTTCAACAACTTTTCAATTTTTTTTTTTTTTAATTTTCTAGATTTTTGGACAGCAAACTCAAAAGGAATTTCACTCAACTACGGTCTACTTATGATATAAGTAAATTGAAAAGAACTTATGAAATAAAAGACGTTTCCCTGGTTAATAATGAAAAATCACACTCTTCAACCAACAAGAAAATGAAAGAGATTTATTTATTTATTTATTTAAATGTTGATAAAGCAAAAAGGAAAAATACCAACAAGTAAAAAACCAAGAAAAAAAATTCTGGCCTAATCGCAAATCGCAAAGAATCACTTCAAGAAATCACACACTAGCAACTTAAAAAATGACTCTCACACTTGTCTAAAAACCTTAAAAAAAAAAAAATATTGACAACTTTTTAAATGAAAAAGAAAGATATGGCTAAGATCAACCCTAAGCTATTGACTACTAGGATAGAGATTCAAAAACCTGAGAGGTATAACTCTTGTCAAGGGAAAGATGATTGCCTCACCCTCAAACAAAACCTAACCTGCACAAGCATACTACTGGCAATCCAACAACAAGCGTGTGCACGTGAGCTGTGTAAAGCCAGAGGGCGTGTACACGCGTGATGGCTTTATACATGCCGCATGTATTTCTAAAACTCTGAGAAAAAATAAAAATAGACAATCCAAACCAGGAAGAGATCACTGATATTGATAACCAGGATCTCATGAAGGCTTAGACACTCTCTTTAACAGAAACAAGGAAAACAATGTAAGGAGAAAATTCGTAAAACAAACTAATTTGAGATAAGACTGCCAACAACCAAGACTTTAGACAGAGTTCCAGAAACCCCTGAACTTGACTGATTATAACAGGGAAGAGGATGACTACCTCAAAAAAATTCTGGAATCTATACGCTATTGCTACTTCTTCAGCTAGCGTTCACACACGGGCTGTAAGAGAGTAGGGCGCGGGTACATGCATGCAGACCTTATGCAGGACATGTGTACCTCTGTGGGTCTCGAAAAAACATAGTCAAGCAAATAACAGAGACAACTGGTATGGAAAACCAGACTCTTTGCTAGCTCAGACTTTGCAGAAACTTCAAAAAACAGACAAGAAAACCAGTCTTTTAAAACTACCCAAAAACAAATAAAATTCTCAGGAACCCTAGAGACTTCCCCAGTACGGTCACCAATTTTGTTGTGAGGTAAATTCCCTTACGGACTAGAAAATAGGGTTATCTTATGCATGCAGATATGACCAAAAGAAATCTACTTTCTACCTTTGTCCCCAAACTTAAACCCCATTCCTTTTCAGAAAATACATGGTTTAGACCAACATACCTTGTTTCAGATGTTCGATGTCGATCCTTCTTCACGCTTGATCGCTTGTTGGCATCTATCCTCTCAAGATTGACCTGCATACGAAACAAGTAACAAACTACACATGCATTTTACCTACAGACTAATGGGTTAGAGATTCAAACATATATTTATTGATCTATGAAGAACTCATATAGTGGGACGGGAAGAGAATTTCTTTATTATTAACTTTAATGAATCAACTTACAATGTTGAGACCAACCACTACTCCACGAATCCTAATCCTGGGCTCCTCTTCAAATGTCCTCCAACTTCTTTGCTTTGTATCTCTTCTTGCACAAGGATGGCTAAAGGGTTGGGACAATGGGAATATGCAATTGGCCAGAGTTTCTTTACTATCTTTCTCCTCCTCCAAATGGGACCCCTAACCCTTCTTTTATAGGTTAGAAGAAGCTAGGTATTTGGACGAACCCTCGTCCATGCATGGCCGGGAGTTTCAGTTAACTCACCCAAAGCTGTGTGTTCTGTTGTCAACTTTCCTTTTTGCGTGCTTTTGTCAGTCCACGTGAGTTGTTTGAGGTCAGCTAGCATGTACACGCGTGCAGTAATGGAGTAGGGCACGTGGGCCCTTATAAAAGAGGTTTTTTAAAGAGTTGTTTAGCAGTGCTTTTGGCAAAGAAGGGATCTGAGATGGCCTGATGCCAGGTAAGCATGTATGGTGCAAATTAGGGTTATAACAAGGTACATCATGCATTTTTCTCAACATCAGATTTTTCAATTCCTGGGAATTCGGTACATAAATTATTCCCCTGTGCATGAGAATTTCATCATTTTCTAGCTTATAGTCTTCAATTTTCTGCTGCAAAATACCTCGTTGTAATTTTGTTATTATTTCCATGTATTGCAAATTTGATTTTGCAGCCTCTAAGATTCTTTCTTTAAAATCTAATTGGTACATGCTAATGGATGTATCATGCAACTCATGCACCCTTCTACTAAGTGCATCAGCTACCTTGTTCTCTTTCCCTTGAGTTTTATATCAAAGTCATATTCGCTGAGAAATTCTAACCACCTACTTTTCCTGGAATTTAGAGTTGGTTGTCCAAATAAATATTTCAGACCATGATGGTCTGTCCTCAACTTGAACCTTTTCCCCATGAGGTAGTGCCTTCACATCTTCAAGGATTTCACTATGGCTACCAACTCCAAATCATGAGTAGCATAGTGTCTTTCATGCTCCTTCAACTTCCTTGATTCATAGCATACAACATACCCATTTTGACTGAGGACTCCACCAAGCCCTTCTTTACATGCATCAGTGCATACAATGAAGTCTTCATTTGGATCAACAATCCTTAGTATTGGAGCACTTGTTAATAAATGCTTCAAGTGTTGGAAACTCTTTTCACAATCCAATGTCCATTGAAACTTCACCCCCTTCTTTTGCAAGTGATAGGGTGTGCAATCTTTGAGAATCCTTCAATAAATCTTCTATAGTAGCCTGCAAGGCCCATGGACAATATGACCTCTGTCACATTATTTGGTGTTGATCATCTTCTAATGGCCTTAATATTTTCAAAATCCACTTCTATCCCTTCCTCTGAAATGATATGTCCCAAATAATGAATTTTCTTCTGATAAAATGAGCACTTGCTCAATTTGGCATACAAATGATGATCCATTAATGCATGTAATGCGATTGTCAAGTGTTGTTCATGTTCTTCCTCCGAATTAGAATATATAAGAATTTCATCTAAAAATACAATGACAAACTCATCTAAGTATTCTCTGAAAATATCATTCATTAAACACATGAAGATAGTTCACGCATTTGAAAAACCAAATGGCACCACTATGAACTCATAATGCCCATACCTTGTTCTGAAAGTAGTCACGTTGATGTCTTCTTCTTTAATTCTTACTTGATGATAACCTGACTTGAGATCAATCTTGGAGAATATTTTTTCATCTTTCAACTAATCAAAGAGGTCATCGATCATTTTCAAAGGATACTTATTCTTTACACTTACCTTGTTCAACTGCCTGAAGTCAATGCAAAGTCTCAATGTTCCATCCTTTTTCTTTACAAATAATACTGGGGCACCCCAAGGTGACACACTCGGGCGTATATACCCCTTATTCAAAATCTCTTCAAATTGCATTTGCAATTCCTTCAATTCTGGTGTACTCATCCTGTAAGGGGTATTGGATACTGGAGCTTCTCCAGACATCATATTGATGGAGAAATCAATGTCTCTTTTAGGGGGTAATCCTAGTATCTCTTTAAATACATATTCAAACTCTTTTTGGACTGCATAATCTTCAATATTTGACACATTATCTTTAGGTCTCTCTTCCATATGTGCTGCAAATATTTGACACCCTTTTCTGTAAATTTTCTTCAGTTGCAATGTTGAAATTTCTCTGAAAATTACTTCCCTAGGAATTCCATGTACTGTCCTTAGGTTCCCTTCCTCATCCAAGCAAGTAAATGCCTTATTATAACAATATAGGATAGCATGGTGTTGTTCCAACCAATCCATACCAATTAGACAGTCATAGGAACCTAAAGGTATGATGTTCAAATCTTCCCTGGTGCTCAGTCCATTCATCTCCATTGGACATGCCTTAACGATCTCATTAATTTTTCTTTTAGCTCCGGTAGCCAGCTGCACCAACCAAGATTTTCCAATCTTGTTTCTTGGAAAATGGAATCTTTCCACCATTTTAGGATCTATATAACTATGACTAGCTCCTGAATCAATTAAAATAGCAATGGTTTGGTTGTTGATCTTACCTTCCACTTCAATCATATGTGATTGAAACTCATCTTGCTTGTTTTCCAGGGCTGTATAAATCCTAGGTACATTTCTTCCCATGTCCTCTACTGTATTAGCTTGTTGTACATTGTGAATAGTCCTCACTTTTTCACCTTTGTGAGGACACTCTCTATACATATGATCTCCCCCACAACCCCAACATTGAATAGGTGGTTGCCTTGGTCTTTTCCTCCTTGTCTCAATCATTATAGGTTCTCTAGAAGATGGTTGTCCCTAAGGATTATTTCTCAAGAATGGTGGCTTAGTCCCCTTTTTCCTCTATTCCATCTTGTTTTTCTTCTTGTCTTCCCAAGATTTTTGGAAATTTGGACTTCCTTTATGTTGATCATAAAGGAATTTAGCTTGCCTTATGGTCTCCTCCAATGTTTTAGGATCATCATATTGTATCTTGTCACTGATAAATGATGGAAGAACACTCAAATACCTCTGAATCTTAACTGGTTCTTCCTTGATGAAAGAAACATAATTTAGTAGTTCTAAAACCCTTCTTTCATATTCATCTATGGTCATACTCCCAAGCTTGAGTTCAAAGAACTCTTTCATTTTATTTTCATAGTATCTCTAAGTCAAGTATTTCTTTTGAAAATACCTCTTGAATTCCCTCCAAGTAACATTTTTCTCATCAATGTGTTGCACCCGCACAAATTGGTCCCACCACATGAATACCTTTCCCTTGAGAGGATAGATGGAAATTCTTCCTTCTACATGTGAAGATTAATTATGCAATTGAAAATACTTTCTTATGCTTAGCAGCCATGTCTCTTCATATTCATCCTTCTTGTGCTCACCATCAAATGTAGGAGCCTTGATTTTGTTCATTTCTCCTTGTAGCTCATCCACCCCAGACCTCCTCTTATTCTTCTTGATAGGGGATGGACTTGAACTATTGTGTCCTCTCCTAGTGGAATGACTTGGGGAGTGATGACGATGTCTTCCAAAACTTCTTGTTCTTATCCTCTCATCGTGAGACCCGCAACTTCCTGATTTGCTTGAGTCATTCTCCTTATCCATGTTCTTTTATATTCTTCCCAAGCTCTACATTAACTTTATGTTGAATTCCTCCTGTTGCTCCTTAGCTTTCATAAGCCTCTCATTATCAGCTTTATAACTTTGGAAATCCTTTTGAAAACTTTTAATGGTCTCTACCAAGTTCATGCTTTCTTCCTTTCCTTATCCATGTCCATTTGAGTTTGTACCTTCATTACCCATATGGACATACATTCCTCTTATCTCACCTTCCTGGATGTAAGACCCATGTGTATCTTCCATGATTTTGAACTCTATATTCATCTTATTTTGATATAATTGTTGTTAAATATGCAAAATGTGCAGCCAACAAAACTTGTTAGGCTAATTGATTTAACAAATTCATGAAATTATGAACAATTCTAGTTCAATAATGCATCATAATTCTTTCTTCTGATTTCCTAAAAAATTGACTACCCAGATCAATTTTTTGGGTGAATATTTATATTCTACTATCCAATACCTTTCCAACAGCTACTTCCATGCTCAATTTTGAGTCTTGAGAAGAAATTTGTGGTTATTTAAAAATTTTCCTTTCTGTGAGGGCGATCCTTGTACATGTGTTCTTCTTATGGAGCCGAATTATCTCTTGACGTTGTGTTGGATCCTCTCATAATGTACATAGGCCATTTTTATTTCTTTTTGAAGGTATAACAAAACCCATGGGCACTTTACTCTAAGCCCCTTTCACTTAAACTCAAAACCACAGGCGCTAGCTCCTTTTCTTCGGCAGAAATCTCACGTGACCGCGGGCTAGAACCAAGCACTCAACTAAAAGGTGTTATCTGAAGCTCTAGGACTATGACGCTCCATGAACATTCACCTTTTCAACACTCCAATATCCCAGAGTGGTTACTGGCTGAATTTGGTCATAAGTTACTTTGACCGGTGGGTGTAGGTCTTCTCCCTAGCTCCAGGACTTCGAGCTTCAGGAGTTTTCATGACTGCAACTCACAATTCTCTCAGACTGTCGAACTAGAAAACTTCTGAATGGACGTTATTCGGAGCTTCATTACTCTGGCACTCCAGAACATCAGGCTTCAAAATATTTACTTGCAACACACTCCAAATTTCCCAAACACTGAACTGGAAAACTCCCGGAGAGTTCAAGGATCGACGGTCTACACTTCCTGTCAGGATCTATGGTTGAGATCAAATCCAGGACTATGGGACTTTGGGAATCAAGATTTTCCACGACTCCAACTCGTTATTCTCTCAAAATTTTGAACTAGAGAACTCTCGAATGGACGTTATCTGGAGCTTCATTACTCTGGTGCTCTGGAACTTCGGGCTTCAGAAGATTTACCTGCAACACACTCCACATTTCTCGAACATCAAACTGGAGAACTCCTAGAAAGTTCAGGGATCAATGTTCTGCGCTTCCTACCAATATCTACAACTGAGATCAAATCTGAGACTTTGAGACTTCAAGATTTGGGGTTCCTTTCTCCAAATCACCACCACACCCCCGAATAACTGAACGTCGAAATTGCGAAGGGTAAATATCAACAGATGAGACTTCTCGGTTGATCAACGGTGGGGATTAAATATGGTACTTTGGAGCTTCAACACTTCAACCACTTTCCAACTAATACCTCTGAAATCTCCTAGATAGTCGAACGTCGAAGGGCTACTGATCAAGGACCCCCGCTTCACTCTAAGATCTACGACTGAGATCTGTTTTGGGACTTCAGCCTTCAAGGATTTCTCCTCCTAGCAACATAAGGACTAAAATATCTCGGAGTGCTGAATCATCGAACCATGATACCTATAGCTCATATTCCACGATGGGATCTACGACTGAGATCCACTCTGCTTTTTCCAAGACTTACGGCCTGAGAACCTTGATCGATGACCCCCGTTCTCTTATTCTTAGATCCAATGGTTGGGATTTGATCTCCTCTGCAGTGTGCTCTCCTCTCATTTGGGTTTAAGCCAACAACCCAGATCTAATCTTGCGTCCCAAATCAACGACTGTTGTGGTTTCTTTCCTCTGTTGGATTTCTCAAATTGTTACACCTCCTGAGATTTCAAACACAGTCAAGGTGTTCTCTTAGTATCCTCCTGGAACTCTGTAACTTCAATTTTGACCAATTCCAGATCTGAATTTGCTAGAACAGATATTGAATTAAGAATATCTCACCACTCGGCCCAATTTTCTCAAAATTGTCCATGAATTTAACAACATAAATTAGGGCTTTTGCCCAATTCCATGCAATTGCTTCAATTCAACTTGCTTGGCCCATCTAGGCTCAGTGTTGAAAACTGGAGCTCTGATACCATATTGTAGCATCCCCAACCACCTGTTGGGCTATGCCATGTGAAAAAATTCCGAACTCTATACCAAATCTAAACATACAAATACTCTGCAAATACATAGATTCTTACAGAATAATAATGGAAATAAACATGCAGCAAACACAGGAAAAACACATAAAAAGAAATGCATAAATAATGATGCAACACATAATTTAACACACAATTGACACTTATATTTGATAAAAAGACCACCATCTGCATTCACACCTTCCACATTCCTCCCATCCTTAGACCTCACTGCTCAAAACTCTTGGTAGTGGGCCACCCTCGAGCTGGGACTAAACTCCACCCAGGTAAAGGGATTCCTAACGAGGCTGATGTATCTTATACAATAGTAAAAACTCTATCACAGGTGCCAAGGTTTTGAAAGATGCAATAAGTACAACATCTCTCTAAATCCTAAGAAAAGCATCTTCATTATTTCAGAAGGAAAACTATTGGGGCACATCATTTCTAAGGATGGGGTATTTGTCGATACAGAACACACTAAATCCATCATGCAAATCCCATTACCAAACAACAAGGAGTCTATGCAGTCATTTTTCGAGAAGATAAATTTGTAAGAATATTTGTGTCTGACTTTGCCAAAATAGTTAAACCCCTCCAACGGATGATCAAGAAGGGTGATCAGTTCAAATGGACACCTATTGAGAGGGAATCTTTTGAGAAATTCAAATATGCCATAGAAGCAACCCGTGCACTTTAGATTCCAAACTTCTCTGAAGACTTCTTGTTGTACTTATTTTCTTCATATTATTCTCTTGCAACAATGCTCACCCAAAATGATCAATGAGGGAATGCATTCCCCGTAGCATTTATGAGCATGAGACTTCAAGGTGTTGAAATGAACTATCCACTACTGGACAGGCAAGATTTTTCTATTCACAAAGACATTAAATAGTTCATTCCTTACATACTGAATAATTACACCAAGGTGATCGTCCCTCACCCAATAGTCAGTTCTCTCTTTTTGTATAAGGAGTTGGGTGAAAGACGAGGAAATTGGATGAATTATTTACATGAATATGATATGGAATTTAATCCAACAACTATAGTTGAATGATAAGGCATGTTCAAGTTAGCAACTTAGACCATGGATTCCAAAAACCAAAAGGAAGAAGCTTGGCAAGAAGAACCAATATTATATGCACACCAACCTCCTTACATACTATAACTTGAGAATTCATGGTACAATCACCTCAAGCAATATCTTCAACATGGCACTTCCTCAGATCACCTCAATGCTAAGCAAAAGAGGGCACTGAGATTAAAATATACAAAATACCAGTTGGTCCATGATATCCTTTACAGAAGGAATTATGAAAGAGTTCTTCTTCGATGCCTTGAGAAACATGATGTTGACAGAGTCCTCAAGGAGCTTCATGAAAGACCAGTCGGGGGACATTTCGCAGGGGAAACCACAACTCATAATATCTTAAGAGTTGGATAGTATTGTCCTATTTTTTTCAAGGATGTTCATTCTTACTCTCGTAGCTGTGCCATTTTCCATGAATCAGCTGGAAGAGAAAGAAGGTATGTTGTTCTACTCCAACCTGTTGTTGTTGAAGAACCTTTCGAGCAGTGGGGGTTAAATATCATCGGTGATATCAACCCTCATTCATCTAGACAACGCATGTATATTCTCACTTCCACCAATTATTTAACGCCTTGGATGGAAGTTGTGATGCTAACTAAGGTAAATGAAGAAGTGGTGATTAATGCTTTGGAACATCACAATATAATTAGGTTTGGAGTACCTACTACCCTTTTGTTTGATGATGCTACTTATTTTTCATCATTGAAATTAAATGAGTTTTCTTTAGAAAAGGGAATCATTCTGAAATATGCATCTAACTATTATCCCCAAGGAAATGGCCTAGTTGAATCTATTAACAAAAACCTTATCAGTATCTTAAAGTGAATTGTAATTTATCAACAGAGAAATTGGGACAATGCTCTACCCAACGCTCTCTGGGAAGACCAAGTCACTTCAAAAGCATCTGTAGGTACCTCCCCATAATTTATCATTTACGAGAAGGAATTCATTCTCCCTCTGAACATATATTTTCCTTCCCTTCGACGCACTCAAGAGTCACATGGGAGGGACTTCCCTGCCATCCAGAAACGCATAAAAACCTTTGTAAAACTGGAAGAAGACTGAGCCAGAGCCAAAAAAAAAATTGAGGCTCACCAACAGACCATAAAATGATGGTTCGATAAGAAATTTGTTGGTGAAAAATACTTTCATGTTGGAAACCTGGTTCTCAAATTGGATAAACCACAGGAGGACAAAGGGAAACACTCTAAGTTTTAACAATTGTGCTTGGGTCCTTTCATAATTAAGGAAAAAATTGGCCTAGGCACCTATAAATTGCAAAACCTTGAAGGGGATGTAGATATCCTCCCTGTCAATGGCTATATTCTCAAGTACTATATCAATTATCCTTTGAGGAATCTCTCATGTACATATACAAAGGAGTTATTTTCCCCCTCTTTTGATTTTTCAATTTGTGTTGTTTTGGTTTATGTGTTCTTGCTTATTCTTCTTCTTTTTATTTGAATTAATTTTGTTTGTTCTAGTTAGACTTCACTTCCTCTCTCTCTCTCAATATTGTTTCCTGATATTTACCAAAATCGTTGGTGTCGTGAATCTAAATATTAGTTATGATATGGAAGACTGGTACCAAAAGAATGAAAATATGCATTTTTCTTCTAGACACAACTTTAGTTGTTCTCCAAATCATTATTGTGCATAACCCTAGGTTATATTCAGTAGAAGAACATAGTTCGGTAATGGATGAGTCTTACACTCTTAATTTTTTGTGAGAGTGAGCTAGTGTTCATACCCAAGAGAAGGTTATATACTTGTGTGAAATTAATAGACTAAGACCAATTTTTGAGAGGAACTTGTAGTACTCAAGGCATGACGCTAAGGAAGATATCTCATCTATAATCAAGTTCACATGTCTCACTTTCACAGGTGTCATCCCACATGCCCTTAAAGGAAAATTGGAATCCCCCCATCCACCTCTCTCTAAAAATCAAGATAAAATCATCTCATAAAGGTAAATTCTTGGGGAAAGGAATTCCAACTCATGTGGGACATGCAAGTATCTCTATCAGGGCTATGGATGCTCACTGTCAATGGAGAAAGGCTTGTGACACTGGGGTGACTCCGTTGTGGCTATGGATGATTGCTAGTAGCAGAGCAACACCAGAGAAATGTGTAATATGTTTGCATTTTCAACATTCCTGATGCATCATCACCTTGAAGTACTTCACTTGCCTCCCTAAGATGGTCCAACTATTAAAAAGGGATACTATTGTGATCAACCAGCTCTGTGCATGGCCATAATATCTCTCCCACCTTATTCAATTATGTCTCATCAAAGTATATACTTTGAAAACTATGAGACTTGCTCAGTCTCCCTCTAGTTCATGCATGATAATTCTTGTGGTTCTTAAAGTCTTGTTGTTTAGATACCTTTTGCATAAATTCATGGCTTTTCACAATGTGTCACCAATTTTTGTGCCATGCACCAATAGCTTCCCTTTTTGTTATTTCATTTCTCAAAGAGTCAAATTCTCCCAAGAAATAGGGACCCTTCTTTACTTGTCTTAAGACTCTCTTGACTTGTTGTAGAGGCCAACTCATCCTCATGATCTTCATTTGAGACTTTCTCCAACTTTCAACTCATTGATTTTGGCTACATCATCGAGTTAGTATTTCCCTCGCTAATACAACCAGTATGGGAAATTTATCCCTTTTATTGTCGACATGGAAAGTGCTCAACACTAAGTGAAATTCTCAACTCAAGATTTGTGTATCGATGACCATGAAGTTTTTTTCATTGACGAACCGGTGAATATCACTCATTTTCCTATGATACACTTAATTTTATGAACTTTCCTTGCGTATTGATGCTAATGATATCACACTCACCAATACGTTGGCACTCATCCAATCACCAACATTGATACAAATAAAATCCCACTAATCAATGATTTCCCCCCAAGGGTTTGTATGTGTCGACGTTAATCACTTGATACTCACCGATACATCAACAAACTTTAGCTCCTCCACTATGATACACAAATGTTTTTCCTTAATTAAAATTCCATCAAGTATATCAGAGGTGAGTAAGGCATCGTCATTGATACCCTAAAAGGACCATTTGCACCTATTTCATACCTCGGGACGAGTTCCAAAATAACCCATTGAAAGGCTATAAAACCCTATCAAATGCATGTTCATTACACTAGTCATTTCGTTGAGCTCCCAAGAACAAATCGACTTGTGAGTGAAACCTCTGACTGAGCTCTTTCCTTCCTTTTTCCATGTGTTGACTCAGTTCTTTTAGTAAGTTCTCTTGAAATAATACCTCCCATGTGTCATTCTCCTCATCTCAATTTCATTTTTTTATTATATTCTAATCATATAGAGGGATAAGAGCTTTTCCCTAGCTCTATTCCACCTTCCCCTTCTTGTGATATTCATTTCCCCATGGTCATTCCAGCACCCTTATTTACCAATGGACCTAATCCTCCCTTTTCCACAATTTTCTCCAGCCCCAACCTAGACATGACCCCCACCTATGTGCCTATCCTAACCCTAGACAACGCTCCTCTCTCTCTCCCCATGTTCTTCACTTGCAACCCTCAACCGCCTAGACGTCGAGAAAACAATGCACTAGGTCTTGGATGCTTGTAGCAAACACCATCAGTTTTGGGCTTGAAATTTTTCAGTCATTGACACTTAGAATTGAAATGATAATCAAACCTTTTTTTCTACCACCATGCCACTTCTATCACCGATACAGTTCAATCCACACCTTTGAGTTTTAAATATTGAACGTCAATGTGTGATTACCTTCGTCGGAAAATATTTATTAATTAGCACTGATACTAGCCTACCATATCGGCATTGATCTTCTTGTCAATGCCAATACATAGTTAAATTACCCCCCCTTCTTTGAGACTTATCCAAATTTAATATCCAAGAGTCATATCGGAAATATTCTAATGATCGACGCCGATATGGGCTTCCCTGTATCGGTGGGTTTATTTAGATTAACATTTATATTTTCCTTGCACATCAGCATCATTCATCTAATCAATGTCATTGGGGTCTCCACCATATTGATGATGTTGGCATCTTCAAGGTCGATACATTGAAATCGATCCCTCCTTTGAACACTTAACGAAAAATTGATGAAGCAATTTTGCAATGTCGCGAGAACTTTCCTCTTCGAATGCTGACTCACCTCCCCATATCAGCATGAATGGTATTTTCGACGCTGATATAGGTATGTATCGATGACCAAATCATGAACCCTCTGATTTTTCCAAGGGGGGCTGAAAATCAACCAAGTGCATAAATTAATGCTAATCTTTCTTTTCCTTCACTTCTTTTCCTTGTGAAATAGATCAAATCTAATGTTTTTATTTGAAAATTGATATTCTTGTGAACTAATGAGAGATATGTCTTTCATATTTAGATATTTCACCACACAAGTGATCATAGAGTGTTAGAAAGGACCATATGGAAGAGGCCTCTATAAGTGGAAGTATGCAAAAGGAAGATCAAGATCTCCCAGGACCCATTTATGACGATACTAAAGGGATTATTGACAAAGAAACTTCATTTAAATGGGGATAAGTCTACTAGATGTTAAATAATCAAAACTTTCCCCAAGAGCTAGAGGATAGCTTTGACCTTAAGATATTCAAGAACATCATAAGATCTAAGTTGTATAAGGTGTTGGCCCACGCAGTAGTATTCCCTTGCGTAGAGGCTATTTCATGGATACTGAGGCATATGAACTTAGATACCAAGTACATTTTGAATGCCAAGGAGTTCCCAATAGCATCATTTGAAGCATCGACTATAGCTTCCTTGTATCACCTTGAAAAAGGGGAAAGATCGCTTGATAAAAAAATTATAAAGGAGTTCCCACTTAAGGAGAGGGATCTTTTTAAGGTCAGGTACAATCCTAGCAAACCATTCAAATTAAGGCCCTTATGTGATTACCCCACCAACTTTTTGAGAACGCCTTATCAATATGTTGTGTCGATGTTATGCAGATTGTATGGGGATATCGGTGCTTCAAAATTCCCGATGAATTAGGCACCTTTCATTTACTACGTCGCTAATATTGGGTCAACTTTTAACTGGGATGACATCCTATCAACACCACTAGAATAAGCAATCCAAAAAGTTAAATAAACTGTCCCTGAGAAATTTCCTAGTTTTTACATGTCCTCTTATATTTTGTACATGGTATGCATTTGCCACGAATATCCAAATATGGGTTGGTCCTGGCATCCATATGACCCCCCAATTTGTATCTATTGCAAGGTGCTCAAGGAGAACAAGTATAGAACATAATATCACAATATTCATGATCACTTTCTGGTGCCATTATTCCATCTTATATTCGACGCACTTATGCCTTGTATGACAAACAAAGCATAGGAAATAGTCTGAAGGATAGGAGACTAGTATCTTTTGGAATATGGTACATACTTAAGGATATACGTAGACACCAAAGATCCACATTTGCTTCCAAGATTCGTCCTAGACAAACTGGTCTTATAAGAAATTTCTTATCAGGTTGTGGTTCACGGAGTGGGTGCATCTCTTTACAAGAACAAGAAGGTCATATAGCCTCTTCTGCCATTGTGGGTTGGGTCCTATTCCTTTGAATATGTTAAGTAGGCCCAGGAAAAAGTGGACACACTAACATCCTTTCACTTTGGTGAGGAGATATTCTGGAGGCATGATCCTCTAGATGTGGTAAAGAAACATTGCCTCAAGCACAAGCATCGATGGGACTGCATGAAAAATAATTGGGAAGAAGAAGAGATTCATTGTCATGCAAGAACCTACCATGAGGTCATATTCAAACAAAAGGGAAATCCACTAGGAAGAATCTCATATGAAGAAAGATCCTGAGAGGCCCAAAAAAATGTTGATGAAGAAGCAAAAACAAAATCAGTAGAAACAACAATAATGACCATAGCCTCAACCTCTAAATCAACCATAGCAGCAGCAACATAGTGTTGTGGGGTATTCTACCCTACGGACTAATAATCTAGGGCTCTAAACTTATACGCAGATCATGACCCTTAAGATTTAACTTTTGACCTTCTACCCAAAATCTCAATCCCTTTTCTCAGGCAAACACGGGAAGAATAAACCAACCTTTTTCCGACGGTTGAAGTAGATCCTCCGTTGAGTTGTTATCTCCTTGTTGCTGCTGCTCCTTCCACAAAGCTTCCTGCAATCAAGACAATACTATGCATGCATGCTACTGATCTACTAGGGGGTTAGAGATAAAACATAAATCAAATAACATAGATGAGACTCATGTATTCGGGACGGGAAAAGTATCTTTTTTCATTAACTTCAATATGAACCAACTTACAA
>JASDQU010099800.1:461855-491721 GCA_032191745.1 Picea mariana
TGTGACTACTTTGCATATGTATAGTAGTGCTTTGTAGTTGATGTGGGCTAACCTTTTGTGCCGAAGCTCACATGAGTCTTCAACGGCGTGGGTCATGGCAGCCTCTGAGTGACCCTTTAGTTTATATAAGCCATTTTCTTCATTTCCAATGATGATTTCTTCATTTAAGGTTTCTCCTTATCTCACATAAGAAATTCTCCATCTATAAAGGAAACTATGAATCCTTTCTTATCTAAAGTTGAAATGGAGAGTAGGTTCTTCTTCAAGCCTGGTACATATAGTACATCCTTCATTTTTAGTGAATTCCTTGAATTCAGTTTATGGTTTGATTCTCCCACTCCCTTGATGGGATATTGGTAATCATCTCCAAGTGTCACTTTCTGAGAAAAAAAATTCTCTGAGATACAAGAGAGAAAGTTTTTTTGTCCTGTCATGTGCTTGGCTACACCACTATCAATGAGCCAAGTGTCCTCTCAAGGTGTCACAGATCTTGAGAGGGCCGAGATCAACACATGGTCTTTGATCTCCTCTCTTATCATCTTTGTGGGTGGTTCTTCATCTTCGACTACATGGGCATGGAGCCTCTTTTGTTTTCTCTTGTATTCTTCTCGTCTGGTTGGAAAAAAAATTTCAATGTGTCCCATCTTGTCACAATGATAGCATTGTACAGATGAGTAGTCTCTTTCCTTTCGTTGTCCTCTCTTCTGAAATCTCCTTGGATGAGATTCTTTATGATTGAATTTATTTGATTGTTGAGGCTCTTTATGAATATCCTTTTGGAAGTAGGGTTTCTTCCTTCCTCCTTTGGTGTGAGTATCTAGGGCTTGATCATCATCCTTAGCTAGTAACGCTTCCCGATTCACTACTCTTGTTTCTTCTTGGATGCATTCTTCCCATAGACTGTCAAACTTTAGTTTCTCCTTTCTAGCACATATCGTCTAGATGAAGGAATCCCAAGGTATTGTGAGACCATTTAGGGCCGTCATTATGAGTTCGTATTCGTCTATGGTATCTCCAATAGCTTCTAGTTGTTCTTTGAATTCTGAGATTCTGGAGAAATATTCCTGAATCATTTCTCCTTTCTGCATCCTTGTATTCTTCAGTTGAGTTCTAAGATTCATCTTCTGGTTTATGTTCTCTCCTTCATATAGTCTGGTCAAGTCATCAAACATTTATTTTTAGGTATTCTTAGATGAAACATAAGGAATCAGATGGTCTTTGATTGAATCTGTAATGATTCTTTTGGCCCTTATTGTTTCCTTTTGATGCTTTTCATTTTCTGCAGCATCGTCGGGTTCCGGTAATTCTTCTTTGATGAATCTTTCTAGGTCATTCTCTTCAAGAATGAGGCCAATCCTATACTTCCAGGGACATAAGTTTTCCACTCCTTCTAACTTGTCAACAAGCTTAATGCTCGCAGACATATTTACCTAGAGCTAGGAAAATGACCGAAAAATGAAAGTGCTCAAAATAAAAAACTGAACTTACCAGGAGGTGTTCTTGGCTTAGGTGAGTAGCTTGGTGTGTTTGGATCTGAGAAAATCCACTTTTTTCTCCTCCAAACTTGATCTGCGGATTTTTGGACTGGTGCTTCTAGTTTTCTGGTACCTCTAATACTCTGGTACTTTTGGTACTTTTGGTACACTGGTTTTCCGGTACTTCTGGTACTTTTTGAAACTAGGGTTTCACTTTCCAGGAGATCCAGGAACTGAAAAGGTGCAATGAGAGTGCCAAAATGATCCTTAGGGGAGGGCACACTTTTCTAGATGGTTTTGGGGCTAAAAGGATTCACCACCAAAAAACCCTAATTTTCATGTACGGTAACAGTGACATTTTTCACTTGTGAAATATGATTCCTTTAGCTTAGCTCTGATACCATGTTAATGTTTAAGCCATTATTATAGATGTTTGCATTTCATTAGATAACAATAGCATAATCCAAGATCATTAAGAAATACACAATCACAAGAGACAGAGCATTTATCCTAGGAAACCCTCTAGGGGAAGAAAACCCAGCAAAACTTCCTTAATATAGATAGGCAATACAATGCCAAGAGATCTCTTATGCTAATACATAAAGTCCTCTCCTATATATGTGCCACTCTCTCTCTCCTTCTTCTCCTGTAACAGATCATAACTTGTCTCTCAAACTAAGCAAGTGAGTTGTGTCTAAGTGAGGAACTAGCCTCCTTTATTTATACAAGTCTGGCACGTGTGAAGTGTCTCTTCACTGGCAGGGCCGACTTCTCAAATTGGGTGGGTAAACCCACCTTTACTATATTTATGGGTCTCTTTAATATCTGCTGGGGCTGACTTCTTATTCTTCCTATTACAATTGTCTGTTGACCAATCCACAAAAGGGGATTTGGTCCTATTACAATAACCGACATGATCAATCCTCAATGGGGATTCATCCTATGAATAATATATTAATAATAATAAGAATACTCTTTGCAGTTACATTATTTCAACATTTTCCATTTATCCCCTTCATGAATCTAGATCTGGTGGTATCCACTTTGCAAATAAATATTAATGAAATATTTAGCTCCAGCTAGCACATACATCATGGCATCCAACCATGTTATAGGAAACCTATATTTGATGGTTATTTTATTGATTTATCTGCTATTTGTGCACATCCTCCATATATTATACTTTTTTGGAGTCAAAAATGTTGGTACAACACATGGACTCATGCTTTCTCTTACCAAACCTTTCTTTATGATTTTTTTCACTTATTGGTTGAGATCTGCATGTTGTATATGACTCATCCTATAGGCTACCTGATTAGGTAAAGATGATCCTGGGATCAAATCAATGTGATGTTGGATATCCCTCTTTAGTGGAATACCATTAGGTAGTTCATTAGGGATAACATCAACATATTATTCTATTAACTTGGCCACTTCTGTAGAAATTGTTATGTCTTCCATGACTCCTTTTTGCAGAATTAATGCATAACATAATCTCCTTGCCTTTGTTTCCTTAAAAAAATCTCTTTCTAACAACATATTCTCAGTTTGTCCCTCATACTTAAGGGGAAATAAGATGACTTTCAATCCATCCTTCCAAAAGGTGAAGGTGTTCTTTCCTCCATGAAAAAGTGGCTAGCCCATGAAAACCTTTTACCTAGGTATTCCTTTTTGATGCTTTGAATGCTGCTTATTTTGTAACTGGATTCTCCAGTTCAATTCTCATTTCATAGGCTGTGAAAATTACATGTAGTTCATCCATTCTTATTGAATCCAGATATGTTGTTTCTTCTAGTGTTGAGATATTAGGATCAAATCTCATTGGAAGAGATCTTAGTACCTTTTGAACAATTATATATTCATCCATTTCTTCTCCCAATCCTCTTATTGCATTCATTGTTTCATCAACTCGTAAGAAGTAAGATGAAATATTCTCATCTTATTTCATCTTTAGTTGTTCAAATTGACCTCTGTAAATTTGAACCTTTGTTTCCTTGACTTTTGCATCTCCTTCATAAACATTCTGAAGTTTGTCCCAAATCTCATTTGTCGAGCTGCAATTCATAACTTTTCCATATACCAAATCACCAAGACCATTCAGAAGAGAATTTTTGGATTTTGAATTATTTAGACTGAGTTTCCTTCCATTTTCATATGTTGGAGGAATGTTGGGTTCTTTATATCCATCTAAAACTGATTGTCAAACCTCAAATCCTTGTGCTTGTACATATGTTTTCATCCTTCTACCCCAGAATGCATAGTTTTTTCCATCAAACTATGGTATTATATTTGTATACATATTGTTTCTCACCATGAACAACCTTTTAGTGGTTAAACTGATTTATGAAGGAAATTTCTCTGATACCAATTGTTGGCTTGATGAGAGGGGGGTGAATCAGTAATATATATTTTTAATCCTTTTAACCACAGTATCTAAGTGTTATTTATCTTTATGATCAATATCAAGGATGATTTTAAGGATGGAAATTTATATTAAAATGTAGAAACATGGGCTAATCTTACTATTCCTTAATATGCAAAATGTAAAATGTTGGACGATAGTTTTGTAAAAATATTACAATTTCTAAGAATTTTATATAGTTTCTATAAAGTTTTGGCGATTTTTAAGGTAAAATGATTTTATTATGTGGAATTTGGGCAAATTGTTTTTAGAAAAAATGGAAATTGGCGAATCATTTTTTGGGAGAAACCATGGAAAATTATCCCATTGGAGAAATTTAGCCCCTAAAATCATCTATGAGATTCAATATACCATTATCATTCAACAAGTGCAGAGTAAATAAACCATGAACAATGAAAAATCATACACATACAGAGTACACCAGTATTTTTACGTGGAAAGCCAATGTAGGATAAAACCACCGAATGTTTTTTATTATATGTATTTAAGAATTACATTAATTGGAAGAACCCACTTGCTTTGTTCTCCAACTTCAATTGGAAGGAGGCTCCAACCCCCTACAATTTTAGGCTACAACCTCAAGGAATATCCAACCCCCTAATTCTCTAGCTACAACCAGAAGAACTCTACAACCCCCTATGTTCTCCGGCTACAACTGGAAGGTGGCTAAAACCACCTATCATTGCCCTGTCTTGTCTCCCTGAAATGTAAGTGTCAAATGATGAAACCAATGCCACATTGTCTCTGTGCGATAAACCACTATAAACCTGTACCAATCTGAGCCAACAACCTGTAACCAATCTATACCAAAATATTGCAATCAATCTTGTACCAGAAGTCTGACTATACCAACAAAAACCAATAGGTACATGACATGTCTGTGCTGCAGCTCATGTATGTACATGAGCTTTCTATACTGTATCCTGTGTATGTATATGACCTATCTATAATGCAACCTGTGAACACCTTTAGGAATATAGGGTGTTTCTCCTTTTCTGAAACTTCAACCACTTTGTTACCTCTGTCACATCAACCTGAAATCTGTCATTATGTCTTATCTATATCTTTTCCCTGTGCATACATCATATTACATATCCCTTAACCAATTGAATCTATATCTCTCTAGTCACGTGCCATACTTGTGTATATAATCATGAACACATGTAATAACCCTCACATGGACTAGACATCAAACCCTCATTAATATACAACTTCCCACTACACCAACAACTTCACAACCACTTAATAACAAAAATCTCTCAACCATGTGCCACAAAAAACCTCAACCATATACCAAGAATTACAACTGTCTCTCAACACTTGAACCAACAAGAGGAACCAATGAATAATACCAACATAATAGTGTTGTATTTCTATTGATCTAGATCATACCATAATTTCCATACATCCAACACCCTCTCTAGGGAAAAACCTCAAAATATCATAACCATATCTCATGGAGACAACAATATCCAACTACACATAAGAATGTGGCATACCTTTTGAATATGTAGATAGATCTACCATACATGATCATTGTAGACCTTCCCAAAAGATTCCTTTTAGACTTTGAGAACCTAACACCCTCAGAAAATCAATCTTTCATGGCTTTTCCCACATGTATGTGCCCTGTTATACTTCCAACCCATGTACGTACGTGCCCTTATCCACTGCATCCTGTGTACACCTCAAAAACAAGGGGTTTTTCAGTATTTTTGTAATTCTGAAACTTTCGTCGTCAACTCTTCGTGTTACCTTAGAATTGCATAACTTCATATGTATCAATGAGTACCTCTAATAAACCTTACACAATAATAGATATTCAATGTGCTCAATAGGTTCTAATAGGAGAACCTTTCTCTTTTATTTATAATTCCATGTAGCTTCCTTAAGGGGTTACCTTATAACCAACTTAACCCGACTTCCTTATTTTTAGGTCTAACCCACTTCTAACCATTTGTCCACTTATAACCATTTTATCCATAAATAATAAACTCTCCAATTCTAGTTGCAACTAATTTATTTTCTTATTGCAATAACTTAACCCATGATTAACTGCTAGTTTCACCCATTATGACTAGTCAACTTCTTCTAGGAGTTTCTAGAATAATTTGACTTCTTTCACCTTATAGGGGCTTCTCAATAACTCAATAGGGTTCTCCAACTTCACAAGGTCATAACTTGCTAACCGTGAGGAGTTATTTGGTGTTCCACATATCATCGGAAATGGCATGACATGTACTATCCATATAAAATAGTCTTACATGAAAATATACTAATATTGATACCATTATACATCAAACAATATTAATTCCCTTAACCATAATTGTTAAGTACCTATACTAGGATCTGAAAATATACTTCAATAAGACCAAGAATAAACCATAAACCATTCAACATAACATGAACACAAGAATATAGAGAAAAACCTTGAGGTAGGGTAACACCATATATTATTCCTTAAGGAAGGAATGCACTCCTCAAGCAACACTTGCTTTTTAAAATGACAATTTTCTTCACTATTATCACTANCCCCCCACTACCTCTCTAGCTACATAATAATACTACTCGAGCTATCAGACTTGCTTCAAGGGTTGACATCAAGAGGAGAAAGGAATTCAGGGGAAAGTAGTTGTGATGAATTAAAGCCAAAGCTCATCCACAAACATAGAAGAGAAACCAGAAGCAGATATGACCTAGGATATGGAGCTAGAGGAGACTGAAATAGATATGTCATCCCTGAGTGAGATTCATGGGGCACAGAAAATCAACATCCTTAACATATCTCTAATCCAAGTGGATATTGGTGGCCACCCACCTATTCCACTAGATCAAAAAACAGTTTTCAACCATGGCATTTTTTCAACAGTTTTTCAGGTTCCAAACTTCTCGGGCCGTTTTAAGGCCCTAAACGATGTTTTTCATGGATTTGGGGGCCATGTAAATTCCAAAGGCATTGACTTGGGCTAGTCAAAAAAATTTCTTCTCGATTAGACCTTTCCAATGGGCTATCGTACGCCTAAAATGGGGATTGTATGCAAAAGTTACGACCCCAAGAAGTTGATGTAATAACTTACCCAAACAGGGCCCACATGAATTTTGGTGCTTCATGTCCTAGGGTTAGGTTTAAGGATGTCTAGGGTTTTTGACATTCTTGTTTATTGTAAAGTGCCTTCAAAGCCTCATTGTAACCATATTATTGCGAATGAGCACAACCGCAAATCTCTTCTCAAAGATAAGTTGCCACCATTCCAACAAGCTTGTTTTCCGCTACATTTTACAGTTTCATCTTATTTCCTTATTGAATAGAAAACCAATTTTATTGTATCTCTATTATTTTGTGTTAAGAATATTTTAATAATATGTATTCATTTCATTATGCTCATAAAATATAGATCAATGGTATCAGAGCAGTCTTCTCCTTGTCATCTTAATGCATGTCCCCAATGTGGTTAAGATACAAAGAATTGGGTCTCGAGCTTGTTTCTCTTGAGGACAAAAGATCTCACACACCCAAGCGAACTCTCATGGAAGGAGAAAATAAATATGACGGGACATGATATCCTTTCAAAATATTTCTTGAAGAATCCCTCACATAATAGAGGAATGAGATGATGGATAGTTTCATGCAAATCCTTCGACGACTACCAACAGGAAACACAGCTTCCTCGAGAGGAGGCGTCGCCCCATTCAAGGTAAAAATCAACTTTGATATTCCTGTATTTGAAGGCCACATAGACACAGATGTTGTAGACAAGTGGTTGAATCTACTAGAAGGGTATTTTTATGTCCATAACTTTTCAAATAGAGAAAAGATTACTTTTTCACTCCTCAAATTCGTTCCCCATTTCAAAGATTGGTGGGAAAATTTCTGTGAGAAAAAGAAAATAGAAGAACCCTCATTATTTACTGTCATGGCCACCTACGAATCCTTCAGTGATGTTATTAAGGAACAATACTACCCTGCCGAAAGTTATGATGACTTGAATACCAAATGAACCACACTGCGGCAAGAAAGAGACCAAGAAGTGCCAGAGTTCACAAATATCTTCCATACCTTGCGCACCAAGTTAGGTATCAAAGATTCAGAGCAATATCTAGTGCTCAAGTATAAAGGTTCTCTGCATAGATACATCCCGTCCAAAATGGAATTTATAGACATCTCATCCTTGGGCGCGGCCTACCAATATGTCATCAAAATCGAGCAGAAGCTTAAACAAAAGACGCAACAATCTAGGCCTGAGAACCCATCACAGCAAAAGTCAGGAAAGGGCGGCCACAACCCACAAAAAAAGGACAAAGAAAATATGGACAGTATCAGGACAACCAGTCCAAGCCGCAAGAAAAGAAGGACACCAGAAATGCAAAGAAGGAAACCAAAAATACAAAGAAAGATACCGGGAAGTGGTGCGACTTCCATAAGATCCCTTGGAATAACATTGTTGATTGTCGCTCAAAGTAGTCATTGGTGGCCGAAGTGAAAGCCTTTGAATCATATGCATGTTCTGACTCTGATTCAAAACCAAAAAGGGAAATATGGATCATTTCCATGGAACCCAGTGCCACTGTTGCTACCACAAAGATCCATCCTAGTGAACCAGAGGAGACAAAAGAAGGAGAGCACCTATTCAATTTACAGATGTGGGTAAAAGGCACCCCACTGCACTTCATCATTGATAGCGGTAGATAGAAAAAACTTATATCAGAAAAGGTCTTCAAGTGGTTCGACCTGCTGACAACACTGCACCCACAACCCTACACCATTGGATGGCTCAACCAAGGAAGCAATCTCCACGTCAGCCAACAGTTTCGATTGTCATATGGCATCAATCCCTTCAAAGATGAGGTATTGTGTGATGTTTCTCCTCTCGAAGTTTGTAATGTTATTTTGGTCCAACCTTATTTATGGAAACGTCATGTTGTATATGATTCTAGTCCTCATAGTGTTATTATTACTTTGAATAGGAAATTGTACAGGATACCTGAGGTAGTCCCTCCTAGTGATATTTCCTTGATCTCTTCCAAGAAATGCAGGAAGGTCATCTCTCAGACCGGGAAATTTTTCTTCTTCATGATTCACTCTCAGAGTGAGTGAAAGATTGCAGCCACATCCTGGGCTTCCATGGCCGATCTCTCCACACAATAGAATCAAGTTGATAATTTCATGGAACAATACTCAGATATATTATCCTCTCCTACCGGGGTACCTCTGCACTTCCATGTCAAGCATCCCATCGATATGACCCCAGGCACACCGCTACCCAATGGGCCAGTCTACCATCGCTCTCTGTTAGAAAATGAGGAGATCAATAAGTATATCCAATAACTTATCCACAAGGGGCACATCCTTCCCATCTCATCGCCTTGTGGGAGCCCAATTGTGTTGGTGCAGAAGAAAGAAAGGACCTAGCGACTCTGCATTGATTACTAAGCCCTGAAAAAAAACATAGTCTGAAATCCATACCTGATTCCCTGAATTGACTACGTCCTTGATCAAGTCATGGGGGCCAAATACTTTAGTAAGACTGATTTGAAGTATCGATACCACCAAGTCCCAATAGAATAGACACATGTATGGAAGACTTCCTTCATGTCAAAAGAAGGTCTTTTTGAATGGATGGTCATGCCCTTTGGTTTGACAAATGGTCCAACAACATTTATGAGTATGATGAATGATATCCTACAACCTTTCACCAATAATTTTGTAGTGTTGTATCTGTATTACATCCTCATCTACAACAATACTTGGGTGGAACACTTGCATCATATTCAGTAGGTTCCGCACACCCATCGATAGCACAAACTATATGCAAACTTGGAAAAATTATCCTTTGGTATGGATAGGTTCCATTACTTAGGATACATCATTGATCATCATGGTGTGCATGTGGATCCAACCAAGATCCAAGTCATTCATGACTGGCCAACCCCAACCACACTCACTAAACTTCGGAGCTTCTTGGGCCTCGCCAATTTCTATCGTAGGTTTGTGTTGGGATTCTCTTATATCTCATGGGCCCTCAGCTAAGTAACTAGGGGTGGCAGTATGAAAACATTTGTATGGGTCCTGTCCCAACAACAAGCCTTCGATGACTTCAAGAAGCATTTGTGCTCATCCCTGGTACTTTCATTAACAGACCCGCAACATCCCTTTAAGATCGAGACAGATGCTTCAGACTATGTTTTGGGTGTCATTCTCACTCAACACGACCACCCCATGGAATATCATAGTGAGACACTATCAGATGTTGTCCGTAAGTACCCTACTTATGACAAAGAAATGTACTACATTGTAAAATCCTGTCGCCAATGGAGACATTACATTCTTGGGAAGAAGATAGTCTTCCACACTGATCACAAGCCACTACAGTTCATGCAGACCCAAGGAAAATCACAGAATGACCACCATTATAAGTGGTTAACATACTTACAGCAGTTCCACCTCAACATCAAGTATAAAACATGAAGTACCAACTGAGTTGTTGACTGCCTCAACTAACCTCCAGTTGTGGCACTCACCATGGTGTTAGAATATTATGGTCACGATACCTCTGGATGGATTCACCTCTACGAGACAGACCCTGACTTCTCCACCACCTACCAAATTTTTGGAGCCAACTCAGTGGTCACTAATTTCCATATTCAGGACGGATTGTTGTTTCGTCTAGGCCATCTCTATGTACCATCAAGTGAGTGTGAGAAGTTGATTTGGGAAGCTCAATACAGTTAGGTGGCAGGACACTTTGGCGTCGAAAAGACATTGGCAGTTTTGCAGAAACATTTCTACTGGTTGAAACTTCGACAAGATGTCAACAAGTATATCAAGTCCTGCACTGCCTGCGCTATTGCCAAACCAACCACTAAGAAACAAGGAATGTACACCCCTCTGCCTACTCCTAAAATGTCATGGGAATCCATATCAATGGACTACATGTCAGGCCTCCCATCCACCAAGACGGGAAATGACTGTGTTTTTGTGGTTGTTGATCACTTTTCCAAGATGGTGAATCTAGTCGCCTGCAAGAAGAACATCATAGTAGAAGCCACTGCCAAGCTCTTCTTTGAATGAGTATGGGTACAATTTGGGATCCCACAAACCATTAAATCATACCATGACAGTCGGTTCCTTAGCTCATTCTGGTCGAGCCACTGGTCAATGTTGGATTCCAAGCTCACCAAATCCACTTCCTTCCACCCCCAGATAGGTGGCCAAACTGAGGTCGTCAATCGGATGGTCATACATATCCTGCGCATGTACAATTAAAAACACCCCCACACATGGGATGAGAGTCTTCCATATGTCCAACATAGCTACAACCGAGTCCTGCATAACTCAACTGGCCACAACCCCTTTCAGGTGGGGTTGGGATTCTAACCATTGGGCCCCATGGATGTTGCACTACCCCTAGCGACCACCTCGGTCAACTCATCTCCTACTCCACCAGAAGCTGACAAAGCCACTCAGTTCATTGATCAGATATATCACATCTACCAACAGGTTCATGATATTCTACATAAGTCTAATTCAAGGTACAAACAACGCCATGATCAACATCAGGTTCCACGTAAGTTTCAGGTGGGTGACAAAGTTTGGTTACATTTGCAGAAAGAATGCCTTACAGAGCCCATCGGAAGCTTCACCCACTCTGTTATGGGTCGTACCCCATCACCAAGGTTATGGGTGATAATGCTTTTGAGCTCAACATTCCCCCCTTCCTTGGTCTACATCCAGTCTTCAACGTGGCTCTCCTTCAACCATATTTCCCACCATTATCGGACATCTCAGAGATAGAAGAGCAGTTGACACCAACAGAGCTCAACCCTGACTGCATGCAAAAAGAATCCAGTGATCATATTTTCGACACACAAATCAAAGGCACTCAATAGCAGAGGGTCCAGCTTTATCGAGTCATCAAAGAAGGGCATCTCCTGCACCAAGGCAAGTGGCTAACCCGGGGCCAAATTCAACACAAATTTCCTCATATGATGGGGGAACTCAACGCAATGGAGACCATTTCTTCCTAAGGAGGGAGGATTGATCCAGGTGGATATCGAGGTCCACCCACCTATTCCACTGGCTCAAAAAGTAGTTTTGAACCTTGGCAGTTTTTCGGCGGTTTTTCGGGTTCCAAACTTCTGCGGCCATTTTGAGGCCCTAAACGATGTTTTTTGGGGATTTGGGGTCAAGGTGACTATTCAAGGAAATAAATTGGACCAATCGAAAATTGTTCTTCTCGATTAGAGATTTCCAATGGGCTATCGTGCGCCTAAAATGAACATCATATGCAAATGTTATTACCCGAGGAAGTTGATGTCCTAACTTACCCAAACGGGGCCCACACGACTTTTGGCGCTTCATCTCCTAGGGTTAGATTTTTGGATGTATAGGGTTTTTTACATTTTTGTTTATTGTAAAAGGAATTCAGAGCCTCATTATAACCATCTTCTTGCGAATGAGCACAGCCATCACATCTCTTCTCAGAGATAAGCCACCACCATTCCAGCAAGCTTGTTTTCCACTGCATTTTACAGTTTCAACTTATTTCCTTATTGAATAGAAAACCAGTTTTACTGTATCACTGTTATTTTTTGTTAAGCATCTTTTAATAACCTGTATTCATTTTTTTATGCTCATAAAATCCATATCAAGCTCAGCTAAGGATGTTACAAAAATACCTAGAGAAAGGGAAGGGAACAGGATCCAATCCTGGGCTAGGATCCTCAACTTCATATAGCATGGGAATCAAGAATAACCCCATCAAAGCTTATAAGAAACCATCAGGAAAGTAAGGATACCTTACATCCAAAATTTGGAAGAAATAGGAGCACTTATGGTAGACTCAAGACAAGTGGTTTGCGTCTTGGATAACTATTTCCCACCCCAACCCAAATGTTGATAATGAAGATCACATCCTGGAATATTAGAGGTATTAACAACCCTTATAAATAATGGATTATGAAGAAAAAAATCACCATGATGAAGTTTGACATTGTCTTTCTTCAAGAAATTAAATGTGATGAAGGATACATTAGAAGAATAACTCAAAGAATCTGGCCTAGTTGTAAAGCTATATGGATAGTAGTTGAAGGCGAATCTGGAGTGGTTACCCTCTAGGATCCAAACACCATATATATGTAGGAATTATTTACTAGACTCGGTATTCTCACCCTAAAATTAAAAATGAAAGGATCATAGGAAGAGGGAAACATTGCAAATTCCTATGGCCTAAACACACCTAACCTAAAGAGATATTTCCTGGAGGAAATTGACTATTTAGGATCCTCACTGAAACATCAAGTATGGATCCTAGGAAGGGATTTCAATATGATCATGACCCCCTTATAGAAGCAAGGAGTGGTATAAAAATAGGACCGTGGAGCAATAAAATAAAACAAATGTAGAGACAAAACATAGAAGACACACAATACAAGAGAGACACAGATTTACGTGGTTCACCCAATGTAGGATACATCCACCAGAGAAATTGCCAGGTCCTTCCTTTATTATTATCTAGAAAATGAGGGATACAACCTACAACAAAACCTGCTGTAACTTCCTCTTCTTTCTCTCACAGTATCCTCTCTCATAATACAATATTCACCATCAATCATAGCCGCGATACATTTCCCTCATAAAAGAGGGTTGCCTTCTAGGGCAAAAAACCCTAACATAATCTCTACCGTTTGATCTGTGACCTTATAATGAACAGTCCATATTTACAATGAAATTACAATATACTTTTACAAGGCAATTTTTTCTTCAGGGGATTTTCCCTCGAACCCCCGCTGGGGGCCCTCTTGCGCCCAGACCCCCCAGCCAGGGGGATAGCCCCCCCAGACCCCGCAGAGGGGTACCCCCCCTCTGCACTCCCCGCGTGGAAGAGTGTACATACTTCTGGGGTGTAAATACTTCATGGGGTATAAACACGGCTGAAAGCAAGGACCTATGAGTCAGGAAGATAATCAGGCTCCACAACCAACAAGGAGGTCTACACAGGATCAACCAAGAGAGTAAATATTTTTGGGAAATTATAGAAAGGATCCAACAGGTCGATGTCCCAACTCGAAATGGGCTCTTTACCTAGAACAACAAGAGGGGGAAGGAGCATCGGATTGCAATCCATCTGGATAATTTTTTTACTCTCTGAAAAATCATTTCAAACTAAGAAGGGACTCTCTACAAGCGTTCTCCCCTTCTAAGGCTCGGATCACTGGACCATAGCACTGGAGTGGCCCCAAGTATGGAAGCAAGGTCCTTCTCCTTTTTAGTGTGAAAAGTTCTGTCTTGAACACCAAGACTTCCTTACAAAATTGTCCCTATGGGGGGGAGACCTAAAATACCTCCATGGAATGAAAATGTTCCAATTCCAACAAATAATGAAGCATGTCTGAATGTTCCTTAGGAATTCGAATAAATAGGTCTTTGGTAAGATTTTAGAGGAGAAGAATAAAATTGAATAGGAAATGGAGGAGATTTATTAGAAAGGCATTTGGGGACTCTTCTCCTTAGACCTCATTGTGAGGGAAGATTAAATCAGGGAAGATTGGGTTAGATGAGAGTGCTAGGAAGACACTCTTTGGTAACAAATATCCAAGTTCCAATGTTTAAAATAAGGGGATAAGAACACTTGCTTCTTCCATAACTCATTAACACAGAGAAGGAACACGAATAGAATTGTGTCTATCCAAGTGTAGGATAGAAGTACCAAAGTGACAAAGGAGGATATTGAGAAGAAAATATTGAACTATTTCTAAGACCTTCTCTCAGAACCTATGATAAATAGAAAAGAATCTATTAGTAAAATAACTAAATATATCCCTAGGCTAGTTCACCTAGAACAATTTCAAATCCTGATGAGACCAACCTCCTTAGAAGAAGTTGAATTAATTGTTAAAAGTATGGCCCTAGGGAAATCCCCTGGGACAGATGGCTTCACTCCTGACTTTTTCCAGGTAGGTTGGTCGGTTCTTAGCAACGATATCTAGGAAGTGGTGGAAGAATATCACAAATCTAAATCTATCTTGTAGGCCTTCAATGCCACATTCATCACTCTAATCCTGAATATCAAAGGAACATGTTAAAAAAAAAAATTCACCCCATTTCCTTATGCAATGTCATTTATAAAATCATTTCTAAACTAATATCCTCTATGCTCAAACCTATCATCTCGCTCATCATTTCTTAGGATCAGGGAGGCTTGGTAGATGGCAGGCAGATATTGGATGGTATTATAGTATCCCACAAAGTTATTCACTCCCTCAAGGTTTCAAAAAAATTGAGAATGGTGATGAAACTAGATATGTCTAAGGCCTATGACTGGATGAACTAGGAATTCATTCATAATATGCTTTTATATTTTGGATTCAATGAATACTAGGTGGCTTGGGTTATGAATCTGGTCTCTATAACCTTCTTCTCTATCCTGGTGAATGAATCCCCCTCTAAGACCTTCAATGTTTTGAGAGGTCTCAGGAAGGGAAACCCTTTTTCCCCTTTCCTTTACATGATCATGGTGGATGGTTTGGGTAGCAACCTTTCCCATGCTAAAAGACAGGGGGAGATCAAGGGGCTAACCCTCCTTCAAGGGGTATAGGCTCTGTCTCATCTTTAGTTTTTGGATGACAATATTCTAATGGGAACACCTACAATAAAAGAGGTGGATGCTTTAAAAAAAATCTTGGACTTCTTTAATCTTTCTTCTAGAACTGTCATTAACCAGGAGAAATCCCAAATTTTTTTCTTCAACAATCCCCCCACTATTCAATGACATCTAGCCACCTTGCTTAGTTTCCAACCCTCTTCCCTCCCAACTAAGTATTAGTATCTCCCATGCTATCCAAATCGCTTCACGACCCTTCCTGGGAGGTTATTATGGCCAAACTAGAAGCTAAACTAAGGAGTTAGACCCATCATTCTCTTTCCTTTATAGGACGTATCCTCTTGATCAAGTATGTTATCTCAACTCTTCCCCTTTACCTCTTCTTGGTTCTAGCTACCCCATTGAAGTACGTCAAAAAAATTTTAAATGTTCAATGCAAGTTTCTATGGGGTGGTCTGTCAAAAGAAAATAAATTTCCTTTGGTGGCATGGGACACTCTTTGTAAACCAAAGCCCTAGGGGGGACTGGGCATCAAGGACCCTCAAGTTCCTAGCAATACCTTGACATGGAAACTATGGGGGAGATAGATCAAGTATCCTTCATAACTTTGGGCCAGGCTATGTAAAAATAAGTATGTCCCCATAATCTCACTTCAAATATTAATCAAAGCTGACGAAAATAGACAGAGCTCCCTAATCTGGAACAATGCATGGAAAAAGTGTGTTTTGGTTCAATATCAGTTCTTTTGGAAAGTTCATAATGGGTGTTCGTCCCTCTGTTCAGATGATGCATGGGATAAGCATCCAATATTAGGGGATGATGCCAAGTATCAAATCCTCTGCCTCTCCATGAAATGATCCAGCTGGGTAAAGCTGCATCATTACTGGACAACCAACCAAGTAAGTTGTAATCATTTCATGAGAACTTGGAAGCCTTTAGATGAATGGCCTATTCAGTGGAATGATATGATTAAAGACATGGTCATGATAATCTTTCAAGAACACTAGTTTGAGGTAAGATATGATGTGGACATCATCATATGGGGTCGGCAAGGAGATGGAGAATTCAGACTAAAAGAGGCCTACTTATCCTTGCAAGACCAGGGATCAGCCAAAAACACCCTATATGCAGGGGTAATTTGGTCAAACTCCCTCTGGCCTAAAATTTATACCTTCCTATGGTTGGTTGCAAATAAAAGGATTTTAACTAGGACCGTGTCCTTTGCAAAGGATTTGTAGGACCTTCAAGATGTGCTCTATGTCTCAAAACTAAAGAGACTCTCAACCACCTTATGGGAAACTGCAAATTTACAATGCAGCTTTGGGATCAAGGTGCGACTAACTTCAGAAGAATAGACTTGAAAAAACATAATGTGATAGGAACTATAGAATTTTGGAGCACTATCCCATTCAACCAATCCAGCATCAATAGAGCCCATAAGATCTTTCTAGTATTTGTCATGTGGAATGTGTGGAAATAAAGGAACCAAATAATTTTCAAAGATAAAGTCCTTACCTGGAACCAAATTTGGGAAATCATATGCATCAATATAAAATAATCCCTCATTGTAACTCCATGGTCAACCCAATATCTCCATTTGGAGTTTTCTAAGGAAACATATTTAGAAACTGGAATATGGCATCCTGTCTCAACCATAATTCGCTAGCTCTAAAAGTGGTGAAAGATCATATTTGTGACCATTATATTCCTCCCCAAGTTGGTTTTATAAAACTAAATTTTGGTGGAGTAGATAAGGGGAATCACGATCCGAAAAGGGAAAGAGGAGTCTTTAGGGACCATAATGGAGAAGTAAGCCTTCTCTATGCATCCAACCTAGGATATCAACTAATAATGTAGTGGAATTGGCAGGGTTGGATTGAGGAATAGCGCTAGCCAAGGATCATGGCTTCTCATCCTTATCGGTAGAAGGCGACTCCCAGATGATTATCAGAGGCCTCCAAAAAATAATGAATGGGGTGAAGGTTGATAGGTTTTCTCATAACTGGATCCTTATCCATGGTCTTTATGATATTGCGGACATGGTCACCTATCTATCGACCATCATCCCATAAAAGATCAAAATAAAGGAAAATTTGGTAGTTGAATGCATGGCCAACCTCGGTGTCACGTTGCAGGAGTAACATTGGTTTTGGAAACATGGGACCCACTTCCAGATGGAACGGAAGAGAATGTACACATATGCTACCATGCTAACCTGACCATGTGATGCAACCCCCCTACCCTGTTAGGGATTCTGCGATATTCTGATCTTGGATCTTCAAATATCTGATCCAAATCGGATCTTTGGGCCTCTAATAGACCCTGAAAAAAATGATACAGAGGTCCCTTTGATGTTACCTTCAGGTTCGAGTTACCTGTGACCCCTTCTCCTTGGCGCTTTGGAAACATGAATTTATAAGTAATAGCTGTCTTGATAGAGTCCTTCTCCAATGTTACCATGGGCTATAACCTCGAGCCAACCCCTTCGTAACTTCAGACTTTGCAATATTGCCACCTCCATCTTTTTTCCCTTCTGAAATGCCTTCCTTCAAATGCATGGATCTCTACCACGTTTCCTCTTGGAACTAATGGTCCAGATCTACTTCGTCCTTCACGCCTTCATCAAGTTTACGCTTTTCTCATGTGACAGTTCTTCTGGAGTTCTTACCTTCTAGATTCTTCTATCTACTGCCACGTACTCTCCTCTAGATATTCGGTCTAGATCTACTCTTCTCCCTGTTAACTTTGGGATTTTTTCAACCTTGTTCACCTTCATCCTCCCGGAGTGTTAGACCTCCATAATTTCATATCTCTCACCACATTTCCTTCACAATGGATGGTTACGATATACTTCGCTTCTTTGGGCTTCCGGGGTTTTTCAAAACTCACTACTTCTAACCCTCTGGAGTATCTCTCCTATGGATTCAACCACCTATTGTCATGCTCCCACAACACAGATGGCTCCAATCTGCCGAGTGACGGACAACTCATATATGTTCGGAGTTTCAGTCTTTGGCATTTTTTCTTACTCCTTGTCTGAAAACTTACAGAATGTTATTTCTCTGGATTTTCGGATCTTCTACGATTTGTCTACCTTCAGACGATGGATGGTCCCTACCCACCTCGGGACTTTAGATAGTCCTCTATCTCTTGTGCACTATAAAGGGGTTTAAATCCCTTGCACTTACTTCAATCCAACGGATGTTGACCCACGATGTGCAGGTCTGACGGTTAGGATTTCTCCCTCCTCTCGGCACGCTCCTCCTTGCCTGGACGTAAGATTTGGCAGTCCATATATTCTCTCCACAGTTGATCTAATGGTAAATGTTTCTCCTCTATCTAATCTTTCTTGTTCCTCTCGAACTTGGGGAATTTCAAACGTTCAAAAGTTGCGGCCTTTGATCCTCTAGTGAGCCCGATTACTGGGTCTCGTTTGTGCTATATCTCCTGATCTTGACTGTTTCTCGAACCTCAAAGTTTCTTGACCTCTGAAACATCTTGCAGGGTTCCTTCGCACACTCACTATTCTTCTTGATTTTTCATCTTACTCAAGTCCTATGAGTTTCGACCCTCCTGCACCTTCAGAGGGTTTTCATACTAACTCTCCTGAGCTTGTAAACTTACTCAGGCTTCCAAAGGGTTTCAACCCTTTTTTTCTTAGAAGATTTTGTAGTGCCCTCCTAGAAAACTTTGCGCTCTTCCTTCTAGTCTTATGAACTTCGAATTAAAGTTCCTTCTACAGTGAGCCTTCAGATGTCTTCTTTCAACACTTCATCTAAGTGTTGGCCTAGTGCACTCCTTGCACAAGTATCCTCTTACAGAGTCTTCAATAACTCTGTGGTGTCTTCTCCCTAAAAATTCTACTCTCTATGTCTCTGAACTCAAATCAGAGTTCACTTGTGCACACTTGCACCTGCTCAATGCCCTCCTGGCAAAGCTCTACAGATTTTTCTAGCAACTCTATTTTTTATGCCTTCTCCTGCACAGTTTCTCCTCCAAGGTGTTCAACAACCTTGAGGCTCCTCTCCGAGTCTATGAATTATCCTGGGGCATCCTCCTGGCATGTTCTCTTCTGAACTCAAAATAGAATTCAATACGCACTCCTTGCGTTGGCTACAGAGTTCAATACTTTGTCGTGCACTCCATGCACATCCTAAAGAACCCAGAACAAATCCACCAACCTCTCAAACATAAATAAGTCTATATTAACCCTCCAAATGAAATATAACACTTACACCTATAGCATATGCATTCATAAACACACATTCAACATAAAGTAAACATTCACCACAAAGGATTCCATAAAAATTGAAGTATGTTAATTTGTATTAATCTCGGAATGTTAATTATAGTGTGTGATGTCAGACTGTAACAGAGTCTGGACTCTCTCCTCTCCTTTCTCTTGAGATATCCTCTATATATACTTATCCTACCCTCCTCTCCTACTATAATGAATCATTTCGATAGAAGATATTTTTACAAAACAAGGGCTCCTTGAGCTCTCCCTCTAACACACCTAACTCTCATTAATTACATTAAATTACATTCAATGGCCATCTAATCTGAATCGGATCTAGATCCAATCAACCTGTCAAACATTAAAGGTGACCTTATCTACAGCCTTTACAAATGCCTCGATTTGGCTCTTCCAGCCTTACAACATTTAATTTCATTTAATTTTATATTTGAAATTTAAAAATGAGGGGAAAATGAGAGGGTTGGCACCTCTCCCCTTCTTAAATGTGCTTTGATGTGCTGTAATGTTGGCACATTGCTGAGGTGGAGCGATGCTTCTGCATCAAAATACATTGTTGGTAAAATCATGAGCTCCTCTACTCTACTGTTGAAATCCCCTTGGATCCCAAACTTTCCCTTGGAGATCTCCTCTTGGTCATGTGTTTTGTTGTTGTTGTTTCTTCCCTACTACTCTTGCAGGTCCTCCTCTATTCAACCTCTCCTTGCCAACAACTTATTTTTTTTGACATAATCATCATCCTTCTTATCTCCTCAATCGCCTCTTCCAATTTCTCTATTGGTTGGCTTTCCTTATGTAGTCTACTCGACGACAAATCCTCTCCCTCATACACATCAAAGGGTATATCAACATGACAACCCATTATACCTTCACTTCCTGTGGCACTAGATGGAATCTCTGTTGCAGACTCCAACTCTACAGTCTCATCACTGATTTGATTCTTAGCTTCCTCCTCTGAAATTTGACTTTTTTCAGCTCTTATTTTTTTGGTTCAACTCTAGCTTCCTCTAGATGCTCCTCATGATGGTATGTTTCTTCTTCTGATGTAGGATTCAGTGCTGTAGTCATCTCTTGTGCCACTTCCTAGCTGAAATTTCTGAGGAATTTTGTTGAATTCTCTTCTCCTGCAATATGCATGACTGTCTCCTAGCAGCCATCTTCTAGTTCTGTATTGTTCAACCAATCCTCCAACAAATTCAACTTTGTCTCCCATGGAGTGAGAATTTCATCTGAATGCTCTACTTCCTCTGTTGGGGAAGACTTCAGTATCTACTCCTTCTTCTCTATGACATTCACAGTTGGATTCAGATGTTGCATCTGAAACACATATTCTAGCCTCTGCTTGAATGCTTGGAAGGAATATTTTGATTCCTCTAATGATCATAATGCACCTCTGATATTCCTCTTCGATGGTGGAAGTATTTGACTTCTCATCATATTCATTTTCATGGTCAACAAACCCACATGAATCTTCATACAGATGAGGCCTTTATTTTTCCTCCCTACTATTAGCACTCCGTAATTTTCCCAAGGATGTGGAGGCAATCACAGAGGTAACATCAACCAGTTTGGAGTCATGTATCTATCCCTCCAAGAATCAGAGAGGTCTCTCTCTATCTGATCTAGATTTGTTTGCCGGGAATTTTAGGCTAGTTAGAAATTACAAGGTTTGGTTTTTAAATTGGTTTGGTTGGAAAATAAAGGGAAAAATAATTGTGCAATGGATTCATAGCTCATAATGGATCAAATCCGGGTCATAATAGGATAATATGGAAGGGAAAGGTAGGCAAATACACTGGATATTCAATATTTAATGCATGGGAGAGATGGAACAAATTAAGAAATCCAACTAAACACAGAGCAATTGAGAATTCTGAGTTTAAGCTTCAGTGGAAAACATCGAAACTATTCTAATCCATAGACAAAGGGTGCATTTAAACCAATTATGTCCTTTTGTCTCAAAATAATTCAGAGTGTAGAAAACAATTTTGACAACAGAGAGAAAAAATTAATAGAGAAAATAAACTTCACCGATGAGATTTGTCACAAGAATCCTACAGTGGTCGCACTGTGTTACTGAGAAATGAACCCATGGAGGCTCTATGAGCTGCTTTACAAAATTATTTTCATCCTTTTGATCCACCTGTTATCACTCAGTAATTTCTTAGGATGAGGGAGAAATTGGTAGAGGTAACCACAAAACCACTTGGAGTCAAGGATCTAGCCCTCCAAGACTCAAAGAGGGATCTCTCTGTATGATTTAACTTTGTTTGGATGGGATATTATGCTAGTTATGAGGATATAAGGTTTGTTTTTCGAGTTTTTGGTTGAGACAACAAAAGAGGGCCATCGGGCTAAATGGAGTCAAAACGTCAAATATGATTAAATGAATGACTGACTGAGACAATATGTAACAAGGAAAGGTAATCATGTTAGTGTATCCTTACAGTTTGTGATATGGGAAAGGAGGAACATATTAGGGTTCACTTCAAATGCAAAGAAGAGCTTATCTGAATTCTATATTCCAACTTCAGAAGAAAAACATGAATATTGTTTAAATCCAGAATAGGATGTTTGAAATAAATCTTGAACATAATCTTCTTATAAACAATAAAGAAAGATAACATAATGTGAAACTAGAGAGAAAACAGATTACATGAGGGAACACTTCACCACATAACAATGACACAAGAATCCTGAAGCATAAATGTCTTTGTATTCATCAAAAGGAGTCACTTGAAACCATCCTGATAGTCTTTATAATGAATGGCAATTTTTCATTACCATCTCTCCCTTCAAGTCCAACCTCTATGCTATATTGCATTATATCTTTTATAACTTCCCATTACATTCAGATCCTACAAACTAGGGGATAGATTCTCTTCCTTAACTGCTTCTAGATATTTTTAAAAATACCTAATTAATGATATATCAAAATAGAGATCTGATCTCATCCCAGAATAGACCCATATATCTTGAGTCTATTACAATATATTTGATTTTTACCACTGAAAGGGTAAAAATAGAAATAACTGTTTGCTAACTACTATCCTTATATTGAGGGTGATTCATAACTGTAAAATCGAAGCCTTCGAGATCATTGAGGAATCCATTTTCCTTGGGTCGTTCCAAGAAGAAATCCTCTGAAAATGATTGATCGAAAACAGTTTTGGGATGAGGAAGATGCTTACATATAGGATGACATGGGAGAAAGTGTCATGCGAGAACATGGGAAGAGTTGATGTAGGAGTCTATGTGGTAGGGGTAAGCGGGAAGTGACATGTAGGGATACAGGTGTATGTGGAACTGAGTGGGAAAAATTAAGAGCATGCAAGAATGGAGCAAGAACGAAGTTAAATGGTGGAGCGAGGTGTCTGTTATGGAGTGAATGGTGAGTTGGATAGGTAACAGTCATGGCCGATGAAATTGATTGGCCAATAGGCATATCAGATGTGATGTATGATAGGTGAGTGGAGGGTGACATGTCAGTAGGGTAGTGAAGTGTGGCGGTGGAGTGAAAAGGTGGTATGGATGAGTGGTTTGGTGGTTTACCTGGAGGGGGGGGTTGGCGGTAAGTGGTAAGGAGTGAGGGGGGTCTGATTAAATGTGAGATTGACACCTTATGAGGGGCCCATGCCTGAAAAACCACCAAATCAGACCCCCCCCCACCATTAAAGGCAAAAAGGTTGGGGGGGGGGTCTGATATTCGCTGCTGACCGTTAACTGAGAGCGCGTTGATCAATCGCTGAGATTAGTGCACCTTTTAACACAAAGCACCAAAGTTTTCATATCACTTCTGAACTTAGGATAAAAACATTTTATGGGTTTTTTGTTGTTTCCATTTCTTTATTTCTTCACCAAGGGGTCAAAAACACTTCAATTTAACTAAGATAAAGGGAATTTAATCAATCTTTAACCTGGATATCTATTTGAAGTATTATATATACCACTAGACCATTACCTCTGAGAACCTTATCATGAAAGAACCTCAACCTGATCAGAACAATTCCCAAATAGATAACTGGAGGAAAAATGACTATATTATAGGACCCTAACATAGGCTCTAATTGGGGATGGCAACTCCTGAGGAGGTGTCAAGAATCTCAGATCTTTGGATTCATAAATCAATGCCTTATCCATTGGGATGATACCACAACTTGTATCTTGACCTATCCTGCAACTTGTTGGCATGTTTTACAGGCAGCATTTGCTTGTCATTGATGGCAAGAACAGAGTATGCAGTGAAGGAAAAACAAGGACAAAGTAAGCTCAGGAGGAATTAGCATAGAGTCGAACGCAGTGTGTAGGTGTGCACCAGGAATGAGGTTAACTCATTGCCAAAGCTCAAGAGAGATAGCATACTCAGAATCTCAGGAGGATCAAAGGTCGAGGCCCTTGACACTTAGAAATTCTTCCAAGTAAGGAGGATGCGTAAGCTTGGGAGGAGAAGTGTCAGTGATCATTGGATCCCATCCTAAATTCTCGAGGGTTGTCAGATATGAATGTAGACAAAAAGAACGCACAGAAGAGGAGGACAGATCTCGGGCATTAGATCTGAGCACAGGGTCCGACTATCATTGGATCAAGGACAACCTGCACGTTCTTTAAAGTGAAAGGAGTATCGGGCTCACAAAATCCTGGAAGAAGGAGGACCGTCCATCTTCAGGCAGGACACGTGGACACAGATCAACATTTCATTGACTGTAAAGTCAAAGGAATGAAATGCTCCAACCTTTCAACTCGCGAAATCGTGATATGTGAAACCACGATATAATCTCGACCATTGGATTGAGGAAAAATATAGACCGTTGATCAGTCACAATGAAGGCTCGTGGAGTTGCGAAGTCTCGATAAAATCTTGACCGTTGATCCAAGAGGGACACGTGGCAGAAGATCAGAGCATGTCAAAGACTCCATTTCGGAGTTTTGCAGATCAAGAGTTGGAGATGTCAAAGAATATTAACCACAGGAATGTCGAAATCGCGATTTAATCGCAACCGTCAGATCAAGGTGTGATCTGGACCATTGATCCGACTCCATTTCGGAGTTTCGCAGATCGAGAGTTGGAGATGTCAAAGAATATTAACCACAGGAATGTCGAAATCGCGATATGCGAAATCACGATTTAATTGCAGCCGTCAGATCAAGGTGTGATATGGACCGTTGATCCGACCCCATTTCAGAGTTTCACGAATCGCAACTTGGAGAGGCAAGAAACTTAACCACAAGAACACCGAAATTGCGATATGTGAAATCACGATATGATCTGAGCTATTGAATCAAGATCAGATCTGAACTGTCGAATCATAGGATAACTGGCAAGCGATTGGAATTTTGCTGACTTGAAGTCAACGGAGCATGGTGTGGAAACTCGCAAAATATGAAGTGCCTTTTGGCATAGCCTATGGTCACTGTCGGTGGTCACGAGAAGGGAAGGGTTCAGTTCAGATAAGCTCCATTTCGGGGTTTCAGGGATCACAACTTGCAGAGTCAAGATGCCTCATCTCTAGATTCACGAAATGTGAAATCGCAAAATTACTTTATGCATAAGGCTGTGATCACAGCCCTTGGTCACATCGGCGAGAGATGGAGGAAAGAGCTAGAGAAACCAAGCTCCTTTTTGGGGATCACGACTGGGAGTGTTGAGACACTTGGTCACACGAATGCCGAATTGCCAAATGCTGAAATGCCGAAATGAATGCAAGATCCCATGGATCCAATCCAATGGTGCAGGTGAATTTGAGCATAATCAGAGAGCTAATATTGCTCCTCACATTGTAACTTCTAGAAACCATTGATGGTCTCTGCCAGAGACTTCGAAGAGACCTCTGTGTGATCGCCAAAGGAGATGAAGAGTCTCCAAGCTTCATCCAGAGAAGGAAGATTATTCTTAGAGGGATTGATAGGTGGATGAGCATTGAAGTCTGTAACTAAAAAATAAAGGATAAGCTCGACTGTGCCATAGAAGATGAAGAGTCTCAACTTCCAGAGAGGCTGAGGAATCTCAGCAGAACACCCAGTGATGTTGGATGCATGGTGGGAACCACCAGAGAAGCTAAAGAGTTGCGACTATCAGGCAGATCACTTGAGAGGTGGAAGATATTGACACGGTGTGAGGATGCAGAGGATTGCATGCATTGCATGCACAAGGTGCATGGAAGCTATAAGTACAAGGCACAGAGAAGAGATGAGGTTGTTGTTGTTGCTGAGGTGAAGTAATGCATGTGTGAGGAAGTAAAGAGGTGTTGTAGCAGCTGAAATGGATAGGAAACAAAAGGTGCATTGAATGGGAATGTCACATAGAGCACAAAAGGCAGAAGAACAGAATGGGCAGTGGATGCATGCTGGAAGACAGTGAGGAAGACTGAGTAGCAAAATCTTGCAAAACAGTGATGAGACTGGTAAGCTGTTATTGAACACTATATCATTGTAATTGGTTTCAGTATTTCATATTCATAATCTAGGGTGGAAGTGAGGTGCTAGGGAGGACTGGTGTCCTCAGATGTTCAAGTGGGTTCTTGAACAAAGGGAGTTGGTGCTTCCTTCTAGTTGGTACTAGAGAAACCAGGGAGTTGGTGCTTCCTTCTAGTTGGTGCTAGAGAAACCAGGGATTTGGTGCTTCCTTCTAGTTGGTGCTAGAGAATCCAAGGAGTTGGTGCTTCCTTCTAGTGGGTGTTAGAGAAAAACAGAGAGTTGGTGCTCTCAGCAAGTTGCAGCTTGCAAAACTGAGGTTGCAGCCTCACTATGAGTTGGTGCTCATATGTATGATAATGTAAAGAATGTAAATATTACTTATCATATAAAGAAAAAGAGGTTTTTACCCTTTACGGGTTTCCTCAGAAAATATCTGTCTCTGTGTAGCACATGTGTGTGACTGATGCTGAATATGCTATTGCTTACTCCCCTGCACTATTGTGAATGCCATTAAGTGTGTCTACAAAGAATTTAAAATAAGTATAAATTGTTTAAGCATGGTAACAACTGATNCCCCCCCCCCCTCTCAGTTGTCTAACAATTGGTATCAGAGCCGGCCCCTTTTATCTAAAGGTATATCCTAGAGCTTAAACATGTCAAGCCATGAAGGAAATTCAACCAATAAGGCCCCAGTATTCAATGGAACAAACTTTGCCTTCTGGAAAGTTAGAATGAGAACTTACATAATGGCTTTAGGTGCAGATGTCTGGGATGTGGTAGACACTGGTTATGTAAAGCCAGTTGTACTAGCTAATAAGGATGAAAAGCTAGAATTTAGCTTCAACGTTAGGCTATGAATTCTATCTTAAGTGGGCTTGTAGAAGCAGAATTCGTGAAAGTTATGCACCTAGGAACTGCCAAAGAAATGTGGGACAAACTCATTAGCAGTTATGAAGGTAATGAAAAGGTAAAGGATGAAAAGCTTCAAACCTATAGAATACATTTTGAACAACTGAAGATGAAGGAAGATGAAACTGTTGGAAAATACTTTCTGAGAGTAGAAGAAATGGTAAATGCAATGAAGGCACTTGGTGAAACAATTAAGGAACCTTTTTTAGTTCAGAAAATCTTGAGATCTCTCCCAGATAGGTTCAACCCGAAGGTCTCTGCTATAGAAGAAATTGATGATCTAAAAACCTTGGAGTTTGATTAACTTCTAGGAACATTGACTACATATGAAATGAGAATAGTTAAATATAAACCCACCTCTAAAGAAGCATCATTTAGGGCAGACAAGAATGAGGATTCTGAGCCTGATGATATTGAAGAAAAATTTGTGAAGAGACTGAAGAAGGGATCAGGCAAATACAAAGGTAAACTACCTTTCAAATGATTCAACTGTGGTAGGATAGGTCATTTTGCAAATAAATTTCCCCACAAAGGAAAGGATCAAACTTGTGATGATGAGGAGAAATACAAACACAAAAATTTATTTAAAGAGAATAACTTTAAGAAGAAAAGTATTTACGTAAAAAATGATGATGATCCTTCAGAAGATGAAGACAATGATTCATCTATTGAAGATAAACTAAATGACTTCATACTTATGGCCAAAGAGGACTATGACAATAAAAACAGAGGGAGTGGTGTTAATGAAGAAGAATTTGTGGTTGACATGGAAGGAGAACTAATCAGTGCACTGGAAGAGATTGACAGACTAAGAATCAAGAACAGAAAGCAAAGACAATTGTCGATACAGTTCGAGAAAGACAGTAAAGAACCTAATGAAGACCTTGTCCTACTAAAAGTAGAATTGGAAGAGGAAAAGAAAATCGAAGAGATTCTGAAACAACAACTATCGAAAAAGAAGGTAAGATGTGAAGCATTAGAACAAGAAGTAGTGAAAACGAGGAAAGAAATGGAGAAGTTTCAAGCCTTGTATAATCAGAATCTGTCAAGTATCAAAGCTCTGAAGGATTGGCCACCATTCTGAATCAGCAAAGGAATCCAAAGCTGAAAACTGGCTTGGTTTGTGAAGAGGGATCAAGCAGTGGTAAGCCAGGAAATGAAGAACCCATCAAGTTTGTCAAAAGTAACACCAATGACAATATGATCTAAAAATGAAGAAGACTTGTATTCTTGAAATTATTTGCAAGTAAAATTTATGTGTTAAAATGAAAACGGATCAATTTGCAGCACAACTTTTATAGAATTTTCTCATTCAAGATGCATATAAACAACAGTAATAACAGTGAACAAAAAACACATAACACAACAAATGATAAAGGAGTTCACCCCTCTCTTGGGCTACATCTCCTGGTCCAGCTTCCAATGGGTCATTTGTATTATTTGCTCAAAGTGATTAAAAATGTGCTTTACAATGCTCAAAATGATAAATAGACTGCTCCAATGGCTTCAGAACATCCAAAAACCCCTAGCTGTGCTTTTTTGACACCTCGTTTGGCCAAAAATTGAAGCAGATAGGCTTCCTGGAAGTCCCCCTTCAAACTTGTTGTCTTTGCATCTACAAAACGCGCCCCTTGTTGGCTCAACCTAGCCCACATGCATATTTAAGCGTAAAAACTTAGCATCAAACACAACCGCATGAACCGTGCAAACTGTAGGATGGTTACGGGCACACCTAGCCCCTAACTGTCAAGGGCAAGGTCGTATGACCCATATGACCGTGCACAAATGCAAACATAGGCCCTCGTTTCCACAAGCCAATGGTTAAAGGACAAGTGGTGGGTCATTTTTATAACCATTTCAACCAAATCAAAACACAACCGCGTGCACGCCAAATGATATAGCAATGGGTCATATGTTAACACAATATGCAACCAAGGGCTGGGGCTAAGCCCCAGCCCGGTCGTGCCCCAACTATCCACATATGAAAATATATATAAATATATTTCCATATATACAACAAGGACCAACCAGTGGCGCGCCAGTTGGTGGCCCTTCTTAAGTCTCTCCCCCCTACCCGGAGGTCGCGGGGTCGACTCCGGCCAACAACATAATTTTAAACCAATGTATATATATGACACGTGGCGGCCATTGATTGGGCCACATGTTGCCATTCTGTTCACTGCAAACATGCCACATCACATGCCAACTATCCACACAACTATCTGCCACATGTCATACGGACTGCCACGTCAGCAGCCGTACGGATTATACGGACTGTAGAGTCAGCATCCCTTTTTTTGCCTGTTTGTCATTTTGAACATAATGTGATATCTCTCGTTCCTGACGTCCGTTTGAACCCAAATGAGTTGCATTGGGTTCATAATGACGAGGCCTATGCTCTCATTCGATTTGAAGTGATTCTGAGCACTTTGAAGTTTTGAGCAAAATTTGATCCCCTGGATCACACCTCCGCATTGGAAAGCTTTTGGACCTCCAAAATACTATTTTCAGTCTATCTGAAGATGAGGGTATAGATCCCTCACCTTTCCAACCTCAATCCACTTGGATTTTGTAATGTCCCCCACCTCTTAGAGAGGTGATGAGGAGACTCAGTGGCTTGGGCACCCCCACTAGGTCATAGTCTCACACTGAGGGGGGAAAAGTCAAGAAGTTAAAAGTTATATTTTTAAGTTGACTTAAGAAAGGAAAAGGATAAAGGAGTAAAATATAACTCAACAGAAGAATAGAAGATTAACTCTGGGAGTTAACCTAACTCAACAGAGAATTAGAA
>JASDQU010099800.1:538471-554935 GCA_032191745.1 Picea mariana
GACAAAGTGAATTGTACATGTAGGCCCTGAAGACAATTAAAGAAAAGAATTACAAAATAAGAAAGTGTCAGGTCGGCCCTAATGTTAAAAGGAAGTGACATAAATGGTATAAATAAACATAATTATACATTCATTTGATACAGGTCGAATTTCAGAGAGAAGAAGAAGTAAAAGAAGGCCGGATTTCAAGGGAGGATGAAGTCTTTTGGTGATGTGTTCTAAGGTATGTTATTTTCAGGTCATCTTACCATTTTTGCCATAACTTTTTTTTTAGAACGATTCAGATGGTGAAATAGCTATGGTAGTGAGAATACATATCAAGGTACCTATGGTAAAAATTTCAGCTATTGATTCGCTATAATTATGGAGATATACTCTGTGGAATATAGGGTTTGTGACCAGTCCTGAAACTAGTCAAAAAAAAGGTGTTCCGGGTAAAACAGTCATAACGTTTTCATACAGACTCCAAATGCAGTGGGACCACTTCCATTGGAAATAGTACGGACTTTAGTTTTGGGTGTGCGAGTTTCAGAATCATATGTTAAATATTGAGCGCGGGGCATGCTGTACAAGTCGGGTCTTCTGAATAGACCAGAATTGAATAAAGTTTTATTATCTCTCATATATTCTTGGGTGGAAGGAAGGGGCAAGGATAGAGAGTTCAGATCTCTCTTGATATTGGAGTATTGTATATTCCTCTTGGATTTTTATCCCTCCCTTTACATTTGGAAGCTGTAGCTACCTTTGGAAGTCATTACTTCCCTTGAACAAAAACTATTGATTATTTCTCATATATTGTGCATGGTGTATTGTGGTGTATTGGTGTAAATCTTATATTATTGTTCATTTCTCATTGTATATAATTGAATGGTTTAAGTATAAGTTGAAAAAGGTTTTAAATTGTACTTGATACTGATTCACCCCCCTCTCAGTATCAACAGGCACTACATAGACACTACAGAGTCCTGATGTGGGTGGTCATAGAGCTGCTAGAGAACTATTTACTTCTCCAATTTCCACACCTAATTTATATAGGAGCCATGGCACACACCGATAGGCATCCACACCTCGATCAGAATATAGAGATTGTGGCAGAGATGAGGATCATAGTGATGTGGTTGAGATGGTTGCATTTCCTGGAGCTAGATGTGTGACAAGCACGGGGACCCTTCCATGCACATTTTTGGTCGACGATAATGGACTTCCATTAAAACAATCAAGACTCCCAGGTAGTTTTAATTCATATTTTAATCATTTAATGTTGTCCTCATGCAGAAATCATCTAGATTGTTAATTTTAAATTAATGATCATATTTTTGTGTGTGTAGGAAACAACCTTTTTTATAGGCACGTAGAGAGCAAGGCCTTGTCTATTTTTGGGGCAACCTTACGCATGAGGTGGAATTGCTAGAATTCCAACCTCAAAAAGGAACTTATGGATTATCTTGAAGGCCTCTTTGGTGTAGACACGTTCAATACAAAAGAGGTCACATCTGCAGTGGGTGAATATTTAAAATATACCCGAGATGTTTATAGACAAAGCTTGGAAAGAAATCCTAGGTATGAGCATCCTCCCTCAATTCCAGAGAGGGAGTGGAAGGCAATCATTGGTGATGCAAAAGAGAAGATTTTGAAAAAATTAGGTGAACAAATAACTGGTACACCAAGGTAAATTACAAATTTTTGAATTCAATACTAGATTTATTTTTCTTTAGATCTAAATAAAAGTGTGGTTATATATAACATACTTGAATATTTTGATGATAGGTTGCCTGACACTTCGAAGGCAACCAAAGAAAGGATTGACAAACATGGCCAACACAAGCTAGGCCAGGGCGGCTACTCGAGGTTACAGTCACGAATCGTAAGTACTCTAACATCTAAAGAATATTATTTGTATCACCTTACAACTTTAAGGTAATTGCAATGAAAAACATTAAAAAACCATACCCTTATGCAATGCAGGGTGACGACTTCAGAACAGAAACCATGGAGGAAGACCTCCAACTTGGTTACAAGTATGGTTATAAAGCCGTGGTTGATCGTAGAAAAATCATGGGGCAGACCCCAAGATCCAATTTATGGGATAAGGTAAATAAAAATCAGTCCACATTAACCTTTCGTTACTTATAAAATACGTAAATGTTTGATATCGTCCATAATTTAATGTGTTACTTTGTTTTAATCAAGGGAGAAGCACTATCAACGAAACCATTAGTACTGAACAACATAGCGTTGATAATGAAACACTACCAGAAGATCATGGTGCTCCCCAACAGCACCATCCCAGTGAGGTGCAGCCCCAAGATGTTCCTGTGACTGAGGCCCACGATGGTAAAATGTCTATATATTAATCATATACTTAATAATTTTGTACTTATAAATTTTGATGTTTCAATGGTAGAGAATGTCATAGATGATCATCCTGGACCTGAAGATCAGGTGAACAGGCCGGAATCCATTCCAACGGTGCCGACTAGAGGACCAGGTAAATAATTACATTGCAGAGTTTTTTTTGTAATATTAATGAACTACTTCAATGATATTTAAAAATTGGCCATATAAATTTAATATTTTTTATTTTTTTAGGTGATGGCCCCTCACAGCAGCATCCACACCGTGGGTACGATACCATACGTACTCGGTGTGAAAGGACTGAAACAACATCATCTATTGATGAGCACCGAGTAAATGAAGACATGGACGTGGATGATTTGCTTAAGAACTGGAAAGAAAAAAAGAAGACTAAAAGAAATTCATGATGTCATGTAATAATTTTATAAGATAGTTAAATGTACATTATATAGTTGATAATATACACAAGGCTATTTCTATGGCTTGTATATATCTGTGAATGTAATTTTGTTATACACTTAATGACAAAGAGCATTACAATTCTTTTCATTGTGTCATGGACATGGTGTTGCTACTCAACATTGCCTCAAAGCCTACTTATTCATTCCTCTATGATATGTACAATGATTTTGAACCTTCCACAAATCATTGCGATCATAAAAATAATCCAAGGACAAGAACCCAAGGATTTCAATGCTAAGGTATTGTGATTCCACAAGGTGGGATACAAAGAGGAATTGTTTCCATGCATAAACATGCTAAATACCTTGATTGAGAATGCGGATGTAACAAGTTGAACATTGAAATCATAGAGCGATGAAATAATCAAGCAATATGGGTGGTCATAGATGTTTATCTATTATTTAGTCATTCAACCTTTTAATATCTTTGAAAAATGCACGTTTGAAGGGTGGTCACCTCCACGAGAAAGTTAATTTCTAAAAGTTTTTTTTTAGTTGTTTGAAGAATATTCCATGTCCCATAAGACTAGTTACACTCATTTATGGATTAAGGACCTTATCTTCATCCCCTAATCATGGTCAGGGCCCGAAGGCCCATCCCGACTACACAAAAAATCCTAATGGAAACTCTTTCTCATTCATATGAAAAATATCCCCTTTAAAGGGATGACGTTGTAGTTAAAGGCCTTGATCATACTTTATGGATTAAGGACCCTATTTTCATCACCTAATTATGGTCAAGGCCCCAACATAAATCCCTACTACACAAAAAATCCTAATGGAAACTTCATTCAACCTGTATTCAAAAAATCCCCTTTAAATGTCCCATGTTGTAGTTCATGGCTTTAATCATGGCCTATTAACCCAATAATATTTTTTCAAGGCCTAATTCCTTGGATTTATCCCCCAACCATGGTTAAATCCTTCATAGCCATATTTTATACACAAAATATTATAACAATACCCATATCTCACTCAAAGGTTCATGATTCCTTATAGACAACATGTTATGTGGTTTAGGGCATTGATTATGTCCCTTAATCCCTAAAGGATTCATAAATGACCCAAGGGCCTTATTTTCCTCGCTTGACCATGGATAATTACTTAATGCACATGTCCCTAGTGTAAAATATTTCATAATGGTACACATATTCAACTTGGATGCCAAATATTTCCTCTAAAGGGATTATGTTGAAGGTGATGTTCATGGATATTGAGCCTTACAAATCAATTTATGGAATAAGGCCCTTATTGTCCTCCCTTTGTTATGGTAAAGTCCTTGAGACCCATTCCTACTATGAAAAAACTCATTATTATACCCATATCCTACTTATATGACAAAGATTTACTTTAAAGGAACTATGTTGTAGTTTGAGGCCTTGATCATGGCCTATTAGATCAAGAATATTAACTTAGGTCCTAATTCCCTTGACTCGTGACCCAACCATGGTCAAGGCTATAGTACCCATCCCTAATGCATAAAACCTTCTAATGGAATCCACATACCACTCTAATGATAATGATATCTTATATAGGGCATGTTTTATATAAATTAATAAAAAATCCCATCCTTTGTCAAAAATTTCTCCTAATTGCATATGTATCCCAATTGGTGGCTGAATATCCCCTTTGAAGGATGCACGTAATGTTTTAAGACCCCATTTTATCCCATGAGCCCTCAAATATTCATTTAGTTGATATGTCTCTTCTTTTCACTACTTTACCATGGTCAAGACACCAAGATCCATCCTTGGTATGAAAAAACTACTATAGGCACCCATATCCAATTTTGAGATCAAAGATCCTTTTTAGAGGTCCTATGTGGTGACTTGAGTCCATGTTCATGGACAATATCCTTAAAATATTTATATATGACTTGAGTCCCTTTATTTTCTCTCCTTGTCATGGTTATGACCCCTATACCTATCCTTGGTGCATGAAACCACCTAACGTCACACATATCCCAATTGGAGGCCAAATATCCCATTGAAAGAAACTTTGTAGTGGTTCAAGTACATGTGCATGGTTCATGAGCATTAAAAGCTTCATTTAGATGTTAAGACCCTTTATTTTCTCACATGACCATGGTCACAGTACCCAAATCCATCCAATGCATCTAAAGTTTTCTAATATTTCCCAAATCTCACTTATATGTTAAATATTATAATCCCTAAAATACTAATTTAGATCATACAACCCTTGTTTTCCTTCATTGACCATGGTCAAAGCCTTGAGACCCATGCATGGTATGAAAATTCTCTTAATGATGCCTATATCCCACCAAGAGGCCAATGCTTTGAGTTTGTATGGTGGGTTGAGTCCTTTTTCATGGAATAGGGCCCTAGAAGCTTCATTTATAGCCAAATCTGTGAGATCCATATCTTTTATGTAAAGCATCCTAAAAGTACATGTTATCCCACAGTTTGTAGCTAGGTCAAATGGCTATAAGATAGAAGACCAAACTGGCGTAACAGGAACCTATCCCACCCAATGTCACCACGATGGGGAGTTTCTTTCTCTTTAGGGAGGTTAGGCACAGGGGAGACATCCCTGGTAACCTGGAGTTTTGAAGAGGCAAAAGTTAAAAGGACAAAGGTAAAGTCCCCCCTTCACAGGTCACCACCAAAATAGATAGTCTCGGCTAAATAGCCAATAATGAAGTGAAGCCCCAAAGAAGAACACCTGCCCGGAACAAAGAAACAACAAACCAATATATGCAAGCTCTGATTCAATGGGTTATTACTTCATAAGACTATCTGATATAAGCAATTATGGAAATAAATATTGACGAAGTCAATGTTTATCAATATAGCAATGCAAATAATATCACTTCCTCAATAAATACTGAAATGAGATGGCATTCAATGTAACAAATCAACACAACATCAATTAATGCCTAAATCACCATTCAATTGCTTCTTAAACAAGACGTTGTTGCATAAAGATGAGATATTCAAGTATGACGTCAGCAACTTTAGGGTTAGCAGTTAGTTAGGGTTTCAATTTAGAAAAGAGTTTAAGAGTTTGTTTGATCACTTTCACTTCAACGCTGGAGGTCTAAGATCAGTGCCTTTGGGCTAATGGATTCAATTTAGCAGAGGACGCAAGGGTTGAAGGAGGATGGAAAAGGACTAGAGGGAAGAGTTCTGAAGTGTTGTTATGGAAGGGCTTCAGAATCAAAACCCTAAGGGAGAAAGGCTCACTCTGGTGTTGCTAAAGCAAGGCCTCGTGCTCTCTCCTCCTTCCTTAGGTTAACTTGGCAAAAATGGCTAGCATGAAAGATAAATCAAGACAAGAGAGTGTACTGAGGGAGAGTGTTGCTACAGCAAGGCTCTATCACTAAACCCTAGAAGAAAAATGACCCTAGTTGTAGATGACCTAGGCCCGGGACGTCACCTCCTTCTTGACTTCTAGAAAGTACGACGAGCTTAAGGAGAAGAAGAAATGAGAGTGTAGCTATGGCTAGGATCTTCCTTCCTTCTTCAATGGTTGAAAATTTTTCTTTTAGGGGACATGGGACAAGGACCTACATGTGTTCTTGTCACCTAGGGTTTTGATTCAACAAATTTATAAATACATGTAAGAAAATAAGACTACAACCATTCAATCAAGAATTTTTGCAGAAAAATACTTACAATTCATCAAGAAATAACCATGCAAACCCTAGTTGTAACACCTTCGTTCAAGAGAAAAACCATAAAATGCAAAGAAATGCCTTCCTTCAACAAGTGTGCCTTACTAAACCAACAAGAATGCCCAAGTAGGGTGCTAAAATCAGACCTCACTTAATGAGTGAGTGATGTGTTATGTTAAAATGAGGCTAAAAATCCTCAATATATACTGTATCAATGACCTTAATTAACTTTCAGGTCATAAAAAGGTCGACAAGGCCATAATACTATTTTTTTACATTAAATTGTCAAATTAAAAACCTAACTAAGCTATAAAAAAGGTAAAATACCCTTAAAGAGAGGCGCTATCCCCTTTTAGGGCAAGTGAGACATCCAGGAGAAAAATGTTAGCCCCCCAGGGGCCTCTCCAACATGTCACACGTGCCATTACTGCCCAGTCTACCTCCATGAATGTCCATGAAGCTAGATGACATCATGGTAATGATGGGGGCATCCTGAACCTTCCAAGGCCAATGTTCCACTGAAAAGGGGTCATTCCCCCTAAGCTGAGCTCCGCCAAAGTGCCTCTGATGGAGCGTTCTCTTCTTTTCTGGTGCAAGACCCTAATCAACCACTATCCTGTCTCTACCCCCTGATGGGGTCTCAGCATCCATCTGGTGGGTACTTCGGCCCCATGGAGGTCCAAACTAATCATCTCCCCATGTGTACTGATCCAAATGATACCTGTCTGTCGAGCATGATCCTGCACATCAAAGGCTATGCCCTCCATGGGCTCATCGGTCACCAGGATCATAGAAATGTTAATCATGTTTCATCATCAATATTATCAAACATATGCATAAGACCCTAATACATCAGTCAATAGCTCAAATACATTACAAAAACCTACATACATGACTGGAGAAAAAGACAAGACGTCCTATTGGGCTAGTATCCACAAGAAAGGGGAAGTTTCCAGGAAGGTTTAATCCAAGCCATGTCAGTGAGGTGATGTGGCTAGGGGATGTCCAGACATGTGGGTGAAGTGAGAGCTAGGGATGCATGATGTTATTTGTGGGTGCCTTTGTAGAAGGCGAGTTGTACCTGTCATGGATGCAAATTTTTTCAAGCCCGCTCTTACCTTTATTCTTTTCTTTTATTTTCTTTTTCTTCTTCTTTTTTCTTTTCTTCAAGGGATAACCGGAGGACACTACCTTGGCATGGTGACCAGAGCTGACATTGTTACCCACAAGTACTTTCACAGAGATGAGAAGGATGGCTTGTGATGAGACCCCCTTTCCCTTGGCCATGCAGCCAAAGGTCACTACCTTGGAGTGGTAACTAGATGGTGGCAATGTCATATTGTTAGGTACCCATGAACCTAATAGGTTGGCTCATAATGAGACTCCCTATCCTCTTGACTAGGTCTTGTTTGTATTTTCTGGGTCCCTCTTTTTTCTTACTGAGAGGATTTTTATTTCCTTCTTGGTGATCCTTGGGCAAAGCATCTCGAGGTTTCATTCCTAGGCTCTTATCTTTTACCAACTACTTTTACTTTCTGGGCCTTTAGCCCCTTCTTCCCATGAGATAAGGTGCAATCCTACAAACAGGTCAACCCAATGCCTGGACAAGGGGAATGGGATAGTTGAATGGGAGATAAGATGAACTAGTGGTGTTATGATGGGAGTGGACGATGGCTTTTCAGAAATCCCCAGTGGCAAACCCAGACCTATGGGCACAAGCTTGCTAGGATACCCTGTCAATCTCCCAGAGCATGGTCAAGTGGGCTAATGTAAGATCCAAGCAGTTGTTAGAGATAAAAGGAATCAGATGCATATATTTAAAGGTTTTAATGATCAAAAGTGACACATACCATGACACCTAGACCAATTACCTCATGAATCAAGAACCTCGTCTGATACAAGACCAAGCCGATGGTGATGGATGTTGTTGTTGCTGACAACATAAATCCGATGGAAGAAGAAAAGGATGGGCCCTCCAGGGCCATGCTCAGGTCAATCCTGCTCTTGGCACTCCATGTCTAGGACCTGTGGGCCTCAAGACATGATCTCCTAGTTATCCCTAAAAATCAGGGATAACAGTACCAATATCAAACTCAAGGCCAAAGTTAATTTCTAAAAGTTTTTTTTTAGTTGTTTAAAGAATATTCCACATCCCATAAGACTAGTTACACTCATTTATGGATTAAGGACCTTATTTTCATCCCCTAATCATGGTTAGGGCTTGAAGACCCATCCCGGCTACACAAAAATTCCTAATGGAAACCCTTTCTCATTCATATGAAAAATATCCCCTTTAAAGGGATGTTGTTGTATTTAAAGGCCTTGATCATACTTTATGGATTAAGGACCCTCTTTTCATCACCTAATCATGGTCAAGGCCCCAACATAAATCCCTACTACACAAAAAAATCCTAATGGAAACTTCATCCAACCCGTATGCAAAAGATCCCCTTTAAATGTCTCATTTTGTAGTTCATGGATTTAATCATGGCCTATTAAACCAATAATATTTTTTCAAGGCCTAATTACTTGGATTTATCCCCCAACCATGGTTAAATCCTTCATAGCCATATTTGATACACAAAATATTATAACAACACCTATATCTCACTCAAAGGTTCATGATTACCTATAGACAACATGTTATGTTGCATATCTTCATGATTCATATTATTCTTTGGATTATGTTTCATATCTTCATTTAATTTCTTCCCTTCCCTTATTCCAAGCAAAACCCCTTTGCAACGCACTACAAATCAAGTGTCAACTCTCTTGTCTATTGAACCTCAGAGCACCAGTTCTGATACCATGTAGAAATTTTAGCTCAGATATATACTAAGTCATAAACATATTTCAACCTCCTATAAAGCTTCAACAATAAATCAGAAATACTATATGACATAGATATGAAACTAAAATAGCAGTGGAAATAATAATGAACAACAAAGAAATCACTCCATATAACACTAGTAATTTCTGGGCAATGCCCCTGGAAAAAAAACAACTTGGGAAAACCTATTCAAGGAGAGTTTTCTTATTGAACTCAGAGAAATTTCATATTAGAGTTTACAAAAACAAGTAATCAACAACAAAAATTCTTGAAAAATGTGCCAACAAACCTCCTCGATTTGTGTGCTAAAAAACACACAAAACAATCCCCATTTTCTGCAATGTATAATCCTTTTAACAACAAATATAATCTTGATATCTATGCACATTAGAAATATTTTTCTGCACTAATTTCATACATCCGAACACTTAGAAAATTGTTCCATCCTCTTGCCTCAATTTTTGTGCCTCTATGCTATTGTATGTCCTCTAAACAGTGATGTACAACCTCCCTTTTCACTATTGCCAACTCAGCATTTAATGTTGTAATTTATGGAAAAACGTGCCCTCTTCTCCTCTTGAAAATCATGCCCTCCTTCAGTTGTACAAACCCTCTCCTTCCTTGGAAATCGTGCCCCTCCTCTAGTTGTACGAACCTCCCTCTTTACCTTGGAGAATGCGCCCTCCTCTTGTTGCTACTCTCACTTCTCCATGAGCTCAATCTCTTTCTTGCTAAAAGTGACTCTTCACCTTCCTACTCAAGCTCTCCTCAAAGTGTGTGCCCTCTCTCCCTCAAGTGTTGCCTTTATGCAATTTTCAATGTGTAACTCCTTTAACACTTGGTCTCCCAATGAGATTGATGGTAAAGATCTAATCTTTCCCTCATGAGATCAATGGTCACAACTTAATCATTCGTTGAGGTCACTTAAGTCACTAAATTGATCGACAATCTCATAAAGTCACTTTTACACATTAAAAAATAAAAGCTCAACTTAAATTTATAAAATCGCTTTATAAAGTCACTAGGGAGAAATGTGCTTGGTCACTTCCACATGATGGGTGCCGCCTATGCGGAAGTACCTCAGAGCTACCAAATCTAACATAAAGTGCATATAATGAAGCATTCTATGTTTTATTACCTAAATTGTTGTCAAGTGACTATATAATAGAAGTGAATAAGTGGATGGATATTTCATGGCACTTATTTGTTTATGTGCTCATACCCGTGTATACATATATACTTACCTATATGCATAAACATTGCACAACCTTTAATAAGACTAATCTTTATTTATTGGGCATAAAATTAGTCTTGGCCTTGAAATATTTTGAAGGCAAAAGTGAAATGTCATTTCAGTAGTGCTTCATTGGCGGTGTTGAAAATCATGACATGGTCTTACCAAGGTTGAACTCAAATTGCCTAGCCTTGCCCAAAAATGTAATAACAATCATATTTCACTATTCTTGTAAGGAGACTAGGAGGATGTCATCATCTACGAGCAATAGGGTAGATATCATGTCTCCATAAAAACCTCTTCAAAATAAAGTCATGGATATCATGTGAGAACCATATTTAGGTATGATAACTATCCCATATAGTATCATACTCTTGATAAAGAATCCTAATTATTGAAGTTGTTCTAGTAAATTCAAGAAACATTGTCAGGTGATTTTGAAAGTTCACAAAACTAAACGGGGTTGGTGTGCTATTCTTTGCATGCCATAATTGTATGGCCAATGTGAGGATCTGTTTAAGAAAAAGGTAATCTAGATTCTTTCTCGTCCCTTGGATTTGAAGCTACTCACTGTAGGTTAGTGGGAAAAAAATGTAGAGACTATAAAATTGCATGAAACTTGTTGGAACTCGTGGAAACTTGCTAGAACTTGCATAGATCTCATGATTTTGACCCCTAATAGGCAAACACTGACCCCACATGAAAAGCACTTGGAGAAAGGGCTTAGATAGGGTTTTGGAGGGAAAAAAGACCTTAAACTCCTCTAATGAAACCCTAAAGGCATATAACTCACTTTCTCATTTATTCTTGAGTGATTGTGTTTCAATCTATAGTGTGACTGTGAACAAGGAAACTTATTTTAGTGGGGTTTGCTATAATACCTTCAATATCATGCTTTGATATCTCCTAAAATACATTCACACTCTCATGCTTCAATATCAAATGAAGGAAACAAAATAAATGATACTCGAGATTGGAGACATTGTCTATTTTGAGTTTATGATTATGTCATGATTTATGTAGTACAATAGTTGAATTGTTGAACTTGTTATTATTTGATGGATTCCAAGCTATTTGAAATTTTGATTTATGGTTCAGTTTTTGAACACATTTCAAGTGCCAAATTTTTTATTATCATATTTGATGAGATGAATTAACAGATAAACTATTGTTTTATAGATTTATGGATGAAAATGTTATATTTTTTTTTACATAAAATTTCTTGTATTTTGAGAGTTTTTTTTAATTATATTTGATTTTAATTTTCAATTTAGAGTTTTGTCAAGTCTTGTTGAGCTGTCAAGTTTTGCCCAATCCCAAGCTGGCCGAGTTTTTGTTGATTCTGAGTCTCACAACCTTGGTTTGAAGCAATGTTGTGAGACATGTCGAAGGTCTGTGAGTTTGTTGGGTCAACGCTGAAATGAATAACCAGGGAAAACTTGTTGTGAAACTTTCCTATAAATGAAACTTGCCAAAACCTATTGAACACGACTCAAACTTGTTAGACTTGTTGAAACCTGACAAAACTCGCCCAGTAAGCAAAGGTGGATCCCACATGGAATTGACTTGGAGAAAAGACCAAAATGTGTTTTTTGGAGGGAGAAATATGAGCAGGAACACATAAAAGGAAACCCTAAAGGCATATAACTGAAAAACAAGATGCATTTCACTCATTTGGTCATTTTATCTTCATTGATTTGAGTTTTTAGTTGGACCGTGAACACTGAAACTTTTTTCAGTAGGTTGTGTTATTCTTGTTTGGGGTTCAGTTGGAGTTTTGAGAACACTTGTATTTGTGGGATGGAGACCGAATAGGAGGTGGAGAGCCAAGATATCTACATGTTAGATCTTCAGTTTCAATTTCATTCTGATTTTGAAGAAAGTATTTTGATTTTCAGCAAAATTGATTTTGGAGATTTCATCTTCATTTTTAATTCAGGGATCAACCTACAGTGATATACTCTTCTCTTCTTCGTATTGAATCTTGACTAACCATGTCTCCTAAGTCCAAAAGGTGGTTTGATTAAGCATGAGAACATGCCTTGAAACTTGAATCGAATTATGACAAGAAGCTCAAGTGCATACACTATAACCACAGTATGAAAGGGGGGGCACAAACAACCTGAAACACCACCTAGAATGAATTCGTTGCAAAGATGTCATAGTACCATGCAAGCTATTTGATTTATGTTTAAGTTTTTGAGGCTAATTTTAAGTGCCAAATTTTTTGTTATCATATTTGAAGAGATGAATTGATGGAAAACCTATCGTTTTATAGATTTTAAGGATGGAAATGTCATTAATATTTTTTTTGCACAAAATTTTCTGTATTCTGGGTGTTGTTTCTATTTGAAGAGTTTTGAACTGATTTTTGTCGAGTTGCCAAGTTTTTCCATATCCCAAACTCGCTGAATTTTCGTCAGTCCCAAGTCTCACAAACTTGGTTTGATGTGAGTTTAAGTTGGGTGGTTGGTGTGCATTATAGTCAAAGTGTGGAAACAATATAATGGGCATGCCATATATTGGTCTTAGGGATAAAGAAATATTAGGAACATAAACTACGACTCTCCAAAATGAATGAAATCATCTCCATACAAGCTTGGCTATTAAGCAAAGATCATTCATATTATAATCAGAATAAGATTTATTAAAAATGAAACCTTATTTTAGAGAAAAATGCACAATGACTTCAAGATGACCCAATAAAGAGGATGGAAAAACTTTAACAAGATAATGCTTGTCAAGAAAAATATTGTTTGAACAAACAAGAAACTTGACAATTATAGAATTGATTTCATTATTTGTTGATTACACCATGTAAACCAATTGTTCTTAGTATATATCTAGAAGGAAAATCCATGGGGAAAGTAAGAGTTATTGTCCAAATACTCAAAATAACATGCTCAATCAATATACACAGTGTACGCCAAATGTGAGTGTGGAGAAAAACTTCCTTATAGTTAGGAACAAATTCCTCCAAATAACCCAAGTACATCCATATATCCAAATAATATGTTCAAATGTTTCCCGATAATGACTATATTGATCTCTATATATACATATTCTCACTCATTGCACATGTGGCCCCTCTATTAGATTTCCCCCTATTTAATATACATTTAACACCATTACATATGCATTAAATCCAATTACATATACATTCAACCCTATATATACCCCCCATTAGGTCATAACATAAGTACCCCCATTCGAAAAACTATCCTAAAAGATTTGTGGCTAAATATTTTGCATGTGGTGAAACCAAGTAATCGAGTTACTTATATTTATGCTCTCATACAATATGATTATTCATCCATCCATATTTAGTTCTTTTCAGTGTCATTCTTTGATAGCTTCCTTTCCTTTGATTCCTTAAATATTTGATAATATGTTGTCACATAATTTTTCCTTGATGCCCTATTCCATTAATATCCTTGACTTTACCATCTTCTTCCCTGGTAACATTGATGTGGCACCAAATCTCATGGAGTAAAAGATTAAAATCTCTCTTTAACTCTTCTATCAAAAATAATTTTCATCTTATTTTGATATTCTTGGAATCTCTCATTCACTTGTTCTTTGGTCTGTTGCGCCTTAATTATATGACAAACTCTTCTAATAAGATCATTAAGCTCTTCATTTGCATCCTGTATTAATATTAATATTAAATCAAATATTTTTTTAATTTTTTTTTAAAATAAATGTTGTTCGTTGCACTTGCGAAGCCAACTTAAATAGTTGTGATAGTTTTGTTATATAAACAACGGAAGTTTTCGTCACAAGTGCGACGACAACTTAAATAGATGCAATTGTTTTTCTATGTAAACAACGAAAAGTTGTCGTCGCACTTGAGACGACAACTTAAATAGCTGTGATATTTTTTCTATGTAAACAATGAAAAGTTTTCGTCGCAAGTGTGACGACCGCTTGAATTTCTACGACGCTCTTCCTATATAAACAACGAAAGTTTTCATCGCAAGGGTCATCGCAATTGAGATGAAATGTTGGTTTCACATTTTTGCCTAAATTGTCGTATTGGCGACGATATTTCTTTTTTGTCACAATTATGATAAGTTCCCTAGGGGCGTCTCTCTTGCGACGTTTATTCACGTTCGTCACAATTTCCATGTGACATAAAATGATGTTTCAGAGAGTCCAAATTTGTCGCAAATTCCACGACATAATGTCGCAAGAGTGTCGAAATAGCCGTCGCAAAATGACCCAAATTTGCTAATGACAACTTGGGGCTTAGTCTCTTGAGACTCATCAATTTTCAAATGATCAATGTAAACTTTAGCAATGTACTCTTGTCCAGGATCAGAATAAGATAGAACGTAATTACAGATAAAACAAAAAATATCTTGAATACAATTTGAGCTTGAATACCTAATCCTTTTAGATTGCTTAGTCATGTTTTAGTTCTTCCTCCAATGGAGTCTTCGAATTGGAACAGATCTGGAGTTAATTGGAGTCGTTAGATGAATGAATCTAGCCTTCTTATGTTTGATCATTGTCCACCATTAGTAATCATATCTGGAACTTGCTATGATTTCTAAGGAACAGTTCCCCAGTATGGTCGCCATTATGTTATCACTTCGTAATTTCTCAGGCTGAGGGTGAAATTGACAGAGGTAACCACAAAACCACTTGGAGTCAAGGATCTATCCCTTCAAGACTCAGAGAGGGATCTCTTTGTATGATTTAACTTTTTTTGGATGGGATATTAGGCTAGTTATGAGGATATAAGGTTTTTTTTTTGAGTTTTTGGTTGAGACAACAAAAGAGGGCCATTGGGATAAATGGAGTCAAAAGGTAAAATATGATTAAATGAATGAATAACTAAGACAATATGTAACAAGGAAAGGTAGTCATGTCAGTGGATCCTTATAGTTTGTGAGATGTGAAAAGAGGAACAGAGTAGGGTTCACTTCAAATGTATAGTAGAGCTTATCTGAATTCTACATTCAAACTTTAGAAGAAAAACATGAATATTGTTTAAAGCTAGAACATGATGTTTGAAACAAATCCTAACATAATATTCTTATAAACACTAAAGAAATATAGTGTAATGTGAAACCAGAGAGAAAATAGATTAGATAAGGGAAAACTTCACCACATAACAATGACACAAGAATCCTGAAGAATAAATGTCTTTGTATTCATCAAAAGGAGTCACTTGAAACCATCCTGACAGTTTTTATAATGAATGGTAATTTTTCACTACCATCTCTCCCTTCAGGTCCAACCTCTATGCTATATTGCATTCTATCTTTTATAATTTCCCATCACATTCAGATCCTACAGACTAGGGATCAAATCTCTTCCTTAACTGCTTCTAGATATTTCTGAAAATACCTAATTAATGATATATCAAAATAGAGATCTGATCTCATCCCAAAATAGACCCATATATCTTGAGTCTATTACAATATATTCAATTTTTAGCGCTCAAAGGATTAAAATAGAAATAATTGCTTGTTGACTACTATCCTTATATTGAAGACGATTCATAACTAGAAAATCGTTTTGGAAGCCTTTGAGATCATTGATGATTCCATTTGCCTTGGTTTGTTCCGAGAAGAAATCCTCTAAAAATGACTAGTCGAAAACAATTTGTGGATGAGGACGGTGCTTACATATAGGATGAAGTGGGCGCAAGTGTCATGCAATAACATGAGAAGACTGGATGCAGGAGTCTATGCAGTAGGGGTAAGAGGGAAGTGATGTGTATGGATACAGTTGTATGTGGAAGTGAGTGTGAAAATGTACGAGCAGGTAATGGTGCAAGAACAGAGTTAAATGGTGGAGTGAGGTGTCCGTTATGGAGCGAATGGTGAGTTCGACAGGTAACGGTCATGGCCGACGACATTGATTGGCCAACACACATATCAGATGTGATGTATGATAGGTGAGTGGAGGGTGATGTGTTAGAAGGGTAGTGGAGAGTGGC
>JASDQU010099800.1:558487-594103 GCA_032191745.1 Picea mariana
CATGGGGAGTCTGATATTATTCATGAGCGTTGATTTGGTCCGATATTATTCATGAGCGTTGATTTATTTTATGGGGATGTGTGAAGTAAGGTGCACTTTTGTTTTTATTTTATTATTTTATTATTTTTATTTTGTTTTTCTTTTTCTTTTTATTGTTTTGATTTGTTTTGTTTTATTTATGTTATTTTTAATTGTTTTTTAATTTTTTTTACTTTTTAAGTGTTCTAATTTCGTTTTATTGTATTATATTTTGTTTTAATGTTTATTACGTATTTTAATTTCGTTTTTTTTTTTTGGGGTATTATTTGTTATATGTTTTTTTTTATTTAATTTATGTTTTATTTATTTAATTTACTTTTTAATTAATGTTTATATTATTGTTTTATTTTTTAATTTGTTTTTTAATTTATATGTTTTATTTAATTTCTAAATTGTTTTTTAGTTTAATGTTTTATCCTAATCTAATTGCTAAATTAATAAAACTAATCTTGTTACTAATTATTAACACTTTTTAATTTAACCTAATTAATTATTTATTATTATTTATCCTATGTTATCTAATGACTTATTAAACTAGTTGTTTTTTTGTGAATTTAACCCTAGTTACCTAACATCATTTCATGTAGGGATGAAGATGGTGGGGGGTGAAGAAATGGAGGGCTAGGGCATGAAGGGTGTGGCAGGGTGATGAAGGATCGGGCGAAATGGATGGAGGGGGAAATGAAATCAACCGAGCCCAACAAGCCAGATGTCTTCATCATAGGAGCAACGCCAAATAAACAACTGAAGAATCAAGTTACCTATGATTATAGGACCCCAACATAGGCTCCACCTGGGGATGGAAACTCTTTCAGGAGGTGACAAGAACCACTGAACTCTGAACATGCAGACTAGTGCTTTTATCCATTGGGCTGATCCCAAAGCTTTATTCTGCAACCTGTACATGTTTTGATCTTTCAACTGAAACCAAATCAGACTAAAGACTGAAATTTGAAATTGAAAAATTGTTTAAAGGGATGCTCAAAGAGTTGAGCTTATTTTCACACTACTGAACAAGATGCTCAAATGACTAAGCTTATTCAAACTGCTATCTACCCTATACTGTTGAAAATCATGATGAATAAAATAATACAAAAATGCCAATGAAGCCAGTCAAGTAGCTGCTAAAACAAGTGGATTTTTTGGTTGCTTGTCAGCACAATCAACAGGACAACTTGACCCTTTGTCCATAGATTCAAAACTGCAAAGTGTAATGGCCACTACTAAAAACATGAAAAAATATTCCATGTAGTCTGCTATGGGATCAGGAAAGATATGACCTATTTCTTGACTTTCAAAAAATTTATGGTCATAATTGGGTATGACACATATGCTTTTTACATCATTATATAGTTCCTAATATGGCTGCAAATTTTATGATGAACATTGAAATGAGACTACTGTTGAAACAAACCATGCAATTGATTGCCTAATCATGTCAATATCATAACATCTTTTGAGCTCATATCTGGATGATGGAACATACTTTGACAACACAAATCATCCAACTCATTAGAGATTGGATCCTGTAGAAATTGAGATGATTATTGCATTGGTTCCGCTGACACTTCTTGATTTTCTATTTGTTTATCCTTTAGCACATACTCAAGATTCTTCTTAAAAAACTGAAATGAATTAAACATTAATGGTACAAAGGTTTTTTGGATTAATTCATATTCTATCTTAGGCTCTAATCTTTCATTTGGAATTTGAAAATCAATGTAGTTCAAGGGCTATAAACTTGGATCAAGAACAACTTCCATATCATCAATGACATATTCAACAGTGATCAAAACATTCTTCATCTTTACTATCGACGATTTTCTTATGATTTTCTCTCAGAATTTGAAATGAAGAGAAACATAACGGTAAATTCTTTCCACTTACTCTAAAATTTTCTGCATTTTCCTCATCGCTGCCATGATTGTTGTGCAAAGGTTGATTGTCATATTTGATCTGTAACTGAGCTTCCTCCCAAAAATATGTTGCTGATGGTTTTGAATAATTCACCTTGGTGTAATCCTCATCATAGTTATCATACTTGAGTAGATCATCCATGAAGGAAAAGTCATCAAACATACACATCATATATGAAGATTTCTCCTCTACAAGCTGATTTGGATTTCCATATGTGTCCATGTTGTGAATTGAATACATGAAATAATCGTCTTTTGATCTATGATACCAAGGGTGAGCTGCAATGAGTTTAGGAACAATGACCCTTTCTTTCTTTGTGACCAATGGAACAGGATTCCCTTGAACAAGAAGTTCATTTCCCATGATGATTTTCTGCATCATTTCTTTCATTGTGTTGGACATAACTTCCAGTTTATCTTCTGAAGATTTCAGTTTCTCCTTTGCTATTTCCTTCCTTTCTTTTTCCTTGATCTTTGACCTTTTGATTAGCAAATTTTCTTCCACACTAATTGCACTATATTGCATCTCCTTAAGTGTAGTAGTGTTCCTTTCTCTTAGTTGAAATGTCGTCTTTGGATCAAAGGCATATGGGTAGTGTAAAAGAGTTGAACCAGGAAGTGGTCTTATATCAGCACGCATGGAATTCTAAACTTGATTGAATCTAGCTGAAAATATTTGCACTGTTTCTCCTTGTTGTCTTTTCAAATGATCATACTCTTCTAGAATGAGGAAAATATTTATCTTGATCTCCCATTTATTGAGGAATATTTTTACAAACTATTGAGTATTGGGAATTCTTGCAGCTGACAAACTTTTGAACCATTCCTTAGCTCTACCTTGCAAAGATAAAGCAAAAAGCCTAATGTAGACATCATCTTCCTCAACCTCAAAAAGGTCAAGATAATTTTCAAAAACTTGTATGTGTTTTTCATATGTGATATTACCATGTTCTCCATCAAATATGGGAAGATGTTTGTAATAATTGGTAGGGAATCATGGAGTATAAGGGGTAAGGTAAGAGGCTTGTATCTATCTGGAGTATTTACAGGTGTAGGAGTATGTACAGGGGCTGTAAAAATGGGTTTGATCTATTGAGTCTCCTCAGGTTGAATTTGATCAACATGAGTTTCAACAATATGGTCTTGGCCAGGTTCATAAAAAGAGAGGAAATAATTAAAAATAAAACCAATTACATCTTGGATAAAATTCCAACTTGCATACCTGATCCTTTTAGATTGTCTTGTAATTTATCAGGTTCTTCCTCCAATGGATTCTTTACATTGGAACTGATCTAGAGATGATTGGAGTCGTTGGGTAGATGATTCAACCTTCTTTTTTTTTATCAATGTCCACCATCAATAATCAGATCTAGAACTTGATATTCTTTCTAAGGAACGTTCCCCGGTGTGGTCGCCACTATGTTAGCACTCTATAATTTTCCCAAGGCTGTGGAGGAAATCACGGAGGCAACATCAAACCACTTTGGAGTCCTAGATCTAGCCCTCCAAGACTCAGAGAGAGCTCTCTATGTATGATCTAGATTTTTTTGCTGGGAATTTTAGTCTAGTTAGAAAGTACAAGGTTTGGTTTTTAAATTGGTTTGGTTGGAACAACAAGGGAAATATTATTGGGCAATGGAGTCATAGCTCATAATGGATCAAATCCAGGTCATAACAGGATAATATGGAAGGGCAAGGTAGGAAAATCCACTGGATATTCAATATTTAATGCATGGGAGAGATGGAATAGATTAAGAAATCCAACTAAACATAGAGCAAATGAAAATTCTGAGTTTAATCATCAGTGGAAAACATAGAAATTACTCCAAGCCAGAGGGTGCATTTAAACCAATTATGTCCTTTTGTCTCCTTAAAATAATTCAGAGTGTAGAAAATAATTTTGAAAACAGAGAGAACAAATTAATAGAGAAAATAAACTTCACCAATGAGATTTGTCACAAGAATCCTACAGTGGTCGCACTATGTTACTAAGAAATGAATCCATGGAGGCTCCATGAGCTGCTTTACAAAATTATTTTTGTCCTTGTGATCCACCATTGTACATTTGAATTATTACAATATATAGAACAAATTCTACCCCAGGCTCAAGAGGTCAAATTCAACAACCTCGGCCAAAAATAGAAACAAATCCTTGAAAACCTAGAACTGTCTGCCATGAAAGACGGGTCGAACTACTGAAAAAAGGGGTCAACTAAGACATTTGTATCTCCCCAAATATGATAGTTTTGTGAAAACTAAAAGAGGTTATTATATATGAGCCTGTTATGAACAAAACCCTCTTCTGGTTTTTCGGAATTCATCTCCATCTCTTTGAAACAGCTACCGCAAGATCATGACCAACACAGGAAAAAATGGAAGCCTGAAAAATAGGGCTCAGAGATGGCTTTGATTCTCCCAACTTCTGACACCTGTGTAAAATCTGGGAGAGTTTATTGTTCTCTAGATTGTTTTTAAAAACTACCTCTCTAGAAATTTCAAAATTCATTCTTGTTATTCTGGTATCGCTCTCGGAAGACAATGTGTTGAACTATGCCAAAAATGGTTTTTATTTTTGGGAAGGCGGTTTTGGAGGAGGAAAGTGGTATATTGGACCCCCCCTGGGGTGTTAAGTGGTAATAGGAGGGGGAGGTTTGAGTTCACCATATGGTGACATATGTCCTTTGATAAACCACTTAGTTGGACCCCCCCCCCCTTTGTTAAAGTTCAAAAAGCACGAGGGGTCTGATATTATTCATGAGCGTTGATTTATTTTATGGCAATGTGTGAAGTAAGGTGTGCTTTTGTTTTTATTTTATTTGTTTTTAATTTTTATTTTGTCATGCCTTTTATTTTTAATGTTTTGTTTTGTTTTGTTTTATTTATGCTATTTTTAATTGTTTTTTAATTTATTTTTCCTCTCCTTTCTCTTGAGCTCTCCTCTACAGCTACTTATCCTACCCTCCTCTCCTACTCTAATGAATCATTTCAATACAAGATATTTTTACAAAAGAGGGGCTCCTCGAGGTCTCCCTCCAACTCACCCAAGTCTCATTAATTACATTGAATTACATTCAATGGCCATCTAGTCTGAATCAGATCTAGATCCCATCAACCTATCATCTATTAAAGGTGACCTTATCCATAGCGTGTACAAAGGCATCGATTTGGATTTTCCAACCTTACAACATTTAATTGCATTTAATTTTATATTTGAAATTTAAAAATGAGGGGAAAATGAGAGGGTTGACGCCTCTCCCCTTCTTAAATGTGCTTTGATGTGATGAAATTTCAGCGCGTTGCTAAGGTGGAGCGATGCTCCTTCATCACCATGTGGAGGGTCGAGTCCAATCTAGCCAGGCAGACCTCCCAAGAGTCATTTTCTCATCATGAAATAGGATAGGAAGACAAGTGGCCAAGAACAAGGATCGTAGGTACAATGAATGGAATGACGCTCACCCATGTAGGTGGTTTGTATCCCGATATGAGCCTGGAGGAAAGACGAAAATCTTTTCCCGTGCATGAAAATGAGAATCATTTCCATAATGAAGAAGATGAAAACTTCTAGAGGGAGCTTAAGGATAAGGCATCCTAGGTCTATTACAATTATTACTAATCATGCCATAGGTGATAGATCCCTTGGTACTAGTATGAAATACCAAGCCAATAATCAGTTGATGGAGTGGTCGAACATTGCGAGTGATCTTGATGGCTCTATATCATTGGTAAAGAGTCCAATAACCTACCGAGCCATTATGAAAACTTGCAAAATGTACCTGAGTTGTAGGCTCCCTAAATCCAAGTACTACGCAAGTAACTTTAATGCTCTGTTGTTTAGGAATAAATATGAGAGAAGGTTGTATAGAAGCCTCGCAATGAGATTCTTTTGTATTTTCTTTCTGCCAATCCTTCTACCGATTCTAAGTATGAAAAGTAGGTTAAAGGAAATGGGGAGAATGGATCACCGTTGGAATAAGAAGAACAAGAGGTGCTCGATAGGCCTCCATGACAAGGAAGCTTCCTCGTCAAAGGGTCAAGGTCGCCTCTCTAGATCAGAGAAGGAAGCCCGAGCTGCAGAAGAGATTTTTTGGGTCCACTATTCGATGGTCGAAATTAGGTCGGTGGGTGCCATCAAGGATCGAGTTTTAGACCAATGTCGGAGTACCAGGGAAGAAGAGATAATAAAGAAAGCGGTAAAGTGGGTGGTCGACCTAGCGAACCCTTGTACCAGAGATACCCATTACTTCAAGATGGTCGAAGATTAATGTATGGTCAAGGCATTGGTAGCCCAGGCTATCAGTGAAACTAGGAAACAAAACTCCAAAATCCTCCAAGCGATTCACATTTTAGAGAGTAAATTCAAGCTTTATTGTAGGGCCCAACATGGTATCGATTTTAGGGTTATCCAACCGAATCAGTTCCCAAATAATCATGGGAAAGGTCAGGACACCTAGTCTCCTCTAGGATCCCTCTAATTTATAATTATGGTTGACGATGCGGATGAAAAACTTCACGCAGAGGATGGTCAACCCCAGGAAGAGACAGCTCCCAAATCCAAGCAAGAAGTAGGGAGCTACATCGTCACTTCTTGGATTAAGTGGGTTCTATCTCCCCAGTAGTTTTTGAAAGTTGGTTGTGTTTTTGTTTGTTCTAATTTGTCTCTGGTTAGCTTGTTAACAACCTTAAAATCTTATCTCAGGCTTTTTTATGGGACCACCTCTTAAAATTTGCAACTATGATGACCCCGGTGGTTCTGAACAGGGTTTAGGGGTCTAGTTTCCTTTTTTGGAATACCCCTTATTCAACCCTTTTTGTACTATATTTTGATATAATATAAGTTTCTTTCCTTTTTAGTTTACAAAAAAAATAAGATCTTAAATAAAAATCTATATATAAATTGACATATTTTAGCTTCGATTCTATTGAAGGTTTTCCTCACTGCTTATTGATGATTACTACCATTTAGTTAAGAAATAAATTGAAAAAAGTAACGGCCAAAGATTTATGAAAATAATGATCAGGCAACTGAATCGTTGTCCTATAACCAAAGAAATAGAAGCAATGGAAAATATTTTTGGAAGGAACCTAATTATGATATTGTACTTGGTTCATATTAACTCAATTCAATGTTCATGATTGGAAGCTGCAATAAGGAGACAATTTCTTTATTTTGTCATATCACCATAATCTTAGATGCATATTTAAGGATTCAAAACATGCATCACATCATCTCTCCAATTGAAACATGCGCACATGAATGCTCAAAAACATTATTAAGAATTCAAAACAAGCATCACATCATGTCTAAAATTGAATCACATAGACATGATTAAATCAAGAATTATCTGAGTTGCAACATCAAGATGACATGCATCTATTCTGACATGATTAAATAAAAGGAATATGGTGTCATGATTTTTTATCATTGCTAAGTGTCAACATTGACACATGGATTACAGTTTAAATTGTCTCCATCAAAATTAATATTGATACGATGTTGTTTAATTATTTTATTACTTTAACCAAATTTTAAGAACCAAATAAACTTGCGGTAAAATACTTATAAATATTTATATTTGTGGTAAAATACTTAAAAATATTTATATTTGTTCGAATTATTCTATTGTGATTTTTCTACCCATAACTATGTAAAACATTAACGTCTGATTTGCATTATGACAAGTCTTATGTATCAAATAGAATTGACATAAATAGTTTATAAGTGTTTGTATTTGTCCTAATTCTTAACATAATAAGTTCTATGCCAGAACTTTGCAAAGCATTAAAATATTACCTATCTAGTGCTTAGAATTCTGCAGTGGATCTTAAATAGTACATAGATTGATATCAGTGTTAGATTTGTTTTCTCAGAACATTCAATAAAGAACTGTGGGGAAAAAACCCAATAGTGTAAAATCATGAAAGTGCCAAGGGATGTTTTATTTTAAAATATTTATGGAAAAAAATTGTATAGTTTGTTTGGGACACTAAAACACACGATTTAATTTTTCCAAACGTATAGAAACCACAAAGTCTATTGACATTCATTGGATTAAACTAGAACTCATAGTTTGTCTAGATTTATAATATGCCCTAGCTCTACAGGAACTATTCACCTGATATTGCTGGAGGATAGACTTCTATAAAAGAATCGACATTATCACTTAGTAACATTGAATATGCTTAATAGGGGTGGCAGGTGCGGGGGAGTCATTTATGATTCAAAGGGAACAAAAATTAGTAGAGTATTCCCGGGGTCTGGGAAAAGAAACTTACAATAAAGCATAGATCCTTCTAGTCTACATGAGACTGAAGCTTTCTTAGGAGAGGAACATTCAAGCTCTAACTGTTTTGGGGGACTCTGAAATAGTCATAAAGGAGCTTCGGGGACGGTCAAGCTCGCCAAAAGGGCCTCTAAAAGGCATATGCTCAGCCATAAACTCACTTAAGAAGAACTTCATCAGTATGATATTCTTCCATATCCCACGAGACCAAAACTCATAGGTAGACAATTTGGCGAAAGCAACAAAAAGTATGGAACAGAGCCACCTATTTACTAATCAAACCCCCTCTTATGTTTGTCTGTCTTAACTATGCCCGCCCTTTCATCCCTCCCTCTAACCCAAGTATCAATTCTACCCATATTGACCCTACTCCCCCTCTCCTAACCTCCCTAGACACTTCTCTCCTCTCATCCCTTCCCCTCTCTCGCCCCCCCCTCCCCCCCCTCCTTGCCTTGACCCTTGAACCACTCCCTCCCCCCTTTCCCACACCTTCTCTGTCCCCCATCTTCCTTGGCATGCAGATCCTTGCCGCCCACATACCTCCCCNCCCGGTGTCTTCCCTTTCCCCTCGCTCGAGCCCCCTTTATATCAAGGATCCCTGTCTAAAATTCTGGATGATCCACCATCACCCCCCTATGTCAGCTCTGCACTTTCATCCAGTGCACTTTCTCTCTCACTCATGGGATGTGATGGCTCCCCCAACTCTCAACAATTTGTTGATCCTTTCCAATTGGATTCAATCCAACCTGTTTATCTCTCTCGCCTGGTTCTGCACCCCTCTCGGCTCTGGAAATATCTCCCCACTTCCTTCTTCTCGACTCTTCCTCCTAGACAATCTCTACCACCTTCTGCACAGGGCCTACTCACCCCTCGTGCACTGCAACATCATGTGGTGAAGGTCTAAAGACCCTTGTACCTACCCATTCTGCGCCACTGAAGAACTTCATGATAAATTCCAATCTCTGCAAACAAACTGTAGTTGAATAGAAGAATGCTCAGGCTCGTGACATTGTGAACTCCAACAGGAAAACCAAGTGATCTGTGAAAGTATGGCCGAAATTTAGACTCAGATGCAGCAACATGAAATTAGAAACAACCAAGAACTCGCAATTGTCCTCAGGGGGGTCAACTGAAATTAAAGGCAGATAGGAGAAGTCGTCCAACGTCTGGGAAACCCCGAACAACAAGCTCACTCTGCAGGCACGGATGAATCTCATTTACCTTCAACCTTCCACTCTGGTTCTAGCAATGATCAACACATCCCAATGGCTCCAGGGTTATCAGATAGAGAATGGGCGGAACATAATCAGGCTCAACACCACTTGGAAGAACACCAAGCAGAGGAGAATCAAGCAACACAATAGAACGATCCAGGGTAGCCCTATATATAGCTTTTGGTTTTTTATGAATTGTAAATTTTTGTTATTAAATAGTTTTATTGCCATTTTCACATGGAAAATTTTTAGCCTATACATAACAATGGTCAAATCTCTCACCAACATAGATAGACTTTTTTATTTCTACGGAAATATTAGAGGTGCCAGCACCCTACCATCTATATCTTTTTGAATTCTGACAGTTTTTGATATAATATAAATATACCCGTTTTTGTTAAAAAAAACATTGAATATTCTTAATGCAATTCAATAGTTCATTGTGTTATATATCAATTGCATAAAATATGGCCTACAACTACTTATAGATAAGTTAGACTATCAATTTTTTGAAATTCCAAAGGAATAGTTCCATTCAAACGGTTTCCATGCACATTGCTACACAACAAAGCGGTTTCCATGCACATCGCTACACGACAAAGGACAATTGAAGACACAAGCTTAATATTGATAGCCAATGTGAGATTATGTTATAAAAATTCTTCACTTGGATTGAATATTATATCACTTAAGAGGAAATAAGTGAAACACATGAACTCATTTTCTCTAGGATCATACCTTCAAGTTGATTTTTGGCAAGATTCCTATTTTGAAAAAAATACAACTTCTGATTGTTAAATACTTACAGCAAGAATAAAAAAGATATCAATGATTAATATCTAGTGTATAAGGAGGCTTCATGATATTTCTATCATTTTTATCCTCGCTTTCTAGAAAAAGGTTTAGACACAAACTTACAATTTGAATAGTTGTTTCAAATTCCCTAGCCCAAATGGAATTTTCCCTGTCAGTTGATTGTCATCTGGCTACATGAAAATGCATACAATCATTAACTAACAAATAGCTATTTATTATCATGCACATCCAATGTCCATTTATTACATACCAATCATTATAAAAAATGTGATTAGAATCTTTTACAGGTAGTTGAGCTTCGGCATGTTCCATAATTCTAGCAGAATAGATCCTATGAGATTATCACTGTGCAAATATCTGAGTAGTGCAAAATAAAGAGCAAGAGAATCAATTTCTTGAAAATTGAACATGAAGGAAGCTTATAGTCAAAATGTAGTGTACTATAACATACCGGATGGAACAATTCAAGCATTAACTATGCAAGCAACTGATAGTTTATCACTGTAAGTAAAGTTGCCTAGGATAAGAGGAATTGTTCCAGTAATATTATTATCACTCAAATCCCTATAATAAATTTAAATGCATGAGTGCACTAAATCTTAAACCATAATTATATAATCAAATATTTTATAGGGATTACAAAACATTAATCAATGAAGGAAGAAATATTTATTGATTCTGCATAACAAATATATTGACAATATCCAAAAACATTATGTATTTTTATTAATCTAGGCTTGGATGCATTTAAATGTTAGAGGTTATACTTTAATCACATTATAGGAAAATTTTGGACAAGTTGAGATCCAACAACCACTGTACTTATAGAATATTAGGATCCTACATGAGACCAATTACTTCTGGAATCCTTCTTGACAACTTGTTCCTTGTAATGACCTATAAAAACACTTTAAAAGTAGGTTATGACAACTAAATAAAACAACTTAATGATGTTAGTGGAATAATACTTACCAAGAAACAAATTATATTATTTATACAACCCGCATAATGTCACATCCCTACCTATTCAACACAAAATTCTTGATATTTAGTCTATTTCATTAAAAGGATATAACATAGGGAATGATGGGTCAGTGATGGTATAACATACTAAAACAAAGTTTAGTCCTCGAAAATATCTTGACTTATAGAGTTGCTACTTGTAGAAACCCAATGTTGAAGGGAATCTCTCTTGTAAGTTGATTGCATGACAAGTCCATGATAAGAATACCAACCCCAATTAAACAAGTACTTAAGATCACAAGTATTGCATAAAAACACACATTTACATACCATTTTGTTCATTCAAACCCCAATTAGGAAAATCATAAAACACACAAAACTGCATAGCTTGTACAATTGCCAATATTCTCAGGAACATTCCCACATCACTACATACCATAGATCAAATTATTTTATTAAAAACATTTGAGCTACCATGAAGAATCATTTAGGTAAAATCCATTAATGCATTGAAATTGTTGCACCAAGATACATCAATTTAAATATAAATGCTCTATGACCATTTGGTTTTGATAGGTTTCATATGCAACATTAATTAAAAGATAAAATCTTCATTTTTTTTGTATCTCCTCCATAAGACAAAAGTATCACTATTTAAAAGAACCACAATTATATCAATCGCCACGCCACATTTCAGGGGAGAGAGTTCCAACTAAGAAGTTATTGCACAACCCCCTGGAAATGATAACAATATTCCCATTCAAAAAGAATGGGCACCAAATTTATTTTTCAAACCAAAGATGAATAACACTATTAACAAAAAAGATTCTTCCAAGCCTTAACAAGAAAATAATAACTTTTTTTTCTTAACAAGGGAACAATGTGCCTGGGGGGAATCTTAAAGAACCAAGACTCTTACAAACATTGCAAAACTTCATTCCAATAGATAAGACTAGTGATCTCCCCACTTAATCGATTGTCTGCAAAAATCCCTAAAAATGCAAAAGCATTATTAAATGATATGCTTCAGAATCTAGAGCTTACACATCCTATGCAATTCTTCAATAACAATCTGAAGATTTGTTCACTGAGAGGCAATAACATTAACACTCAATATATGTTTCATTTGTTGTTTTGAGTTAACATCATTGTGAAACTTAATTGTTGGGTTCCCTTCATTTTTTCTTAATGATTTATACCATGTTTTCAAATCTAATTTATGAATTATAAATACATATCCCATTTTTTTCTCACAATTTTTTTGGTTTAATATGAGGATATGCAGTGAATGACTTGTCTATGTTTTCAATGTTTGGCGTTTGAGCCAAAGTGTGAATTTTAGATATAATAATAATAATAATAATAATAATAATCTATTTTTAAGGTCATGGCCAAGCCACACCAAATTGGTGTATCAGACCCCCTTGTTTGTGGGACAAGGGACCCCCCTCCGCCCAACGATTTGATTGGTAAATTCTATGGAGGTATACATACCCTACCCCCCTCTGGATTTGAACTTGTGACCTATTAAGTGGAAACACATGTTCTTAACCATTAGGCCCACTCAGGGAAATTATATAAATGGGATATGAATTTTAGATATTGAAATTGTAGAAGTGAGATGTTTTGAAATATTTATTAATAAGAAAACGTTTTGAATACAAATCGAATAAATGTCAAATCAAGTCTTAAAAATAAAATACCATGCTTTGAATTAAAACATAAAATGCATTGATTTAACTTGCATGTAAAAGTTTGCATGCCATTGGTTAAATATTTGTGTAATGCAAAAAATAAACGTAAATAAGCATGCGTAGACACAAAAAATGGGTGTTTTTGTTAGCCAAGGGGACTGTTCTTTGAAAAACTTGGTTTGTTTTCTAGTTCTTTATAGTCCTGGCACTGGTGAATCAAATGCCCTTGTCAAGAAAAGATAGTTGATAATAACAGTTTATTTAGGTCCTAATATTTCCCTCTCAGTACTAGAAGAATAATAGTGAGAATGGGTTTAAAATAGAGGATGTGTTGTACGAAGTTTTGTTATGTCTCATTTTAATTATTTAATTCCTCTTTCTAGAGGTATAGGCTTCGATCCATTTGATGAAAGGCCATGAATATATAAAAGGAGGTTTTACCACAAGTACAGAAAATATGAACTTGTTACTAATGAAAATCCTTGACCTCTCGGTCTGTAATCAGTCTGTAACCATTAGGCCTATACAGCCTGAGTAGGCCTGATGGTTAAGAACATGTGTTTCATCTTAAGAGATCACAGGTTCAAATCCAGAGGAGGGTAGGGTATGTATACCTTCGTAGACTTTACCAGTCAAATCGCTAGGCAGAGGGGGGTCCCTTGTCCCACAAACAAGGGGGTCTCATACACCAATTTGGTGTGTTGGCTTGGTCCTGACCTTAAAAATAGATTATTATTATTATTATAAAATAGAGGTTGCAATGAGGATAGATATCCCAACAACCCTATGGTTTGAATGCCAATGATGGTTTCTATGGATCATCTAAATCAAAATTGGCATAGCCAACGATATGCATGAGTGGGATTTCTGAACCCATCCCTCCCTTTCATGCATATTTTTTAATCTAATCTTCCACTCACAGTACTGAGTTCTATAACCTCATAAATCATCTCACCCCAAATAATGGGTCGCTTGTCTTATTTGGCTACATATTCGCAGAGTCTAGCCATTGATGGGGGTAGGTGGATAGAGAGATGGATGATGGATGGAGGGTAGGGAAAATGAGGGTAGGAAATAGTATCGAGGGTTCAATTCTTGTGCTTTTTTTCATTATTTGTTTAGTCCATGTGTGGATAAAAGGAGGTTCAAACTTCCCCCTCCCATAGGGATTTATATCTTTTATGAAGGGCCTTTTCATTTAGTCCCAAGGAGGAGGGGTTTTCCAAGGAGAGAATGCAAATGCATTAAAACATCACAATTTTAGAGATCGATTTGGAGGAAAATAATCACGTGAATGGGAACCAACCAAATGGGTATGTTGAGGTGAGAACAAAGGATGGGATTCTTTGGCTTTCACCCTCAATTTGAGGTTCATTCTTAGGGTGCCAAAGTTATTTCTCACAGGAAGTAGGAAAAGGGTTGGTGGTGTGCTATTGGATAGATAGTTTCCTTCATCGTCTTCACCTCTCATTGATGTTCTCTCGGTGGTGAATCAATGCTAGCAGTATCTGGAACTAAAACCATCGAATCAATGCCAATAGTGTCTTGGCACTGGAATCATCGATGCATAACCCGTTAAAGATCGATATCAATACACATAATCAATAGAATCAAAGTAAGTTTATGATGCATTTACCAAGGGTAAAAAATAAAATCTAATTCTATCTATATGTCCTACCCATACCTAGTGGTACCACTAGTCATCGCTTGGCTTAGGTAGACTACTGCAAAATGTCACAGGTTCAAATCTTATCATCCCTACCTTTCCCTTATTTTCTATGGAAATAGAGAGGAACGTGTTTATGTTCATCAACAAAGTGAGCATGCATGAAAATAATAGTATATGGGGATAAGAGAGGCCTATGAATTCAACCCAAAACAATTCCACATGATGAGCAATAGTATAGAAATTCTAGAATCATGTTATTTTTTCAGACCATTATAAACCTTTAGGTATGGACTCTTGTACCAGGGCATTATACATATCTAGTATGGTCTCTTGTAAGAATAAATAAATAAAAATTATTTTTCAAGAATTTTTGTTTTGTATTGAAAATTAGGAATTTCATTTACTTCATAGTACATTTTGTAAGTGTCACTTAAATCACAAACAAATGACAAGGTACATGCATGCTCAAAAATCTCCCTCCAATTACACTATGTTTGTTTTTTAAAGGCCTTCATAGTACACTTTGTACGTGTCATTTAAATCAAAAACAAATGACAAGGTACATGCATGCTCAAAAAGCTCCCTCCAATTATACACTATGTTTGTTTTTTAAAGGCCTTGTAACAATATTTATAGATATATTGCATCGACAATTATAAAGTGTTCATAGGCTTGGGAAGATTGCTCGCTAGCTGGTCGGTGGGATGAGAACAACTATTCGTTGACCTTTGGAGACATTGCGGAGTTTTTAAAGTACATATGCATTATCAGATTGCATATCGGACTTAAATGTCTTGCAAAGCTTAGCATATGTTGTCTTGCAAATCTTAGCATATGTATGCATCTCTAGGTATGGGGTGGTGAATAAATACCAAGAATATGGTGAGGTGGTCCAAGGATGGTGATGGGAAGGATGTTCATATGGTCCAATGGATGGGAAGGATGTTCAAATGGTCGAGTGCCAAATGTGATTACTATCTTGATTGTCTATCATGGATTGTCATTGATTAATCCAAGAAGCTAAAAATAAAACATAGGAATAGGTCAAAATATCATTGTATGTGAGGGATTAATCCAATAAGCCAAAGATAAAACTTAGGAAGAGCGAAAAATAAAGCATCGAGAAGAGCTAAGCTCTTAATAAGACCTCAAATTTATCTTCCAATGATATTATGAAGAATAGACTTTTTTTATTGTATAAAAAATGAAATTTTCAGTTTGTTATCTAGAACATTAGAGATTGGGGAAAAATATATAATCAATTCCAAACTAAAACAAAGTCAACACTCAATCAAATGGTATAGTCCCTGGCTTTCCTTCGGCGAGGACTAATAAGAAAAAAACACATATATCTTTTAATGATTAGTTTTGAAAAAATATAATTCATTCTAGATTAGACTAACAAATTTTTCCAACAGTTAATGAAAGAGACCAATACAATAAAATGCATGTGTGAGTGGCACAAACCATTCCTAACACTCAAATAAGTATTTTTTATTGTGAAATAGTTACAATATGAGCATTATCGGCTCGGTTTAGAACTTCGACAAAGTCACACGACTCGTTTCACCTCACCAAGATACTCATACATAAGAAGAAACCTTCCAATAGGAAGTAGTTAACTTCCGAGAGAGATATCTCAACTCACTTCTCCCCTTATTTTCTAATTTTTTATTGGAGCGACTATGATACAGGAGTCAATCTAAGGAAATTTGAGGCAAGTGTTTAATTTTATTATGACTTACTATATATTTAATGTCCATACTTGGTAGTAACAAACTCTATGCAAGATGAAGGTAAAGGGTATAGAAGAGTTGAAATGTAAGATAGATTTTTAGAGTGAGATGATAAATTCATTTCAATCTAGAAATAAGTCTAGGAATAATGATGACAATTAGGAAAAAATGGATATCATGTTAAATTTTATAAATAGCTTATATATTCCCTCTGATGTTATAGATAATTGAAATATGGATATATCTTTTAAAAGAGATATTATGTATTGAAATACCATAAATATGATATATTAAGTACAAAGGAATGAAAAATAGGAAACCTCTTAGTCATGTGATGTTCAAATGCATGAAAGAAAAAAATGAAAGACAATGATATTTTTTTAAGCACAACCAAAATCAGGCTCACATATAATATATGTGAGCAGGCTCACATATAATATATGATCTCTACAAGTTGATCTGAAGGAATTTTGTAGTTTTAAATATATTACAAATTGATTTTTTTCATCACTTAAAATAATGAAAAGGAAAATTAACATTTTTAGCTAGAAATTTGGTAAGAAAATTTTTGAATTGAAGGCATTGCAATTATATGATGTTAACATTACACAATGTGGTTATTGTAAAAAGGTATTAGTCCAAAATTGTAATTTTGACAAAGATTGCTTAACCAAATTCCTGTGATAACAAACCAGAAAAGATAAAAAAAAATAGAAAACCAATCCTAAATTCTAAAAAAGAAACTAATCTCTTAAATTTATTCTAATAAATTTAGATAATAAAAATATAAACTCCTTTATCATTAGGAAATTATTTTTTTTAAATCCACTTCACTAATTCTCACATCCAACAAAGAAGAAAAAATTAATCTTTACTTATTCATAAAGTAAATGTAATTACAAGAAACGCAGAAACAATACTAATTAACCTCAAAATACTAATCGCTAAGAGTTACATTACAACCACAGGGAATGTAATTCAAAAATTACAAAGCTAATACACCTATGTTGATCATTTGTAAATAGTTTAGTACTTACATGAAAAATAATTTACATGTTATTGCAATATTATTTTCGCTTATATATTTATGGAAGTTAACATTAATCAACTATACAAATTTAATTAATATGTTTGGAAGTTGTCATTAATTAACGTCAAAAGACTTATTAATTCAACATATTGGACTTTCAATTCCTAAAACGTTTTCGTTTACGTATCTTTAAATCCAAAATGATAAGAATTCTTAAATTAGATGAGACATCCATGTGGTCTCAAGGTTGGAGAAAGGCAACCAACCTTGGTCTAGCAGGAAATTTGACCCAAAGGTGCATTCTTAAATTAGATGACACATCCATGTGGTTTCAAGGTTGGAGAAAGGCAACCGACCTTGGTCTAGCAGGAAATTTGATCCAAAGGTGCGATCAATTTTTAGCAGAACTAAAAAGGGAACATATGAGATTCAACAATTGTACCCTAGTCTTGAATACTAAACTCTTTTTGGACTAGGATCAAAAGATGACAAATGGCGATGGAAGAAGATCTAGAAAGTTATATTGAACAATAAAGTTTTAACATCAGAAGCCCTCCATAAAAGAAATAGGGTAATTCAAGTATTTGTTTACTTTGTAGGTGTAGTGAGGAAAATATTTTACATGTGTTCTTGCATTGTCGTTTCTCTCGGAAAGTTTGGGTTGAGGTTGGGGAGTTTTTGGGTATCTAGAACATTTGGAAATGTGTCTCCATATATATGTGTCTCATGTATGGTTCACTTGGTAATATCTAAAGTGCTTTAGGTAAATCCCATTTCTAGTTTTTTTGGGGAATATGGATAGCTAGAAATGTTATTTTGTTTGAAGTGAAGATGATGCCCACTTTTCAAGTATCTACCCAAGTTAATGCTTTATTTTCATATTACAAGGTTAACCCCAAGGTTAAACCACAAAGAATTCTTTCGGTGATATAGGTGGATAAGTCATTATTGTCNTTGGGGGGGGGGGGGGTTTACGGGGCTTGTCAAGGCTCAGTTTTTATGTGGGATTGGATTCATTCTATATTTTATAGAGGTACACAGAGTTCAGGTCAAAGGTAATATTAGGAAGAGGAACAAACAACCAAGGAGAATTCAAGGCCTTATACTATTTACTAAAATTTGTTTTAGATAGAGAGATTGATGAGCTTCAGGTCATTGGGGATTCATCTATGGTCATTAACTAGATGAAAGGAATCCTTCAAGTATAAAGTAATTCTCTCCATCTAGCTTTGCAATTAAAGGAAATATTTAATCAATTTATTTGGATCAACTATACTCATGTTTATAGGGAGAAAACAACAATGTAGCTCAGCTCTCATAGGAAGGACTTCAACTACATGTGATTTATGGTTTTTTTTTTTGAAGAAGTACACTTCTTTTGAACTTGTAACATGATAGTATTGGGGCTATTAAGCCTACATTTTTTTTCTTGATAAATCACATACTTGATATTATGAAGGCTGTCATTTTTTCCAGATATACAACAATAGGGAAAGATTTTGAACACAACTATCTATAAATGATCCATTATAAACTATGCCTAGAACACTTGAGTATTGTATTTTTGTTGATCTCAAATAAAAATACATTTTCTTCTTGAATACACACACCATGAAATTAAATGAAATAATGTTGTATATATATACATTAAAACATATTCATACATATATGTGTATATATATGGCTTAAAGACTTGTAGTTATAATTGAGGTGTTATCTTGGTATTCGGGTAAAAGCTACTTGTTAAAGCATAAATTTACCCATCTTTTTTTTCTTTTTTTATGAAAGAGCTTATTTATATCCTTTTAAATTGCTTTAGGTTTTTTTGATAATGGAACTCTAGTCTTTGTGGAACGTTTTTCATTTTCTTATAGAAAAAATCATTATACATCTTGAAATCATTTTTCAAGAATGAAAGTTTTGTTACACAGGTTAGTGTAAAATAAATACTCACCTTACTCGAAATTAATAATGTAGGTTTTCAAGGTGGAACTTGAATAAGATTAAAATCTACTAATTCAAAGCAGATTTTCTATATATTTAAAAAAAAAAAAAAAAAAAAATTCTATATGTACTTGAATTGAAAGGTTTTATGGTGTTTTATCCTCTAATTTTATTTGGGAAGGTAATATACTCATGGGATTATCTTCATCCTCATTATCATCATGGATTTCATTGTAGATGTTGGAAATTATCGATTTCCAAGGAATAGTTTCATAAGGGGTTGTTTCTTACTTAAGGTACAACCTCATTCACCACCAAGTCCTTGTCTTGTGCTTGTGGAAGTTATCATCCACCACTTCTTGCCTCCTTTTCTCAGGCAATGTAACAAATTTCATGTCATCCTTGGTGATAACTTCATCTTCATATCTATAAATTTTGAATATGGTGGGACCTTGGGTTTTTTTAACTGAGAGGGAGGAAAAACCTTTGATATTGCTTTGGTACTCAATAGCCATGATTTCCTTGACCTTCGATAATGAATGCATGTTATCTAATTTCTCCTCTAAGGATCTCTTCTCATGATAATTAGGTTCACTATTCTTATTTCCTTTAGCTATTGACATAAAAAAAAATAAGGATTATATTTCCAAATCCTATCCATAAGGAATTTCATGGTCTCAATTATTTCGACTACTACACCACCACACTTGTTCCTTTAGAATGCATATCCTCCCATGGAAATGGGGTAGATGGCATAACCTTTCCTTTTAAAATTAAAAAAATGATATTCCATAAACTTGTGACAATTGTCGAACATACTCTAATATGAAATTCATGGGAGTAAGGAACATGGGTAGTTTGTAATGGGCCAAGTCTCACCGATATATCATGATCATAGTACAGTCCCCCCAAAGAAACACTCCCCTCTCTTGATCTTGGTCCCCACTTGTAAGTAGGGTATCATCTCAATGGGAATTATTTTTCGTTGATTTCCCATTATGGCTGAAAATAATACATACATGTGCTTATAGATATAGTTTGCTAAAGAAGATCCTTTCATCATATTTTTAAACCAATGGTATCAAATCAATGCATCTTTGTAGTACATCATGTTTAACTATACCTAGACCTAGGTGGTCCAGATAGGTTATTTAAAAAATAATGAAAAGATAGACAAGGTATGAAGGATAACATAAAAGCTTATGAACTTTGAAATTAGCCAAATAGTCCCTTATACTACTGGTGATGGCCTTGGCATACCTAAAAGAGGGAATCTAGGAAAAGGGACATGGAATATATTTGAGATGGACAACATGGATTCATCTATGAGTGGATAATCTTCTCTTCTTAAGACTAAGCTAAACATAGTGATAGATTCCTAGACTCACTTGGAGAAAATTTTATTTCTGTATGGGGGAGGTTTTTCTGGTGAGGGGCTCTGGTTTGTTAATAATTTCAAGGCCGGGTCTTTTTTCTAAGTGTGTGTCAAATTGAGATACCTACTTATTTGAATCTATAGGGAAAACAATTTCATGTTGATTTGAGTGTCTAACATGGTTGATTTTTGTGGGAGAGATTTGGGCCATCTGTGAAGCTTTAATATTTTTCAGGCGTGGTTGTATCTCACTCCTCATGAATTATTAATGCAATTTGATATATTTTGTGGGGGGTGAACATAACTATTGGTCCCTTGTTAGCTCAAAACAAAACCTACTATTTTCCCAAAATCCTTCAAAACTGGTTTTCCTTGAGGATCTCTAGAAGGATTTCAAATTTCCCAAGGGGATGATGCCATGAATGAGGATCATGAATCTTAGTGGATATTATCAAGACTTTCTCAAAGAATTGTTAGGTGGGGAGAGACAAAAAAAATTGGGCATGGAGGTAATGTGAAGGTCCTGCCACAAAAATAGAAAATGAGCATCAACTTGAGAAATTCGTTCAAGGAATCGAAAGTAAAAAAATTAGGGTAATGTTATAAGGGGACAAAACTTTATTTCCATTATTAATCAATATTGGAGTAATTTTATTTTGAATGTTTTGACACTTCAAATAATATATGTAGTTTTCATCCTAGTCAGATAAGATAAACTATTTCAAAGTGAGATTAATCTCCATAGAAATATAAATGAAATAACAAAGGTGTGATTATTGAAAGATTTATAGACCATATAACTATATTGTATACTACCATATCTCTCTTTCCTTTTTAAAAATGCTATTTAGTTTATAGTATATCTAGTTCCTATATATATATAGGCATAGACTTAATCAATGTAATTTTCAACTATGTTGTATACTACCATATCTCTCTTTCCTTTTTAGGAATGCTACTTAGTTTATAGTATATCTAATTCCTATATATACGCATAGAGTTAATCAATGTTCATTTACAAGACAAATCACCATACATAAGAATATCTATCAATAGTATTGTTGAAATGTTCCTTTACAAGACACATCATTATACATAAGAAGATCTATCAATAGTATTGTTGTTGCAAGCTCTTTAGGAGTCAACATGGTCATATTTAACATTATGAGGTTCTCTTTCAGTTTATGGACAAGCTTGTAATATAAGATCCTCGCATTAATATTATATAATTTTTAATTTTTAAATACTTGAAAAACAAATTCTCAATCGTTTTATTTATTATTTTATGTTGGTGATATTTTTATGTGATGCACAAGTTAAGAGTGGAATGTCTAAAAGAAATAACTATGATTCTTGAATTTTATCTTCCATTCAAAATGGATATAATCCATCATGTAGCCATTTAACATTATTATTTTATGGTGATGATATTTTTATGTGATGTATTATCAAATGTATTTATTAATTTTTTATTATTCTTATCACTTTTGTGTTTTAATTTTTTTTTGTGCTTATGTTATCAAGGGTTAATATGGATCTATGTTTATGTAATAACTTTGTTGAGATTTAAGAGTGAATGCAAGCTAATGATGATCTTTCATAATGTATTAATGACAATGTAAATATGGAAAAATAACAATAGGTTGACTTCGAGGAATTAATTGAAGTATTCTTACATGTAATTTGAATATGGTGTAAGAAGATGAAATTAGCTTTCAGAATACATAATTTTTATATATGGAAGGTTTGTATAACTATTTAAAATTTGAATTTTTGTAATAGTGGTATGTTACTTTTCCAACAAAATATAATGAATATGTGTCATTTAATGCAAGTGTTGAGTACCTAAATGATGAAATTTCCTTAAAATAATTTGTAAAATTGTAGAGAATGCTATGTTCTTGTTTCATGACTATTTTTCCAAAAACAATAATGTTAATTTTATATTTAAAAAGAAATAATGAAAGTCGTCATAGCCTTGAAATTACAAGTTCAAGAATTAGTGCATGTTTTGAGGGTATTAACATAATAAAATAAAAAATCTTTTTTTAATTGTATATCTCGATATGTACTAGTGTAGTGTATAATTGTTTTTAAATGGATAAGACAATAAAAAGGTATAGTAGAAATGACAAAAAAAATTATTTTAAGATTCTAATATATGTCAAGATAAAAACAAATTAAAAATAGCAAACAATATTATCTTTAAAAGATATTATATATTCCCCGGATGGGGTGACACGTGCCAAGCAAGCACATACATGGATGCCCGTCGAGACTCCTATTTATGGCATCAACCGGTGAACTCCCACTGAACACTAATTGCCCATGGCCTGCACCAGGCACTCACCGTCGATGAGCCCTCTCGCGCGAGGGAAATGTACCCGGGGTCAGCGCACTAGCAGCTCTACATTAATCGACGCGACAGGCACTCAAGCTTGTTGTGTTATTGCGGGAATGAATAGAGGAGCGGTGAATTGGACCCCTACAGTGTTCATTTGGTTCATTTTCAATTTTCGCTCCCCGTCGCAGCCTGGTCGTGAAGCTGTAGAGCAAACAACAGCCCGAACCATGCCTAGGATCCGAGGGAAATCTCACCGAGGAGCAGCATGGTATAGAGCCGAGTCTTGGCAAAAACGCATTAGCCATTTCGAGCGGGTACTGAAGTTGGCAGCCACCAGGCGCAAACAAAGAGGAATGGCAATCATAGAGGAACTCAGCTCGGAGGAAGCACAACAATACCTCACCTCGCTCGGCAACCCAGAAGAACCAACACCACAGCATGAAATCGCCCAGGGGGACCTCAACGCAGCCATCGAGGAGGACCTCTACCCACCATGCCTGGTGGAAGAGGAAATCCCTTCCGAGGACAACGCAGGAAAGGAGAAGATAGCAGGCTTGGCGTCTTATGCAGCGGGGGACTCTAGTGCTCAAGAACCCAACGTCAATGAGGAAATGGACCAACCTCCAGCCGCAGATTATCGGTACCTCTCTCTCATTTTCGAGCTCCTGCACCTCATGGAAGATCACGCATTCCGCCTAGCCAGGATGGACCAGCGTCTGGACATGCTTTTCACAGCATATTCCAAAAGCACTCTGAAAAGACAATGCCCGACGTGCGCACAGGCGTACTCGCTCCCGGCAGGCTGGCGTTAGAGGAAGCATGAAGCCCCTGGTTAGGAATACTTCTGTTGTTTAGCTCGGTTTTAAAAGTTTAGCTACTCTTGTTTTTTTATGGTTTTTGTTTTAAAACTATATAGCTTAATAGCCCTGGTTTCCCTCGGGAAGGGCACCCTTATGTATAACTTGATAAAAGGCTTGCACCTGGCACAGACTGTCCAGCTACCCTGGTTTCCTGTTCAGGCAGGGCAGTTGGCAGCAAAGATGATCACTGTAGTCTCCTTTTTGGTAATACAATAGGCACTACCTTTTTATTTAAAAAAAAAAAAAAAGATATTATATATTGGGGATTTGCATAATCATATTTATATGTGTGTATAGTTTCATTGGTGTTGGATTTGTGTAGGCTATTTAAAAGTAACATGAAAAATTGAGATATTGAAAGGCATTCAGAAAAAGGTTGGTCTTTTTGTTTTTGTAGTCCAGACCACCAAGACATCATAAAGAACCTAATTCAAAAGCAACCAAGTTAGAAAACACATAATTTGGAATTTTCAATCCTACCAATATTTTTTTTAATTTTAGGAAGGGGCACATACTATAAGAATTCACATGAATATTCCTATAATGCAACCTTGATATTATGAATAAAAATTCACAATATAGCACCATTAGTATAATTTTCACAATAAAAATGGTACATGTCTCAACTCCCATATTTTTTGTTGAAAACAATGGCACCCATTTTTGGCCTAAGGTCCCTGTTTTCTCCCCTAGCAATGGTATAGGCCCCAAAACCCATATTTAGTGAGAAAAACATACTATTGGGCCAAAGGTCCCCCAAAGAGACCAAATATATTGTACACAGGTCTTATGTGGTTATTCAAGGACTACTATTTAAAGCTTGATCTTGAGAATGTTAAAATATTGTCTTAGCACTTTATGTTCCTTATCTAATAATTTTCAAGGCCTTGAGTGCATTACATGGTGTGCAAAACCTCTTAGTGGCATTGAGGTCCAAACCAAATGCCTTTAGACCCAATTGGGATGCTCAAAACCTATGAATGGAATATATATCCCATGAGGCTAGAGACCCCTTAGAGAGGATTTGTGTTGTGGTTTGAGGCCTTGTTCATAGCCATCAATCTTAAGAAGATTTTTTTAGGGCCTAAGGCCCTTGTTTTCCTCCCCAACCATGGTAGGGGTCCTAAGACCATTCTTATTGTGAAAAACACACTAATGGTTCCCATATTCCTAGTCAGAGGCCTTGTTCATGGGAATTGAGTATGAGAAAGATTCATTTAGGTCCAAAGGCCATTATTTTCCTCCCTCGAGCATGGTACAGGCCCTGAATCTCATATGTGTTGCAAAAAAAATCCTAATGGTGCTCATATCCAATTTTGGAGGTCAAATATTCCTTAGAAAAGATGTTTGTGGTTGTTTTAGTCTTAGTTCATGGACCTTAAGCTCAAGAAGATTCATTTTGGTTCTAAAATCATTGTTTTCCTTCCCTGATAAGCCCTCAGACCCATTTTTATTGTGAAAAAATACTAATAGCACCAAATATTTCCCACAAAGGACAAATATTCCCTACAAAGGTCATGCATAGTTTTTTAAGGACTATTGCCTGAATCTTGTCTTGAGAAGATTGAAGTAGGGACTTATAACCTTATGTTCCTTACCTAACTATTTTCAAGGCCCTGAGTGCATTACGTGGTGTGAAAAAATTTATAATGTCTCTGAGGTCCAACCCAAAGGCCTTGAGGCCCAATCTGGTGCTCAAAACTTTTGAATGGTAGCCATAACCCACCTAGAGGCTATATATCTCTTAGCAATGATCTATGTGGTGGTTCAAAGACTTGTTCATGGCCATTAATCTTGAGAATATTGGTTTAGAAATATGGCCCGTGTTTACCTCCCCCAACCATGGTAGGGGTCATCAGACTCATTATTATTATGCAAAGCGTATTAATGGTGCCCATATTCATATATAGAGGCCTTGTTCATGGTCATTGAAAATGAGAAAAACTTGTTTATGGAATAAGGCCCTTTTTTTCCTTCCTTGGCCATGGTACAATCCTTGACTTCCATGTGTTCTATGAAAAAACTTCTAATGGTATCCATATCCCACTTGGATATCATAGATCCATTAGAGAGGATATGGGTGGTGTTTTGAGATCTTGTTCATGTCTATTGAGCTCAAGAAGCTTCATTTCGAGCCTAAGTCCCTTTCTTTCCTCCCATGGTTGTGGTATAGGCCCTAAGACCCATTTTTATTGTGAAAAACATACTAATGGCACTAAGATCCCCCACAAAAGCAAAAAATAGACTAATGGCACCAGAGATCCTCCATAGAGGCCAAAAATATACTAATGGCAGCAAAGATCCCCCATGTAGTTCCAAAACATACTAATGAGGCCAAAGATGCCTCCAAAGGCTAGAGATCCCTTAGAGAGGATATGTGTGATGGTTCTTGGCCTTGTTTATGGACATTGAGCTTGATATGAATGGTGGAAATACTAAATGATGGCAGTGTCAACGTCCCTCATCCTCATGGAAGTTAGATGTATTACCTTTGTTCTCAAATCGTGCATCCTTCTCCTCGAAATGAATAAAGCAATTTAGAATACATATACAAGGTGTGGGTGTATTTTTTATTAATACATAAAGAATGTGAATGTGCTTTGGAACACACACACATTCTTTGAAATCAATTGGTAACCTATGTGGTGAGTTTGAGGGGTTCAAAGTTATCTGAAAATAAATGCATGCATGTTTTTAAGAATGTGTGCACGTTCTTGTATGAATGCATTTTTTTGGCACCCCATTGTCACATATTCAACCATGAACCTATAATAAAGTATTTAAGTAAGTTATAAAATAAAAAGGAAAAAACACACTTTAACATGCGTAATGAAACTAAAATCTTTGAAAATAAATAAATTGGAAAAATACATTTATCACATATCTCATAAAAGTCTTAATAAGAAAAAAACATAGCTAATTTTTTTATGATTATTTTTGAAAAATGTAACAACCCAACTGTTACGACAACAAAAGCGACATACAACAAGTAATTTTATTTTTATTTATTTATTTATTCAGTGTTAGGAACATCACAATTAATGGTAACATCATCAACACGTCATCCAATATATAGTAACTAAACAATATTAACGCATTAAAAATCAATCACAACTCGAGCCGACACATCATCACCATGAATAACGATACACATATCGATGCAATAACACAAATAAATAACAACCCAAAATCATTGCATTCATACAATTAATAATGACACAAAAAAAATATGAATCATAAATGTCTCAACTCATCTCATAAAGATAATCATCAGATCACACTAGGATAACATGAGATAACATAATGACAACTTAAGGATCATAAAGATAATCATAACAATGGCATACAATACTACCCACCCAACCTACTCTGCAAGGTTAGGACCTCCAGGACACATAGGCAACGCTCAAGCCCAGGTTCCAATTGATTTTAAGCATTTAAGGTCTCAAGTATGGCGATTGTTCTAAGGAACAGGGAGGTGTATGCATCCCACTAACAACAATTCCATTCACCATCTAGATCAATCCATCAATCCTATTCATCAATAATCATAGCGCAATGATAATCATTATCGTCATCAATCATACATCCACATTTAAATATTTTTTTTGCACGAGAGTAACAATTCTAGAACAATTGCATGTCAACTTAAGTAAAGGCACAAGAGAAACTAGTCACTAAATCATTGAGATATCAAATAATTCAAGACGCAAGATTAATTAACATTAAAATCAAGGTGCAAGAATAATGAAGAAGCAATCGCACGCCCACTCAAAATTAAGGCATGCATGTAATTCTATTATTAAATCATAGCAAAATCAATGATGCGAGGTAAATATTCATTAAATTTTTATGGTGCCTAAGTAACTACAAAAATCATTTGATACATCATCTTTTATGCACGCGAGAAATTTATTATCTAGAACAACATTCCTGTCATCACATTCCATTGGCACAAGAATTCTAATTTCCACAAAATCATTTAATACATTATATATTTATGCGCACGAGAAATCTATTATCTAGAGAAAACATTCCTTTCATTACATTACATTTGCGCAAAATTCTAAGGTCCACAAAATCATTTACTTACACTATATATTTACGCGCGCAAGAAATCTAACTTCTAATTAATCTCATCATCAATATGTATTGCACAAGGAAATCTAAACCATAAATTCAAGATACATCATATTAAATTTTAGGCACAAGAGTATCATCAATTTAACTCTGTGCACAAGGAGATCTCCTCCTTTCAACGATTATGTGTTAACTTAATTAATGGTGGAAGAGTAAACTACACACATGAATATCCACACCTAGTTATATATATCATGGTGCAAGTAAACTAATGACTAAATAATTTATCCATCCACAATATTCTTAAGGTGCAACGAGACAACATTTTACAATACCATTAAAAGAAGAGCATATAGCATTAAAAGACTTTGAATATAGCATAAATGAATATAGCATTAAAAGAAGAGCATATAGCATTAAATAAGAGCATATAGAATTAAAGAAGAGCATATAGCATTAATGGACCTGAATATAAAATGTTAAATCGAGATTTTACTCCATAATCATAATTCATATAATTCAACCTTCTTATTATGTAACTGGAATTGCGTCGAGATGGAGGACTCCCACACATGCAGAGATAAAGGGGGGGGTGAGGCAGAGGTATCAGTCTAAAAATGTTGGGAAAATGCATGTCTCAGGGAGGAGAAAGGGATGAATAAATTACCCAGTAAGCAAACGCAGAGGCATCAGTTCGAATGTTGGGCAAATGCATGTCAATGGAGGAGAAAGGGATGAATAAATTACCCATTAAGAAACATAGAGGTAATGGTTCAAAAGTGTTGGGAAGAGAGGGAGAAAAATGTAGGGAAAATCCAAACGGCACTGAGTATCATGGACAATTCATAGAGGAGTGACAGAAGGTGGTTGGGAAAGTTAAAATTGTTGTAGAGGTTGTGTCTTACCCAAAACGTTGAGATCGGATACAAGGATTCGAGTAAACAAATCGCAAAGAAGAAAAATGGGAAAGTGAAGACTTCAAGATTTCTTTGGCACGCAAACATCAATGCTCAGTTACAGAACAACCAGACTTATAATGATTATTATCATAGGATCATAAAAATATTGTAAGAAGACTCCAGGCTAAGAATCGATTCCCAAGGTCAATATTCAATGATATCGTCAAATGTAAGATGGGGTAATTATGTAATATTAGGAAGGCTAATAAACCTAAAAATAGTAGACAGATGGAAGAAAGAGGCGATTACTCTCTTCGGCATAATTCAATAAAAAAATATAGAAAATTTAATAACCAGATCACAAAAACATGAATGAGCCTCGTATTAATGTATTAATTTATAGTTGCTCCAAAAACGCAAGCAATACAATTTTCATTCAACGACAAGGAAGTTATCAACGATATTATGAATACCAATGGTTGCGACAATTGTAAAAACTAATTACAATTTAAATCCTTTATAATGCAATTCAATAAAATACCATATCCGATGAGTTGAATCTCAAAGGTTTCCTCCCATGATCTCACTCCATCCAGCTCCCCACTTTCTAACCATGAAGACCTCATTGGTACCTCCCAGCCAACGCTAGGGGTACTCTTCTTCCCCCTTAGCCCCCCGAGCTACAAAGGGGCCATGCTCAACCACAACCAGGAACTCTAGCTCCCAGCTTGCCTCACAAGCTCGAGCTACCACTCTCTCTCTTGAGTTGGGTATCCCAACTTTCACAAGTAAAATCTGTCAAAGAAATTTTGGCAACATAACTTTATGCATACTAGTCATGATCTATTCATCTTCTCAGCCATTACTTTTATAGAGTTCTTCTTAGTGACTACTTTCCAATTGCATGTTTAATTCTTTTTATTAAAAATTAATTAGGAAATACTCTCCCCCGTACACTTGTCACCCAATCCCTTAGTTGCACCATAAATTCATTTATTTAATTTAATTCAATTTCAATTTCCCTCACCTATCATAAAAGTGCTCCTAAAAAAACTCCTTGATGTCCCTTTATTCCCTCTTTTTCCTTTTAATGACTGACACGTTTCTAAAACTTAGTTGTGTTTTATTTAGGAAATTTCTTTAGTTAGACTAGACTAGATTCCTTTCTATGTTTCCACATTTCTTTTTACATTCATTTCCCTTCTTGTCTAAGTTCCAATTTAGCATGTCTTGCACATAATCAGTAATTAAATCTTTAGATAAAATATTTCTCTTTTAAATTCTTAACTTGATATTTCTCCATCCCCCTTTTATTAATTTATTATTTAGTTTTTAGTCTTCTTACCCTATTTAGACCTAGGCTTAATTTTCAACTTTGCTTAGAATTTTTAAGAGAATTTTATAATTAATAAAAATTACTCATTTAACATTTATTTTAAGGCTGACCATGTCAAAACAAAATATTGTTTTCTAAGCACCTAGGTTCATTGAATCACCTTTATTAAAATCGCAACATGCCCTTCAAGACACACTACATGCTCCAAGGGTGCCACTCGCCTTTATTCATCTTTTATTTGCGTGATGTGCCCTTTAAGACACACTACATGCTCCAAGGGTGTCACTCGCATTTGACTGATTTTGGTATTTTTCCAACCCTTGCAGTCAATACTCCATCAGGAGACCTTGTGAGAGACTAAGGGCCCCTAAGGAATAAGGACCCTGCCTTATTGCATGCCCCTTATAATATTCATGATCAACTGTCTCAGTCTACGCTCATACAATCATGGATCTCTCAAAATAGGTAATCGTTAACCTACAATTCGATCCACGACGAGAGTGCTAGTAGGCTATGGTAGGGCTGCTACCACACCTCTCCCTCAATACCTGGTTGTTGTTCATGGCCCCTTTACTTCTTATGTTAGTTTTATTAGCAAGAAATCATCAGCCTGCATCCATCAACGAAACACTATCAACGATCCATATACAACATCATAATATACCCGATCATATGTCACATATGTATAAATAGAAATACCCAATCATAAACAATCCACTCGCTGACTCGATCCAGAGTTCAAAGAGATCCATTGATGCCATTGACATCCTCAATTCATCAAGTGTCATGCACAATCAGGAGAAACCCATCAATAGCACCTATCTATACATAGATATCAAATAATATAACATCATAATTCATAAGCATCATCATCGGAACCCATAAGAGAAACAAACGACCATATACAAAACCAGATCACTTGCATGCAAGTGTCCTCAAATAATAATTCAAATCATGTGTGCGCAAGAGAGGGATGTTACATACACCCCCTCTTGGTTTAAACTTTGTCCCAAAGATTCACAGTATATGTGCAGTAAATAAAGTATCTAACAAGATCTAAATGTCTAACTATAAAAAAAATGGAAATTGTTCGCGCATATCATATGTGTCGTCCCAGGTAGTCAAGTGTGGACTATAATTGTCCCACTGGACCTTGACCTGGTCGAATTTTCGACGTCGTAGCTATCGAATGTGATGGTCCAGAATGTGGATTGGCTCTGCTATGAGTGCACCCTCGTCCAACACCTACAAGGAACTCATGTCAATCACATGTGTGGGATAACTAACATAATGTCTCAAAATAGATACATGAAAAACATCGTGCATACGCCTCAAATAATAAGGCACGGCTAGTCAATAGGCCACATGCTCTTTCTTTTCCCCAACTTTGAAAGGTCCCACAAACCTAGGAGAGATTTTAGCACCCTTTCCAATCTTGATTAAACTCTTGTGCAGTTTCACCCGCAAAAAGACTCGATCACCAACTTCATAACTTCAGTCAATGCGATGTGCATCAGCATAGATATTCTATCGATCATCAGCATAGATATTCTATCGATCTCGCACTTCTTTGATCCTTTGTCTTATCATTTTCATTTGTTCTTCCATTTCTTGGATCGCTTCTGTTCCGACCAATACCCTATCCTCAAGTCGATCCCAGCTCAAAGGCATCTGACACGATCGCCCATAAATAAACTCAAATGGCATCATCTTAATGGTTCTTTGATAGTTTTTGTTTTATGTAAACTCTACCAATGGAAATAACTCCTCCCAATGCTTATGTTTTTCCATCACATACATACGCAACGTATCTTCCAAGATTTTCTTCGTTCTTTCTATCTTCTCGTCTGTCTTTGGGTGATACGTTGTACTAAAGTTAAGTTGGGTTCCCAAGGCCTCTTGGAAAATAGTCCAAAATCGTCCTGTAAACATCTATCCTATATCAGATATGATCCTCTTAGGAACTCCATGCAACCTCACTATCTTGTTGATAAAAAAATCTGTCTATGTCTGGCACCTGGTACGTCGTACGTATAGAGATAAAATGTGCACTCTTCGTCAGACTATCTACTACCACAAAAATCAAGTTGTGCCTCCTTTCCATCAAAGACAATCCAACAATGAAGTCCATTGCAATGAACTCCCATTTCAATTTTATAATATCATGTAGCTATAGTAATCATACAGGATGTCTATGTTTATCCTTCACTTGCTGACATTCTAAACATCACGCCACATAGTTGACTATGTCCGCCTTCATTCCTTTCCAGAAGAATAAGGGTTTAAGGTCTTCCCTCATCTTTGTGACTCCTAGATGAGCCATGTACACTGCTCTATGAGCTTCGTTTAAGATGAAAATTATCAACTTGTCCTTAGGAGGTACATAAATCTAGTTATTATATCTTATTAATCCATCGTTTTCCATAGTAAATACCGCAAATTGTGGTACTAACATGGTGTATTGTCTAATATTTTCCTTAACCTCTTTATACCAGCCATCATTGCGATGTATAGTTAGAATATTTTCATGAAGATTCGTCTGAAGAGGTATCTGTAACGACCCTGCTTAAATAGATGTATAGGATTATTAAATTATAATTAATTTGATAATCTGACTGTCCTAAAATGTTAGCTAAACGATAATTATTTATTAAATAATATTAATTAATTAACTATTATTAATTATTTGTTCATATATGTCCATGATTAATTAATTATTAATTGACTTATTAATTAATTGAGTAAAGAATTAAAGGGGCTAATAAGTTTAATATGTTAAAGACTTACGTACACGGGAAGGGATAAGATATTAATAAAGGGATAAGATATTAAATATAAAGGGATAAGATATTAAATATAAGGGGATAAGATAATAAATAAATGGATAAGGAAATTAATGAAAGGGGGGAGAGTCGGCGAAGGGGGAATATGAAGGGGAGAGTCTTACGATGAGAGGATTCGGGAGGAGGATTTTATTTTGGGGAGGAGGAAGCATTTTGGAGGGGGACAGGGAGTACTGGTTTCTTGGCTTGGCTTTTCTGGTTCTGTGGTTGAGTTCAGAAGTCTTTTAGTATCATTGCAAGGGGCACCTGGTTGCTAGGGGTTTTGGGCACGGGGGCCAGGATTCCTTTCAGTTTCCTGGAGCTAGGGAGCCGGACAGGCTGCTCCTAGCTGGCTGGGAGGATAGTCGGTTTGGGCAGATTTGGTCAGTGGCATAGTGGCATCGAGCTGGGCAAGGCAGCAATAGGCTAGACAACCGGGTCAACGGAGGAGTTAGCATCAGGAAAAGAGGTAAATTTGTATTATTCTATTAAGTAATTCTTATTCTATTATGAAATTGTTGTTCATCAATTAATTTTATCATACGTATATGTTTAATTGAAAGTAATTACTGATTTTTCTGCGTACAAGGAGAAGTTTACTGTTTCAATTTATGCATATAATAGAATTTAGTTATTAGAGGTCACTACACATGGTATCAGAGCCCTGGTTCAAAATATGGAACCAAGGGCCTACCTACCCACCCATAAATTTAAATAAACCACACAAAATAATAATAATAATAATAATAATAATAAACACCCAAATTTATAAATTTGGGCCTGAAGGCCAAGCCATGAGCTCCAGCTCCACCTAACCTACAAGCCAAGTATACATTTTGGTTTTAGTATATACACAAATCTATATATAATATATAAAAGAAAATATGCACGACATGAAACCAAAGAGATTGGCTTAAGGTTAAAATATTAGAACAGAAGTACCTCCTTTTCGCAGCCATAGCCATGGCTTATTTACTCTTGTTCTCCCTCTTCTCCTTCCCATGTCCTCAGAAACCTTCATGTACTTACTATCCCACTTATTCAGTGGCACCCCTCATGAGATTACAATAGAGAAGAGGTCTTACTTCAAGGAGAAGGCTGGTAGTTCGTATGGCCCCTGACGAAGAGAAAATGACAAAGCGCTCTCCCCTGGATTTCCCCCTTGTAAGTGAGTTATCCTCACAGACAGATTTTAGTCCATTTTATTTTTCACTTCTCTAAAAACAAGTTATATTTTCAATTGGGGTTTCCTTCTACTGAGCTGAAAATATATTTTCAGACTAGTCCTAAATTTCCATGCAAGCAGTTCATCTAAAATTCTCTGCAATACTCCTTTACATGTCTCGTGGGTTTAATTTTCTATTTACTTTGTGTTTGTAACAACACTCTCTTTCTTTTTTTTGGATATAGTTGAGAGAAGTAATACATGATAAAATTTGTAGTTCAAAATCTTGTGTTCCTAAATATATTTATTATGGGGCTGGACTGCATAACACGGACTTATGTAGGCTTAGCTTAGGTATGGGGTCTGAGGGATTTGTATTCTGGTATATTCGTCCAAAGATGCACCCAGCTGCATACTTTTTTTGATAACATGTCATTCGAGTGAGGCAGACTACAATGAGAGATTGGAACTATGGTGGATGGTTTGATACTAGTCAACCAATGCCCCATGGACAAGTCTGGATATTTAGAATGGATATTCTAATATTGACATTTTATGCATGAAGATTGGCCTTGTACTTTTTTTGATAACATTCCATTTGAGTGGGACAGACTACAGTTAGAGATTGGAACTATGGTGGACAACCTAATACTTGTCAACCTTACCAGTGAATCAAGGTTGCATTGGCAGTTCTAGATATTTCAGATGGATATTCTAATGTTAACACTTTATGAATGAAGATGTAGGTGTATAATAAATATAATACATGTCAATACTGAATGTGGAACCATAATAGCAATCTAAGCTTACCGATATGACAATGATTGACAGATGAAGCTTACAAGCTCTTCCAATTATTTCAAATCCCTGTTCCTTTCATCCCAATCCTCGAAACTGTCAATACCATATGAAATTTATGCTCTACAGTCCCACTTCAATATATAAATACCAAAACTCGTCCTCAGGCTGACATGCGTGTAGAATTCTTGAGCTTTCAACAGTGGTCGTGTACTACAAGCCCTAAATGAAGACAATTTGGTAGCCATACTAAATATCAATCTGTCTTATGGAAACATAACATGTAATCTCTTTTGAGATATTGTTGTTATTTACTGCAAAAACCCTAAATTAAAATCCACTAAATTATAAAAGTAGGACAGGGATACAGGAAAGGGAATAACCTAAACTCGCTATGCTAAAGGGAGAACCTTGACTCTGTAACTATATATTATGGAGTGCATACATCAATAGAACCAGAGAAGGTGATCCCTAAACTGAGAAGGCAGAAAGAGAGTTAAAGAAAACTACAAACAGAATAGGAAATAGTCATCTAAGCTCGATTTCAAAATAAATTTTGGAAAATAAATTGAAGAAAAAAAAAAATAGAAACATAATACACTGTTAAAAAAAAAGAAGAGATGCTTATATATATA